>JAJIBD010002731.1:0-120631 GCA_021461705.1 Cryptotis parvus
CAGCTGAATCTGAAGAAAACTATGTTCATGAGAAATGAACTAGTTCCTGAGGCCCCATTCACTCTCAATGGAACAAACATCTCTGAATGCAGCAGTTATGTGTACCTAGGTCGAGAAGTCAACATGATGAATGACCTAAAACCTGAGCTGCGCAGGAGGAAGAGAGAGCGGCATGGAATGCCTTCAAAGGCATCGAAGAAATAGCTAAAAAGGACAAAGAACCCCCGGCTCCGGGCACATCTCTTCGACTCCACCGTTTCTCCCTGCATTAACATACGCCTCAGAGACCTGGGCCCTACGAAAAGCAGGATGAGAATGCTATTCGGGTCTCCCAGAGAGGCATCGAAAGAGCTATGCTTGGAATATCACGTCTCACTCAAGTGAGAGAAGGAATCGGAGTTCTGACCTCCGTCGCTATTCCAGAATCAGGGACGCTGTCTCGCTTGCCAAGGCATCGAAAATCAGATGGGCTGGACATGTAATGCGATTTGGAGACAACCGCTGGACTAGAGCCGCATCGACTGGATTCCACGGGATGTCAAAAGATCACGGGCCGCCCACCTACAAGATGGTCAGACTTCCTTGTTAAGACCCTGAAGGAACGGTTTGAGGCTCTTCATATTCCTGAATCAACCAGATGCCATTGGGCCACATTGGCACGTGATAGGGTCCAATGGAAATGTTACTGGCGCCGCCGAGCAAATCGATGAGTAACGGGATTCAAGTGATCAAGTGATCAAGTGATCAGAGACTGATTGTAGGCCACCCTTCACAGGTCTCAAACTCAGCACCTCCAAGGTCTGGGGAGCATTTTTTGTACTTCCCTTCCTCTGAGCACAGCCTCGCAGAGCACGCCTGCCCAGAGGATTCTGAGAGCAAGGAGCGGCAGAGGGAACCACGTGCTCCCTTCCCTTCTGGGCGGACAGATCCGGCTGAATGCTCTCACTTTCCTCTTCTTCCCTCTTTCTTTCTGCCTCCCTTTGTGCTTCTTAGACATGTCTTCTCTTTCCTGTAACTAACTTCCCTTGAACCAGAGGGGCAGAGGGCAGAGGCAGGCAGGATGGTGACAGCCAACAGCATTGGGGAAGGAGAGGGAGGATAGGGAGCATCCTTCTGGCCGACTGGCCCTCTCAGACCCTGGGCCTCCCTGTCACAAATACTCCTTCGTTAGTATTTGTGTCCCCCACCCTACCCCGGTTCACAAAAGAGTTAATTTCCATGTTAGGATTGAGAAAAAAGTGGCTGCCAGGCTCCAAGGACACTCTAGAACAAAGAATAGACCCTGAATGGAATCAGCTGCTTACCAACCCCATGACTTTAGGCAAGTTCTTTGCCCTCTCCAAGCCTCAGTTTCAAAATCCATGAAGTGGGCGTGGAGACTCCACCTTGTAAGTTGCTTCCAAGATTCAGGGGGAACCTGGGTGTCTTAGGGCCAGTTCCCAGAAGCAACCCTGAAACCACATCCCACTGCAAGCAGTTCACCTGAGAGGCGACCGCAGGAACTCTCAGTGGAGAGGGAGGTCAGACAGGAGAGGATGTCCCCAAGTTGCCCAGCTGAGAGCTGTGAAGTGAGGCCACTCCTTCCCCACAGTGACTGCTCAGAGCCTTGCATCTGGCTGGCACAGGAGCAGAGAAGCCCCCAAAGGCCTCAGGTGGCCTCCAGGCAAACAGATGCGGAAGCAGGTGACTGAAAGTGAGTCAGAGTGACCCAAAATGCCACAGGCACATCGGCAGGGCCCTGCCCGGGCATCTGCCTGCCTCATACAATAGGAGGCAAGTGCACACAGGCCTCATGGGGCCCATGCACCCTAAAAGCTAAAGGTGGCACCATGTGGCCCTTACTGGCAAAACCCCAAGCAGAACACTGGCTGTTAGTAAAGAAAAGTCTGGAGAATTCTGGTCTGTTCAGCCATGGCCAGTGCCCCAGAGAGACCCCTCACCAGCTTTTCTGTCACACAGGGGAGCTGAATGAGAAGCAAAAGATGGAACTGGAGCTAAATGTGGCCTTGGTCCAGCAGCAAAGCCTTGAGCTGAGTATGTTCAAGGAAAAGATGAAGCAGATGACCAGCCTGGTGGAAAAGAAGGACAGGGAGCTGCGGAGCCTCAAGGAGGCGCTCAGGTACGTGTGGCGGGGTGGGGGGTGTTGCCCACACACCCCCAACTGCTTGAGGGGCAGAGAGAAGGGGGTTAGCAGATGCGGGGTGAAACACTGGGTGAATGGAAGAGAACAATGAATGCTGTGTCCTCGTGTTTTGGCAGCCTCGCCAGTTAAACAGGACTTTGCTTAGCCCTCTGCTACTCCAGCATTCCTGCCCAATAATCCTGATGACATGCCTCAGCTTAAATGCCGCTTCCTCCAAGAGGCCTTCCGTCACTCCCCTTCCAAGCACAGACAGGAGCTCCTACTCTGCCTGAACTCCTAATATTGCCCTTTCTCTCACAACCAGGCTGTGCTGAATTGCCGCCAAAACTATCTGCTTCCCTTATAGATGACAGGGTCTATGAGCACAGCCAGGTGTTATCCAAATACAAAGCAAACCAGAAAAGATCTATAAAGATACTGCAGGTGTAGTTACACACACACACACACACACACACACACACACACGCGCACGCTTTCTGCTCCAGCCATCATACTGGTTCCTGACAGAGAACTTTTTTTTCTTCCTTTTTAATTTTTATTGAATCACCGTGAGATAGACCATTACAAAGGTTCATGATTGGGTTTCAGTCGTGCAATGTTCCAACACCCATCCCTCTACCAGTGCACAATTCCCACAGGGAATGAGGGCAGATTCCCTCATTCCCTCTGCCCCGTCCACCTGCCTATATGGCAGACACCTCTCTCTCTCCCTCCTCCTCCTTCACCCTACCCCTACCCCCTCCCTCTCCCTCCCCTCACTCCCTGTTCCTCTCTCCCCTATTTATTGAACAAATAAGTAGCCTGGAAATATTAGAAGCCAGTTTCAGAATTAATAGCTTACCTTTGTCCCACAAATTATTCTAAAAGTATATCTGAGCTTACATCTTTCATCCATAGCTTATCCATCTCTTCAATTGAGAATAATGGTTGGGGGCTAGGAGATAGCTCAAGAGCTGAGCTATGTATGTGGGAGGCCAGAGCACCACCCCAGGCATAGCCCCCAAGCACTGCCAGGTTTGACCTAAAAGCAAAACAAACGGCAAGAAAAATAATTATGTTTTCCCCTAGAAAGAGAGTAAAGTTGATTTTTCTCGCCTACTACCTTGTAGCTTTAAGTGCCTCACAGCTTATGGCCAAGGTGGCTAAAAGAGCAAGTTCCAGCCCCAGGCTGCTGGTGCAAGACCAACCACCCCCATGCGCCCGACCAGGGCAATTGCTCGGTGCCTCTTGCCCAGTCTGTAACAAAGTGTGTGTGTGTGTGTGTGTGGGTGTGGGTGTGATGGGGTTGGGGGAAGAGGAGGGCTAGCATCTGAAAGTGCCAGAAACTGAAGCCCCGCCATAAACAGGCCGTGCCCTGTGTCACACAAGGCCCAGTGCAGGAAGCTGAAACAAACTCTAGGATTCTGCAGCAGTTTTCTTTGGAAACAGCCCCTTGGGGCAGGGGAGATGGCTCTTGGGGAGAGAGAGCACCTGCCTTCCCTCACTGGGTGCAGCCGTTGTGGCCCCAGGGGCCCTCAGGACCAAACCATCAGACCCACATTGTGGGAGTAGCCCCCACCCCAGACTGTGGCACTCATCCTCTCTGCCCTAGAACCTCCCAGAGCAAACTGCAGCTGCACAAGGAGAAGGAGCAGAAGACTCGGGACCCGGGCCCAGATGTGCGACATCTCCGTGCAGATAGAACCAATCAACGACACCTCTGTGAGCAGCCAAGAGGTGAGGGTTGCCCCTGGCCCCCCCCGCCCCACACAGAGCCCACAAGGTGAGCACCTGCTGCCACACAGAGACCCCAAGCTTGCATCAAAAGAGCCCACCTGGGGCTGGAGCGATAGCCCAGCGGGTAGGGCGTTTGCCTTGCACGAGGCCCATGCCAGCCCGGGTTCGATCCCCCCGGCATCCCGTATGGTCCCCCGAGCACCGACAGGAGTGATTTCTGAGTGCAGAGCCAGGAGTACCCCTGAGCATCGCTGGTGTGACCCAAAAAAGCAAAAAAAAAAAAAAAAAGCCCACCAGCTGCTTTCCTTGCCTTTGAAAAGATGTATTTTGGAAGCTGCCCCCCACCCCACACCACCCCCACGCACACCCAGTAGTGCTTAAGGGTCACTCCTGGTGGTGCTTGAGGAACTCAAGGGATCAAACCAGGGTTGGCCTTGTCTTAAACCCCTTGCTGTCTCTCTGCACCCACACCCGCCCCACAAAACATTTTTTTTTTTTTTTTTTTAACATTTTATTATACCACCGTGAGATATACAATTACAAAGATGTTCATATTTGGGTTTCAGCCACACAGTGTTCCAGCACCCATCCCTCCACCAGTGCCCATTTCCCACCACCAATGTCCCCGATTCCCTCCCCATTCCCCTAGCCTGGCAGGTTCTTTATCTCTTTTCTCTCTTTCTCCCTCTCTCTCTCTCTATCTCTTTATCTCTTCCCTCTCTACACACTGTGGATTGCAATACATACATTTAGAGGTTATCATGTGTATCTTTTTGCCTGTATTCAATGCTCAGTTCTAGGCTGGTATTATCCCTTTTGACAATTATTAGCACACTGTTCCTTCTCTCTCTCTCTCTTTTTTAAAGTATTTTATTATACCACCGTGAGATATAAAATTAAAAAGATAAACAATTAAAAAGTTTATATTTGGATTTTGGTCATACAGTGTTCCAGCACCCGCCCCTCCACCAGTGCCCATCTCCCACCACCAACGTCCCCGGTCCCTCCCCTCCCCAGCCCGCCTCCATGGCAGGTTCTTTATTTCTTTCCCTTTCTCTCTCCCTTCTCTCTCTTACCTAACCTCTGACTCCCACACGTTTGTGGTTGATTCTACCTTTGACAAGACCTCTTGTTCCATATTTTGCCTGACCCTGGATATTAGTATCGTTTTATATTTATATATATATGTATATATATATATAATATATACACATGCAAATAAATGCAGTCATTCCATACCTGTCTTTTTCTTTTTTTTAAGTATTTTATTATACCACTGTGAGATATATAATTACAAAGATATACAATTAAAGAAGTTCATATTTGGGTTTTGGTCATACAGTGTTCCAGCGCCCGTCCCTCCACCAGTGCCCATCTCCCACCACCAACTACCCTGTTCCCTCCCCTCCCCTAGCTGCCTCCATGGCAGGTTCTTTATTTCTTTCCCTTTCTCTCTCTTTCTCTTTTCCTTCCCTTCCAGACTATGGATTACAGAACATACATTAAAGGGTTGTCATGTGTATCTTTTTGCCTCTATTTAATGTTCAGTTCTAGGTTGGTATGAGTACCCTTCGACAATTGTTAGCACACTGTTCCATTTTCTCTCTTACCTAGCCTCTGACTCCCACACGTTTGTGATAATTTCCACCTTTGACAAGACCTCCTGTTACAAGGTCATGTTTCACTTGACCTTGGATATTGGTATCATAATATGTGCATATATATTTATGCCATGCAAATAAATGCAGTCATTCTGTGTCTGTCTCTCTCCTTCTGGCTAATTTCACTCAATATAATCTTCTCCATGTCCATCCATTTATAGGCAAATTTTATAACTTCATTTTTCCTAACAGCTGCATAGTATTCCATTCTGTAGATGTACCAAAGCTTCTTTATCCAGTCATCGATTCCTAGGGCACTCTGGTTGTTTCCGGATTCTGGCTATTGTGAATAATGCTGCTATGAACATAAAAGTAGGGATGGTGTTTCCGCTGCATATTTTTGGCTTCCCAGAGTATATTCCCAGGAGTGTATACCTGTCCTTTTCTTTCTGGCTAATTTCACTCAACATGATCCTCTCCATGTCCATCCATTTATAGGCAAATTTTATAACTTCATTTTTTCCTAACACCTGCATAGTGTTCCATTGTATAGATGTACCAAAGTTTCTTTAACCAGTCATCAGTTCTCAGGCACTCTGGTTGTTTACAGATTCTGGCCATTGTGAATAGTGCTGCTATGAAAATAAAAATGCAGATAGTGTTTCCACTGTGTGATTTTGGCTTCCCAGGAGTGGTATGGCTGGGTCAAATATAACTGTATCACTGTCACTGTTTTTCCGTTCATCATCGATTTTCTTGAGCAGGCACCAGTAATCTCCATATGTCCTGCCTCATGCTAGTAGAGCCCAAGGGCACCTGCTTGCTCCAGGAACATAAAGAGCCTCAAAATATTCCATCAGGTCATGGGAATGAGGTCTATAATTGTTACTGGTATTTGGCATATCAAATACGACATGGGTAGGGCCGGAGCGATAGCCCAGCAGGTAGGGCGTTTGGCTTTGCACACGGCCGGCCCATGCCAGCCTGGGTTCGATCCCCGGCATCCCATATGGTCCCCCGAGCACCGCCAGGAGTAATTCCTGAGTGCAGAGCCAGGAGAGACCCCTGAGCATTGCCAGGTGTGACCCAAAAGCAAAAAAAAAAAAAAATACGACATGGGTAGCTTGCCAGGCTCTGCCGTGTGAGTGGCATACTCTTTGTAGTCGCTCTAAATCCAGCATTTATTGATGAACCATGATGCCGCAAGTGGCCACGTGAACTGGGCTGTAATAGGCTCTTCTGCTAGGTGGAGTTCTGACAAGAGGGAAGTCCAGATGTGGATAATGGCAGCTCTCATGGAGTGGGGGAGGGCGTCATCTGGCTTATTGCGAGGCTCTGCTGGGGTGGCGGGCCAGGGCTAGAACCCTCCATCCCTCCTGGGTGCCTCGTGAGCAGCTGGGCACAGGGAGAGCTGGTAGCAGCTCTGCCCCCATGTCTATGAGTCTCTGGATCAGCATACCTGGGTCAAATGGGAGCTCAATTTATAGACTTTGGAGGAATGTCCATATTATTTTCCAAAAATGCTGTACCAGTCGACATCCCCACCAACAATGGATGAGAGTCCCTGCATCCATGTGGATTCTCCCTGCATCCACACCAGCACTTGTTCTTGCTCTTTTGAATATGTGCCAGTCTCTGTGGTGTAAAATGATATCTCCTTGTTGTTTTGATTTGCATCTCTCTGATGATTGGTGATGATGAGCATTTTTTCATGTTTGGCCATTGAATTTCTTACTTGTCAAAAGTTTCTGTTCATTTCTTCTCCCCCATTTTTTGATGGGGTTGGCTGTTTTTCTTCTTGTAAAGTTCTACCAGTTATATCTATATCCTGATATAACCTGGATATTAACCCCTCATCAGATGGGTATTAGGTGAATATTCTTTCCCATTCTGTGGATTCTCTTTGTATCTTGATCAATGTTTCCTTTGAGGTGAAGAAGCTTTTTAGTTTCATGTAGTCCCATATGTTTATCTTTGCTTCTAGTTGCTTTGTTAGTGGTGTTTCATTTTTGAGGCAGCCCTTTTTTTAATTTCTTGGGGGGGTTTTTTTTTTTTTTTTTTTTTTTTTCTTTTTTTTTTTGGGTTCTGTTTTTTAAACTTCAACCATTTTTTTTTTGTGCATGGTGTTAGACAGAGGTCCAAATTCATTTTTTTGCATGTAGCTGCCCAGTTTTCCCAGCACCACTTGTTGAAGAGGCTTTCCTTGCTCCATTTTGTACTTTTTTACTCCTTTATCGAAGATTAAATGATCATGTATTTGAGACTGGGTGTCAGGATACTCAACTCTATGCCATAGGCCCACAGGTCTGTTTTTATTCCAATACCATGCTGTTTTAATTACCACTGCTCCTACAAAACATTTTATCCTAAGCCCCCAGATCAGTTCATCAATCTAAAGAAAGCCGGCACTGGTCCAGCCCTTTTGGAAACAATAGGGCATTCCTCCGAAAACTAGATTTGAGCTCCCTTTGATCCAGCAATAGCACTCCGAATATACCCGGAGACCGAAAACACCTAGCAGAAACACATCTGTACTTCTTTATCACTCTGCGCTATTCACTATAGCTAGAACTGGAAACAACCTAAATGCCCGAGAACAGAGGACTGGCTAAAGAAACTGTGTCATCTACACTATGGAATACTAGCGCGCGTCAGAAAGATGACATTAGAATTTACCTGCAAATGGAGGGACATGGAGACATCATGCTGAGGAATTAGTCAGAGGAAAGGACAGATATAGAATGACTGCATCATTAATGACATAAATAGATACCAGTGTTTTACTAAATGTGGGAAATGGAAGGCAGATTAAGACTCACCTTGAATATACACAAAGAGACTTAAGTGATAAACTCTAAATATCTGCAGGGCTAGCCACAATGTGTAAAAAGAAGAGGCGAGAGATGCAGAGACAGAGAGAGAGACAGAGAGAGAAAGAGAGGAAACTGGGGTACCTGCTATTAAGGCAGCATGGGGTGGGCAGGAGGGTGGGGACATTGGTGGCGGAAATGGGGCACTGGTGGAGGGATGGGTGCTGGTATACTGTATTACCAAGAACCAATTATGATCACCTTTGTAATTGTATGTTCACTGTGGTATAATAAAAAATTAAAAAAAATAAAAATAAAGAAAGCCGGCAGCCCTGCCTCTCTGACCACTGGGCCAACCCAGAGGTCACAACTCAGCACTTGGCCATGCCCCCCAGGAGTCCCTTTTGTGTATATTAAGGTTTGGGTTTGGTGCTTTTGTTTTTTAATAAGTCATATAGGAGCCAGAACAGCAATAGTACAGTGGATAAATAACTGACCCTGGGCGCGGGTTGACCCGAGTTTGATTCCCGGTATGCCTTATGGTCCCCAGCAGTGGTGCCTGAGTGCAGAGCCAGGATTAACCCCTGAGCACCGCTGGTTGTGGCCCCAAAACAAACCAAGTCATATATTCTTGCATTTTTCTATCTACTTAATGGCCCTTTTCAGGTCAGTATACAGACAGGACCTGGCTCATTCTGTGAAATAACTGCATCGTGTTCCTTTTGCTTGACAGCCCCTACTGGAGTTCAGTTGGGGTTTTTCTGCTCCCACCTCAGGCTGATATCTTCTCCTACACTTTGCATCTCTGCACCCAAAGACCATCCTGAACTTTGCTTTCTGGGGTGCCTGGGCAGTCTCCCAGTGGCTTCTTCCAGCTTGCAATGCCAGCAGCTTTTTGGTGCTTGTTCATTCCAGCTACACACCAAAAGGGCAGGGGTCTGTCTCTGGAAAATGCAGCCTCCACCAGGCCACCCTCCCAGGCTGTCCTCTTGTCCTGTCCCCAAGACAGGGGCTGTGGCACTCCCGGCATCTCTGGTCAGCCAGCTGTGCGGGGCAGTGGTTCCTGGAGGCCTGAGATTCCTGAAGTCCAGGGATATCCTTTCCCCTCTGCTAAGGAAACCGAGAGCAAGGCCTCTCTGTAACGATGTAAATCTTCACTGGAAACAGGGCCAAATGGGTCAGCTTGCTTTCCTGCTTTTTCTAAGCTGCCTTTCCCCTGCCAAGCCACAGCAAGCCAGGGCTTCACACAGCTAAGGACTAAGGCCTCAGCAGCCCCGCTGGCTGGTCTTGGCTCCCATCACTGTCCAGAGCGCTTGGACACGTGTCACCAGGTGGCTGCTGGGATTTTATGCCCCTGAGCCCCGTGGACTAGCCATGGTCTTCCCACCCGTGGGAACCCCAAGCTCTGGCTGGTTCCCTGCCTCACCCACTATGGAGCACCTCAGGGGAGGCTGCACCAGGTCCTTGGAGACCCCAGACTTGCTCCTGCTCCCTATGGATTTGCTGGACTGAATCGATCGACTGTTTGTCTCTCATATGAGGCAGGATTCATTGAGGAGGATGGGGGGGGAGCAGGTTGTAAGATAAAAGAGGAAAATTACGTGTTCCTTCTCAGAATGATTTTCTACATTCAGGCTACTTCCTGATTTCTGAGCCAGAGTGGGTCAGAGGGCTTCGGAGTTGTATGAGAAAGAATCTTCATCTTCTCAAAATAAACAAATTCCCAGAAGAGCCATGAGTCAGGGTCACAGCTGAGCTCAGGCATAGTCTGCCGGCTGAGGAGAGCTGTCACTGGGACTGATGTGGGGGCCGCTGCATCCCCAAAGTCGATAGCTCCTGCCCTCTTTTCCACAATCCTGCTTGCAAGTGCACGCCCATACACATACATACATCACACATATACGCTCACATGCACACACATACTCAACCACACACTCAGTCCCACACCCATACATTCTCTGTCTCTCTCTCTCTCTCTCTGTCTCTGTCTCTTTGTCTCTGTCTCTCTCTCCTCCCTCCTCCTCCTCCTCTCCTCCTCCTCCTCCTTCTCCTCCGCTTCCTCCTCCTCCTTTTCTTCTTCCTCCTCCTCAGTGTTTCTTCCCAAGGCAAACATTTCAGAAGAGCATGGCTGGGGATGGAGAGATGGTACAAGGGTTAATGAACATGCCTAACATGTGGCCCACCCCAGTTCCGTCACCAGCCGCATGGTCCTCCAAGATTGTCGAGTAGAGCCCTGGAGTACCCTTGCAGGTATACTGGGTAGTCCCCAGCACCACAGCACTGCAGCCTCAGGCCCTCACACTAAACCCAGAGTGGAGTGATTAGCTGAGAATGGCCTCAAGGCTTCCTGAGCACCACTTAGGAGGCTCCCAGGCCCCTGATGTGAGGGGGAAGAGAGAGAGCCAGAGTCCTGTTAAAAACTACCCAAATGCTCACTTAGGCAGCACATAGACTAAAATTGGCAGAGAAGATTAGCATGGCCCCTGCTCAAGGATAACACGCAAATTTGTGAAGCGTTCCATATTAAAAAAAAAATACCCAAGAAGTAACCACATATACAGTCTGCAAGCATGCGTGCATCTGGGTTGGCATCAATGAAGGTGTTAGTAAGGGTAGAGCACCCCTGCTCTGGGCCGCCCAGCCCTGGTGCCAGCCCTCATTCTGGGGCCCACTCCTTAGCACTCCAGTTTCTCACTCCAGTTCATTCAAGCTCTGTGTTGCTTGAGCATCACCAGTGCCCAGCGCCATGCCAGACCCAGGCACTTTGCAGTTTATGACAAAGACTTAATTCTCACAAAGCTAATATGAACAGGGAAATGTCACCCATAAAATCAATATGGAACAAAACGGTGAGTGAGCATGAGTGTGAGCAAGCATGGAAATATTCAGGGGCGAGAGGAACTGAGGTGAGACAAGCAGGGGCGAGGGTGGGGGTGGCTCTTTTGGATCAGGTGGAAAGAGGCCTCTCTGGGAGGAGACTTGGGGCAGAGCCTGAAGAAGTAAAGGAATGAGTGGTGAGAACATGGGCTGGCGAGATCAGGAGAAAGGAAACCCGTACTCTTTCCCATCTCAAAGGGGTACATAGCACTTAAAAGAGGAATAAACCTTTTCCCCATCTGTGTCTTTCATAAACCAGTTCCTGTATTGTCTCATGCTCTCATCTCAAACTACCCCGCCTGGAGTGGAATTTGATGTCATTGTTTATAAGAGGCCAAAAAGAGAATAAGTGGAAAACTAAAATTAGAAGAAAAATTAAACATGGAGGGCTGAGATGTAATTAAGCATTTGCCTTGCATGTGTAAGGTCTGAGCTTAGATTCCCCCACCCCAAATAAGAGGAGATAGGAAAGGAGAGGAGTGGAGGGGAGAAGAAGGAGAGAGAAGAGGAGAGGGGAGGGAAGAGGAGAGGGAAGAGGAGAAGGAGGGGTGGGGGAGGGGAGAGGAGCCGAGACATGGGGAAGGAACATAGAGATCTTTCGTTTATAGTAATACTAAGTGGGTAGGAAAGTTGGAAACTTTCCTAGATGTGACTTTATATTTGAAAAATGTTAATCCCTTCTCTGCTGAAGCCCCTTATGATATTTTCCAAGGTGCTAGATGACAGGTCTCTGCCACCCCTGAATTTTTTCACATTTCTCGCCATGTAAGGGCGAGGCTCCAATCCCTACTAAAGCCATTATTTGCACCATTCTGGCCACAGGAGCAGGCCTTCAGTGACCTCGGGGCCAAGTGCAGAGGGTCTCGGCATGAGGAAGTCATTCAGCGGCAGAAAAAAGCCTTATCTGATCTGCGTGCACGAATTAAAGAGCTGGAGAAGTCCTACATATCAGGTCAGTTTCCTCCTGCCTCTCCCCATCCCTGCTCACAAAGCAAGGGTTCACTCGGGCACTAGCCAGTGTGCCAGGACCACCAGCTTTTGTCTTCCTCTGTCATACCTGCAGGATGTTGTTAGATATGCTCAGAGTCAAGTGAAGGCCTTTGTATAGATAAGGATTTCATGGCAAAGTCACCATTGTCCATTTTCTTATTCGCTGTAGCCCCAATAGAAGCATCAGCAAGAGTCCAGGCTGAGGAGCTGCCTAGAATCACTGTTTAGAGGGAAAAATCTCTCTTGAACTACTGAGCGCTGAGCTGGGACCCAGAAGTCCATGTTCAAGGCTCATCCTCATTTCTGCGGCTCAGGACACCTTCAGGACACCCCTTGAGGCTGACACCAGCCCTTAGCTGTGTGACCTTGGACAAGTTCAGTAAACCGTAGCTCGAGTCATGCAGTAATATCTTCCTAAGCCTCGCTTTTGAGTCTAAATTGTTTCTCTTCTAGATCATAAGGACCAACAGGATGAATCATGTCTAGATCTCAAGACTCTCAGAATGGAAAACAATGTCCAGAAGTTATTGGATACAAAACCTGACTTGCCAACTCTCTCGAGAATAGAAATCCGAGCAGTAACCAAAGCAAGTTGTCTTTGCAATGACTGACATGGGGGTGGGTGGGCTGGAGAGAGATACGAGCCATGTTCCCTAGTTCAGCCATGCCTATAGGTGGCTTGGATCAAATCCTCCCTGAGGAGTTAGCATCCGTACCCTCTGGTCAGTGATCCAGAGTTCGAGTAGAAATACATTCTTTATTGAGTGTGTAAAACCTAAATGACCAATGATACAAAGCTTGACATTGGGCTAAATCGACTTCCAGTAGACCCGTCTTATGTGTAACTATAAAAAAATATTCAGCAGGCTAATCTGAAACATTATGTCATGAATTTGCCTGTTACTTTTCTCTGGAAGCTGAAATTTATGAACAGCAAATACAATGAAGTAAAAGGAATCCCTGATTGGAGGCAATACAGAATCAAGAGTCTGGAGACAGTTGTTCTGGAGACTATTTACACTTTCCAGGGGTTTGTATTTCCCGCTTTGAGGAATACTGGACTGTCAGTGATGGCTACTGAGTACTAAGGACTGCTCTTTGGTAAAGCACATACCTTTCACGTGTGAGGCCCTGGCTTTGATCCCTAGCCCACACACACAAAAAAAAAAAAAACCTAGATAAATTCATATTAACTGTGACTCAAGTAGCATTAAATAGTGTTAGTTAAGAAAGCCTTCTTGGGTCAGAGCTATAGTACAGCCGGGAGGGCGTTTGCCTTACATGCGGCCGACCCCAGTTTGATCCCCAGCATCCCACTTGGTCCCCTAGCACCGCCAGGAGTAATTCCTGAGCAAAGAGCTAGGAATAACCCCTGAGCATTGTCGGGTGTGACCCAAAAAGCTAAAAATAAAAATAAAAATAAGAAACCTTATTTTCTTTGGATGCATTGTCTTGTTAGCTAGGATTTTCAGAAGCAATTTGACTTCTGAGTTGAAGCATTTGATTGTTAAATATCCCTGTATCCTAAGTGGACATTTGCTTGGACAGTCCATGGACACATGACACAAGTTATTCATCAATAGCCATATAATGTTTAAATGTTTGCTTGTAGAAATTCACAATAAAATACTGAGTTCTCTCTCTCTGTGTCTCTGTGTTTGTGTGTATGTGTCTGTGTGTCTCTCTGTCTCTCTGTCTCTCTCTGTCTCTCTTTAAAATTCAGTCTCAAATTGGTCTTGTCAACCCAGAATCCAACCTGCTCATGGACAAGTCAGGGAAAATGGATATGGCTGAAGCATTGGATCTCAGTGAAAAGCTGGTATGTCCCCTCTTTTCCTACCCTGAGTCTTCTGCTGTCACTGTTAGCCATGGGCTATTTAACTGCTCACCAATCTGACACCCGTATTTAGCTCTGCAAGACACATACACCTCCCAGCACTGCTCAGAAAGAGCAGGATCAAGTTGCTTGAAAAACTGAATAGTTCAAATGCATGCTTATATCTGTTGCCATTTTCCCCTCATTCTCATTTAGTGTAAATGGATATGGTGGAGGTGGGGCGGGGGCGGGGGGTGGAACAGGGATGAAAGCTCCGCTCAGATCCCAGGTAAGGCTAATTTCCCAGTGTGTTTGTTCCCTGCAATTTTCCCCAAATGAGATGAAATAGAACTAGCCCACCGCCTCCTTTAGGCACGACCAGGGGTCTCCTGCTGAGGCTCTGACTGCACCACCCTTTCCTTGCAGTACTTGGACATGAGCAAAACATTGGGCTGTCTGATGAACATCAAAGATATGTCAGGTCACGTTTCCATAAAATTCCTCTCCCCAAAAGAGAGGGAGAAGGTCAACCAGCTACGACAGAGGGACCTCGACCTGGTATTTGATAAGATCACTCAAATGAAGAGCCGACTGGAGAGAAAAGAAGAACTTTTGAGAGGCTACGAGAAGGACATTGAACAGCTCAGGTACGGCCTGTGTCTTGGGGAAGACCTTGGCCTCTCTCCTTCCCAGCTCCAACCTGGGGTTTACCTCCAGGATAGCTGAGTCGTCTAGAAGCAGGACAGAGGGACAGAGGCCTGGGTGTGGAATAACAATATTGGGGTGGGGATCACAAGCAGCGGGAAGACCATGAGGACCTGGTAGAGACAAGACTGGGGAGAGCAGCCGCTGAAATGCTCCCTTTGCTCCATTCTGAGTTCCCTGAATGGATAAGCTGCACCTTGATGAATACTGACTGCTTCACATGTGAGGTCCTTTTCCTAGTTCTTCCTATTTCCCGTGGATATGACTTGCCCTCCCCTCTCTGGGAATTAGGATGAGCCGGTAGCATGTCCTCTGCCAACCTCATGCCACATCTGTTCAGCCAATCAGCTATGCATTCTGCCCCCACACCAGATCGTTGTCAGATCACTAAGTTAGCCATCATAAGTATCCTAAGACTCTCCTTGTTCGGGAATATGGATGGTGAGTGAGAAAGAAGAGGGGAAAGAGACTGTCTCTCATGTATGCTCAGGCAAAGCAAAGTGTCCGTTCAGATGTACCAGTCACAGGTGGCCAAGCTGGAGGATGACATCTATAAGGAGGCCGAGGAAAAGGCCCTGCTTAAGGAGGCTCTGGAGCGCATGGAGCAGCAGCTGTATCAAGAGAAGAGGATCAACAGGGCCATCAGGCAGCAGAAGGTGAAAGGTCCCTGCTTGAAGCACAGCCTCTGAGGCCACACCTCCGCCTCCCTTTAGCAACGGCAAAGTAAGGTCCCAGGGGGTCTGGGAATTCTCAAGGTCCATTTACCCTTGCACTGAGATCCAAGGTGGCAGAACAGCATTAAGCATCAGACAGACCAAGATGTATACCCTCACTCCACCCACTGTGTGACCTCTAAAATATTTCTTGACCTCTCTGAGATTTACGTGTACCTGTATTCTTTTTAAAGTAAGATTCTTTTTTCTTTGTATGGTTCTGCCAGATGCTAAGGTTGAATAGATGAACAAGAGCTCCCTAAGAATAGAAATTTGAGTTCACTCAAATTTGTAGAACATAGTAGATACTCTATAAATATTTGGTGAATTACATCATGATGGATAGATGGGTGGGTCAGTAGATGGATGGATGGATGGGTAGATTATTGATAAATAGAATGATGTTCTAGATGGATGGGCGAGTGGATGAGTGTATGGATGAATGATAAATGAATGAACACTGATTAAGTGGATGAAGAGGCAGATACAGGTCATAAACAGTCTTGAAGAATATATTCTTTAGTATGGAATAGAGGTGAAGAGTGACTTCTGGGCTGATTTAATGGAGGACTCTGTCTAAAGGATGCTCTGGGTACTGTGATCCTGGGAAGGGCATTTTATCATGACATCTGTAAAGATAGTACCAGGTTCTACCCATGCTTTGCAGACATGCTTAGGTTCATTGCCTCTGCTAGTCCTGCCTGGTTGGGACAATGATTCCCACTTTACAGATGAAGAGAACGAGCTTCACGGTTTTAAGAGACTTGCCATAGTTCACAGAGTAGTTGTCAGTAGAGCCTGGGTCTGGTCAGATCTCTCTGGCCCTAATTTCCTGTATCTCCGCTGGACTCAGCCCCCTTTTCTGTTTCATGGCTTGTGTATTTGTGCATGTACATTTGCATGTGTGTACATGTAGAGTGTAAATGTGTTTGCATATGTTTTTCATATATAACTATATACATGTATGTGCTGGGTGTGTTTGCTTGTGTGTATTTGTGTGTGTGTTTTGTGTATGTTATCTGCATAGTCTCTAAGGCCAAACCACAGAGGCTTATAGAAGGGTGCCATAGATGAATTCTTCAGAAGCCTGCCCCACATCCTGCAAACCTCCCTCTTGAGATAGACTCCCTGGCTTGTAGAGCTGAAATGAAAGTGGATAAGCTGCTCTGAGGGAGCCTCGAATGCCTTGTTTCTCACTCGCACTGCTCTGAATTAAACATCACAGGCCTCTGCATATGTCATGGGGTTGCCTTAAGGGGAGGGCAGTTGTCACCACCAGGCAAGGCCAGGCAGAGCTGGGTCAGTGACAGAGCTCTGATGTCTCCTTTCATGTACCCTCAAGAGTAGTCACTCCTTCCCGAGATGCACCCTACCCCCACCCTGGCAGGCCAGGCCTCAAAGCAGAGACACCAGACCACAGATGAGACAGCAAAGTTTCCCCCCAAAGGCCATTGTCATATGCTTGCTCAAAGACCAAGAAACCTGAGGATTTACATAAATCAGGCTTTACATGCATTATTCATGGGATGCCTCATTCATGCACAATGCAGGGACTGTGCCAGCCTGTTTGGCACTAGACACCCTTTCATGGAAGAGTCGAAATGGCCAAGTTGAACCTGTATCCGGGTTTCCAAGAGAGCTAGATCTGGGAGCTTTGAAATTCACAGAATCACAATTCAGGGTCAGTCTCAAGACTACAGCCACCATCACTCGCTATAATGTATTTAGTGAAGGCTATCCAAGCAATGGGTAGTGGTTCTGCTCTCTACTGGGTTCATCTTTGCCCAAATCCCAGTAGGTTCTGGGTCAACCCATTCAAGAGATGGAGAAACAGATTGACAGAGGTCGTGTTACCTGGCTGCTCAACAGCAGGCACAGGCTTCCCACCCACACTCAGACCCTGCCCTCCCACCAGTCCCTTTCCACATGGTTCCATCTCAGCACCTCCCTCTCCAGGCCCTCCCACTCATCCTCTTCTCACCATTGCCCTTGGGGTATTGAGGCTGGCACAGTCGATTTGTTATGCATGTTGTCAGAAATGCCTTGTTGTGGGTGAGAGGAGAGAACAATCAATTTTAAAGTTTCACTAGTCACAGGGAACTTGCTTGCGTACATCTGTCTTGACATTAGTTCCTTCCAAAGAGAGTGTTGCCCTTTTCAGAATGGAAGACTTCCTTTTTCTAAGTTTTACACCTATTTTCTCAGAGAAGCTTTTTTTCTCTCTGTCTCCTATTTAAAATGTCATAGAGATGAGATGGCAGAAGCATTTGGAGATGAAATTTTTTCACCTTGAACTTCAGAACTACCATCCCCCTCCAAACAAACGTAGTTCATAGATGCAATGCTCTAACATTGTTTCACCAAGAGGAACTTTCCAGAAAGAAAAAAAATCATACTTCCTTATGACCTCTGACTGTTAAAATGTGCTAGATTTTAAGTGTGGTGCATTCCAGGAGAATTGTGTGATCGGGAGACCCACCTGTCTCCCGAGTGTGGAGTGCCCTGAGTCCCTGGCACTCTGGCTTGGTGACAAATGACCGTGACTGAGGCCCCACTGTGCTCAGTCTAGTCCACTTCCCACTTCATTAAGTAAGGCCACGGTGTCTCCCCAGAGCTCAGAGATGGACTTTTGGGGTCAAATGACCAAAGTCCTAACTCCTGAGTGACTTGACCTCTGTGTCTCAGGATCTTCAACAGCCACCCAAAGCAGGAACAGGCCCAGCTCCGTCGGGTAGCAGGAAGGATAAGTGGCATCCCATCTGTGGTGACTGGCACCCAGCAAGTACCACTACTGGGAAAGAGAAATGGCAACTCATGGCAGCTGGAGGCAACTCGGGGTTTTCTTTCAGCGCACTTCCTGCCAGCTGCCCTGCACAGGGAGCCAGCCAGGCCTGGGACGCTTTTCTGTCTGCCCAACGCCAGCCAGCCACTCTTTTGTTGCAACCCTCTTTGTGTGTGTGTGTGTGGTGAATACAGCCAGGAAAAAGTGTGTGTGTGTGTGTGTGTGTGTGTGTGCCTGTCTGTCTCTCTTTGTGTGTGTGTGTGTGTGTGTGTGTGTGTGTGTGTGTGTGTGTGTCTTCAGTCTGGGGTTTTCACTAGGAAACATTGACATGCACAGAAATCACCCTTGAAGAGTATATAAGCCTTCTCTTGGTCCCCTCCTTCCAGCTTCAAGTGTGAGAAAGTGTAAAACGTTTTGACTGCTTCAAGCTGGGAAAATGGTCTGGCTGCTTGGGGCTCAGCCCTGCTTCCGGACACCAGCCAATCAAATCTAAGCTTTGAGAGGTTTCCGGCACCAACCTTCCCTGTGCCTAGTTTATGCTATTGTCTCTAAGATAAGAATAAAAATGGCACCTGACTAGTAGCGTTGATTAATTAATTCACTCCCCCCACCGCAAAGGATCTCTCTCAACACATACATACTCCTGCACCAGCATCCTTACTGTCACTGTGTTCGACTTGCAACTTTCCAGGCTGTTCTTCGCCCATGTAGATCCAAGTTCCTAGTCCCTTCCTTGATGTTTGTGTGTTCTCTAGGAACAAACCAAAATTGGTCAATGTTGTATAGGGTGAGACTAAGAAAAGGTGGTCTTAGGGAGATGATACACTCCAGCCTATGCAAGGACAGGGAAGTAAAAAGTGATTTAGGGCAATGCGGTATAGAATGGAAGGTGGCTAAAGGAAGGGTCCCTCACTTGCCCCCTACTCCATCTTTTGCCCATCAGTTCCAATAAATGCCAGTTGTCTCCTAGAGGCTAGAGGCTGTCCCAGGGTGGAATGGGTAGGGCACTAAACATCCTTGCTCACCTACTATTCTTACTCAGGAACGTTTAGAGGATGGAGAACAAAGAAAGCAATCCGCATTTTGCAGCTGTCTCCACAAAGAGAAAATGAGACAGGTATGAAGGAGTCCCTGGTCTTGCAGCTGGACCCAACATAGATAAAGTATGTTCCAAGGATAAGAACTTGTAGAGTATAATTACCAGTGTCTGGTGCCCAAGGTTCAGCATCACGCACCACCCCCTGACTTCCTTCACCCTGGCCACATGCCCCTTTCCTTGCCTGCAATCTGAACAAAATACCAGCAAGCATCCACCCCAGTATCTTGAAAGAAGAAAAGCACAAAGGGTGGGAGAGGGAGAAAGTGTAACGTTGGTCAGTGGGGCAACCATCCCAAGCACCAAATTACTGGGGGACTTGGAGACAATGGCCATAAGAAAAGGGGAACAAGAAGTGGGGGAGTCCCAGGAGCCACTTCCCTATGAATAAAATAAGGAATGAGAAAAGGAGAAGTGGGTACAAAATGGAGCTGGAATATGAAAGTGTCCATTGTAAGAACCTTCTCACGTGCTAACAAAGGGTAAGCTAATTGGATAAAAAAAAAAAACTTATTGATAGCCAGTGGGAAGTGGAAAGTCCAGCTTGGTCTAGAATTTACGGTATCTACAAGACATGATGGAGGCGGAGCCGAAAAATCTTCATAGGCCAAAGATGATACTGGATTTCCCCCTTGATGGAGGCGTTGTTGGTATAATGAGTAGCACCCTGAAAATAGCAGAGATGCCGGTTGGGCCACTTCTGAGAACAGCTCTTGAGACAGACCAGTGTCATCACATCCCATTGAGCTCAGGAAAGTTCAAGAAAAGCAGTTGCAGTTGCTCAGCTGTCCCCTGATGGAATTCATCCTGGAATATATTTTTGAGCAGTGTTCAGGCTATAATTCCCTGGAATCTTTGGGTTTCCTGGAAGAGCATCACATCCCTCACTACTGAGAGTGCAGCTGTTCATTAAATACAGGTCCATATGTCTCCCTACACAGACACTCAGCCTAGATGTAGCTTCCTCTTTGAAAATGAAAGAGATTTATAGGCACCCGTACCTCTCTCTCAAATGACACCTACCTCATTTACTCAGTGAGTCTTGAGACTGAGTGAATAGCATTGATAGAGTGAAGGGGAAAGAAAGTAAAGCAATATGCTGAGTTGCATATCAGATAAGCAGCAGATTATCTAGTACAGTATTATCCCTAATGTTTCATCTGACAGATACTAAAAACTTATTAAATTTTATTCTGAAATTCCAGTTAACTGGTACCCTCTATTTTATCTGGTGTCTCCACCAACACATATACTCAACACCAACCTAATGCCACAGGGAGAGGTTCTGAAGCGATATCACAGGCAACCCACACGTGTATTCCATTCATGTATGGAATTTTTTAAGTGGCATTTCTAAACAGGAAATATTTATGAAATACCCTAGTTGAGACTTAACTGGTAAAGTTTGGGGTCTTGGAGACACTAGAACTATAATCTCACAAGCTGCCACCTTCTGGGCCTCTTAGAATGCCCAGGCCTGTGGATTTGCTGCCCCCACACTCTTTTCGCCCACTCTTGTTATTTCCCTGGCCCTTGTAAGCTTCAGGCTGATGACCCCAGAGGATGCTAAGGGAACTCTGGTAAGAACTTCCTGAGACTAGAGTCGGAGTGCCCAACTAGGGTGGCCTCAGTTCCCTCAGACCCCAGAGGTATAGAAAGCTGCAGATTTGCAGTGATGCTAGCTTCTAAACAAGCCTCATACTTCCCCATACCTGGAGATTAGTCTCCATGACCTTCATCCGTCTGGGGCTCTGGGATGTTTATGCAGAACCCGCTGGGCCTCCTAGCATCTCATCCACTCCTTGGTAGAGTTGCCTCCACCTAATGCAGTTTTGTTCTCCAAGAACACATTGTTCCCTGCAGGGCACTCACTTGACCAAATTCTTCCTCTCTGACCCCCTAGAATCTGATACAGAGACCCCTGAGAGGCTCTGCAGGACAGGGTGCCATTGCCCAAAACCCTTTCCTTCTTCGGCAGACCCAACCCACATTCTCACCCTAGCCTGTCCCCTAGGAAGACCCAAAAAACATTACAAATAGACCACATTAGAAAGTTGGGGGGAAATCCATTTTCTCTGGTGTAAAAGACAAAGAAGAACATAAATTAAATTTCACAATATTTTTTCTCTATTAAAGAGACGAGTTGTTGTAGAGATGGCGAAGAACAAGACACAGAGCTCAAATGTCCAGGTGAGCCAGAAAGAGCAGAGAGTAAAGAGTAGGCTGTCAGCAAGAAGCCCTCAGCAATATACCACATTGGTTATGTCTTGAGCGTTATATAGGTGCCAGGCACAAGGCTAAGAACTCTGCATGAGTCGTCTCATTTGTCCGTCACAATGCAATGTGGTGGATCTTGTTAGTATCCCCAATTAACAGTCAAGGTGTCTGAGGCTTAGAAGCTTTCATTTGTCCAGAACCCCAAGCTAAGCAGAAGGGCCAGAATTCAATGTGCATCTAATTCTGGGGATGGGGGGGGGCATCTTTCTGGAAGAATCAGATAATAAGCCTGATCGATTTAGGTAAACTTTCCCTTGATTTCAAAGAAGTCTCCTCTGAAATATGTGTTTCAGAGTTGAGAATCAAGACTATGGAATCTTGGGCATGTTGAAACCCTGCCATTCACAAGTCAGCCCTGGAACCAGTAGCGTCCCACCCGCCATTCCCACTTGGCACAGAGGAGAGGTGAGCGCTCTCACGCTCTCACTCACTCGCTTTCAGGAAGCTTGCAAGCCAAATACATTTGGGTTGAATAAGAGAAGTGATATGCATGAGTTTGAGAAAAAAGTTCACCATCATTTTGCAACAACACCAAAAAACTATCATTGGGGGAAATTAAATATATCCTAGGGATATTTGTGGAAAACTAGAAAACTCTTCTCAACCAATGTTCCTGTTCTAGAGTCAGAAGGTAGTTACTGCCCAGAGTAGGGTGTGAAGAGAATGGAGACAGAGTGGAAGCCTTTGTCACCCTGAAAAGGGAATTAATGAGAGCCTTATGCCTTCTTTGAACACAGATATAGGCCAGAGCCGCCTACTCTAGGTGTTGTCTGAGGACCACTTGGGGACTTAATAGGTCAGAGGAAAGATTGGGATGGATCCAGGAGGTTTTTGACTCATGCACTTCTCTTAAAGGGGAAGCCCCCCTAGAATTTTGGTTGCCTCTGGCCTTAACAGAATGGAAACAGTTGGTGCTTAAGCTCAGAGCAAAGAGTGAGTTTCCAGTACATCCCGCCAGCCGGAGCTTGAAGATTTGGTGTGTAGGAGCTCCTCCAGCCACAGAGGTTTTCTCCTTGCCCAGGGGAGTATGGAGGCTCCCTCCTCCGCAGTGGGCATGGAGAGCTCTGGTGATGGCAGTGGCGCAACCCCCTCTTTTTTAATTTATTTTTATTAAAACACCGTGATTTTCAAAGTACAAAGTTTTTCATAATACAGTAGTTAGAAAGACTCATCATTCAACACCAATCCTACCACCAGAGTGTTCCCATCACCAAAGACCCTCGCTTCCCACCCACCCCCATATCCATGCCTGTTTCCTCAGCTGACACCTATTATACTGACCATTGCAGGCCATATATGGCAATGATATTGATAAAGTCATGACTTTTTTTCTGGTTTGTTGTGGGATAATCTGGCTGATTACTGTTCTCACATTGACCATCTGAGTTTCTAGAACGTGATTGGTTTCTACTAGTTTGATATACTGTACAGTTGCTTTGTGGATGCACACTCGGGGAGAGCCGGTAGCAGCTCTGTGCTGTGTGTCTGTGTCTCCGGATCATGGCCGACAGCACGGGAGCAGTTCGTGGGTGGGTTCACCGGGCCTCCCTGATTGAACAGAGGTAGGGGAAAGGATCCCAGCTTCATCTCCATGGAAGCCCGGTGACTTTAAGCCCCAAGATCTGCATACCTGGGCTTTAAGTTGGCTTCTCTCTAGAGTGAGGCTCTGACAAGCTGTGGAGTCCAGATGTTGAGAATGACTGCCATTATGGTGCAGAAGGGGGGGGGGGTTTCCTCTGGCTTCTTCCATGATGGCAGGCCAGGACCAGAACTGCCCTCCCTTCCAGATGCCTCATGATCAGCTAAGCAGTGGGCGAGCCAGTAGCAGCTCTGCCCCATGTCGCAATCCCCTCTTGAGGAAAAGATAAGTTGGTGAAATCTGCTTTTTCCATCTTTCCTGATCTTCTTATTCCCAGGCAAATTCCTAAGGGCATCATGGCATCTCCTTTCCTTTTAAAAAAGCATGTGTTTCTGTCCTCTAAATGCCATTCCTCAACTTCCTGTTTCCCACTGAACAGTCTTCTTTATTTGTCTGCTGGTTGTATGCTAAAAGGGAGCTTCTAGTTAACAAGTATTACTGACTACCTAACTGAGGCCACAGACCATGCTAAGCCACCAAAATAGACCCTGACCTTCATTCACTTAATATTTATTGAGGGTCTATGGGATGATGGGTACCATCTAGGTGTATAGTTCCAATCACAAATTCTTAGTAGGGGCATTACCACCCCAGGAAAGATTGCCATTCTTTTTTACCCAGAAAGCACTGGTGTACACACAGCACTCTCTCCAATATTCTTGGAGTTTGGAGCAATTAGGACAAAGAATCAAAGGTGCCCTAGGATGGGATAGTAATCAATGAAAAGATTGAGAAACATTGGGTTAGACCAATGGAGAAAACCCCAGACGCTTCACCTTCTGGCTTACATTCTTGAGTCATTAAAAGAAAAGAAAAAGTAAATAGAAGTAATGATTAAATAATTGCCTTGTTCAAAATGTTTTGAAGACAAAGATCAGTGGACTGAGCTGAGGACATATTTAATAGATGCCCCGACCCCCAGCTCCAGGACTGATAGAGACCTTCCTAAGAGCTGAGCTGGGTAGGAAACACTGGGGCCTCTCCAGACTTAGCACTTGCAGTTACCCATAACAATCACTCCACTATATCCAGAGCTAATTTCTGCATTTCCAAGCTGGGTGTATTTGGGTGTTGCTGTTCAAATAACCTGCTTCTACTCCAGCCATTTCATTTTAAAGGTGGGGCACATGGCTTCACACAGGTAAGCTGAAAACGTGAGTTTGGAAGTTCAGGAAGGTACCTGCCGGGTTCCATTCTCTCCCCACCCCTACTTCCTTCCTGCCCATATTTGCATTTTTCACATCTCCATCTCCATCTTCTTCCTGCTCTCATCAGCCATTGCTGTGGTCTGCTGTACCTCTCCCTAGTCACTCCAGAAACTGGACTGAAGCTTGTTCTGTGGTGTATCCCAGCCCAGGCTTCTGGAAAACCTGTGGCCAGAGGGAACCCTGGGATCAGGAACTTCTGATTCTTCTTCATTGGAGGGTGGGGGTGGGTTGCTGGGGGAGAAAACCTCCTGGCAATTCTAGGTAGTTCAAGCAAAGTTCTGCATTGTATTTGTGCTGCTCAGGGAACAGACTTGTTCCAGGGGGTGTGTTTAATTACCCTTCTACTATCTTTCCAGCCACAGGGATTTTTTTTTGGTTGGATGTTGAATATTGGGCCACATTCAGCAGTTCTCAAGTACTATTCCTTGTTCTTTGTTCAGGAGTTACCCTTGGCAGGGTTCTGGGGATCATGTGAGGTTCCATGGAGACTAAACCAGGTCAGCCACATGCAGGGCAAATGGCTTATCTACTGTACTCAAAATTTCCAGACCTCTGGACTCCTAATTCTTAACCATCTCTGGCTCCAATTTAAGTACCCTTCTGAACTGGCTGAATTGATCTTAACTTTGACTTTTTGGATTTCCCCCACACCCCTCATAAGACCCAGAAGATACCTTAGAAAGTATCTAATGTCAGTGCTCCACACATACTTAGGTGATACTGACCCTAAACCCCAAGATCTGGGGTCATGGTGAGAAAAACACTTTTAAATCATATTTTTTTAAATAAAATAAAGACAAGTTGAGTTTGGCCTCAAAAGAGAACTGGTAAGTCATCAGATCCCAGACACACACACACACACACACACACACACACACACACACAGCCCTATTGTATCCTCATTATGTATCTCTTTCTCTGCTAATCTTAACTCTCCTATGTCATAGTACAGGAAAAAAATAGCTCCATTGCCCCCACCACCATCTCCACCCAGTTAAAGATAAGCCCAAGTAGCTAGTAGCATCTCAGAGCTTATAACCCCAAACCTGACAGTGGACCTCTAAAACATTCCGTCTCTGCCCAGTGTCCTGTCAGCCCTAAGCCAGCAGTAGGGGCACACATGTGTACAGGCAGAGGTGATAAGGACAATGCTCAGAAAAGGACTGGACAGACCTCTATAATATTCTCCTCTTTCCCTTCTAAGACACCAAAGAAATAAGACATGTTTAACTCAGTAACAGCTTTACAAAAAAGAAGCTCCAGCATGGCTGTGCCCATCCTAGGAAACACCTAGTTGTAAAACCACAGAAGTATACAAAGGGAAATGTTATCTATGTAGACCAAGGATATACACCAAAACATTAATAATGTTTTTTGGGACAGAGTGATCTTTTGCTCCTGGCAGGGAGGGGTGATGGTGTATATATTAAAACACTTTTTTTTTCTTTTTGGGTCACACCCAGCGACGCTCAGAGGTTATTCCTGGCTCTGCACTCAGGAATTACTCCTGGCGGTGCTTCGGGGACCATATGGGATGCTGGGGATTGAACCCGGGCTGGCATGGCCAGCCAGCAAGTGCAAGGCAAAGCGCCCTACCCGCTGGGCTATCGCTCCGGCCCTTAAAACACTTTTTACTTTATTTAAGCACCATAGTTTACAAAGTTGTTCATGATTACTTATTACAGGTATTCAGTATTCCAACACGAATCCCACCCTGTCTCCTCCTCTCCACCATTGTCTTCATTTTCCAACCATCCCTAAAGTCTGCCCCATAGCAGGTCCATAAAATTTTGTATATGTGAAAATTGTTGCATCTCACATTAAGGACATTAAGTCCTGTCTGAGGGTTTACTAAGCTGCTGTTGCTAGTTAAGCCTTCTGTGTTAAATGTTTTTGTTAATTTGCCTCTGTATTACATTCCCATTCAATCTGGTAAACTACAGGATTTTAGTATTGTAGAGTTTGGAGATGTCATGCAGACATAAATGCAGCTGTCCACTCCAGAAAAATCCAAAATATTTAACAGGGCAGTCCTGTCAGAGACATGGCAACTGTTGTTGGGGTGTGAGTAAAATAAACACTTTCTTTTGTATGAGACAATCACTTTGGCATGGAACGTTTGGGGACTGCTGCAAGTAGAGTTTGATGTTTGTTTCTCTTGCTCTTTGAAGGCTGGAGCTAAAAAAGGCACCACAAAGGAGCAAGAAAAAGAGATGCTGAAGAAAGGAACATCCAGCCAGTCTACCCAGAGCCTTGTGTCTTCAAGGACAGATGGAAGGAGCTAGAAGTACCATCCAGACCTTCATGATCTCCATGACTCTTCTTTAGTATGACTCTACTGTGTCAAATACTAGATGCTTGTGTTGGACTCTAAAAGGTGTTATGCTTGTGTACTTTTTCCTAGGCAGTATCTTTGTTAGGGAGGATGTAAAGGAAAAGGCTTTTCTTTTATTTCAATACTTACAAATGTCTACATACTTTAAAGTATATATAAAGAATGTAAGTTTGAAATTCTAAACCTGAAGGATGTCAGCGAGGGCTTTTACCTTTGATGTTCCCAAACACCGTGCCTCCAAGGGGCTCCCAAAGAAATCCACAGTGGAGAAAAACTCAGGGCTTGGACTAGGGCCACAGTACAGAACCAGAACCTCAGGGCTTGTGGGGGATCATGGTGTATTTATATCTTGAGTTTATTATAATAAATTTAGAACACCAATTCATTTTATTGCTTCTGTAATAATGCTTATATGGTACTCCTGCAGTTTTCAAAAAAAGTCTCATCTAGTCCTCTCAAGTGTCTATGAAGTAAATCATATCATATTCCCCTTACAGATGAGGTGGGAGGAGCTGTCTAAAAATCACACAAGTTAATGTTTAGAATCCAAGACTTGACTCTATCATCCCAGTCTCTAACTTCTCATAGTGTTCTGTGATACCGAGATGGCCCAGTAGTTCAAAGCCAAGAGCCCAGTCACAGAAAGCTCCCACAGTGCAGACACAGACCTTTTTCATGGTAACTGAAGAGATCATTCTTCTTGCTCTCTTCTACTTTGTGTCCTGCCCTGCCCTCTCTCCATCCTTCCCTCCCTGCCGTTTTTCCTCTAATATGAATAAAATTCCATATCATCCTTATGCAGAAGCCATGCTAATCTTCTCTGTATATTTCCAATTGTAGTATATGTCCTGCCAAAGCCAACACTCAGCCATTTGTATATGATCATGACAACCCCCTGCAAAGGAGGGTGAGGAGAGAAAGAGCTAAAAGTCATAAATATCATTTATTTTTATCTTTAAAAACCACAATAAAAGATTTTTGTAATTTTAAAACCAAATGTATTCTTTATTCTGATTGAAACTAGCAAGAAATGAGTAAAACAGTACAGAGAGCAAGGCACGCGTGCCTTGCGTGCAGCTGACCTGGGTTCAAAAGCTGGCACTTCATTGGTCCCTTGAGCCCCTCCAGGAGTGATCCCTGGCAGAGCCAGGGAGCCCACCAGATGTGGCCCAAAAAGCAAAAAATAAATAAATAAATAAATAAATAAATAAAGATAATAGAAGAAGGAAAATGTGGAGAATTAGGAAACATTCTCTTCCTAATGTGATATTTCTAGCTTGATATTCCACAGAAGGTACTTGGTACAGAGTTAGGCCATAAAGTCAATGAGTAAGGCATTGCCTGATCCTAAAAAATACTTTGAGGGGCCTGAAAGACAGTACAGGGTCTTTGTCTTGGGTTCTGTCAGGCCCTGACTTGAATCCCAACACTGTTATATGGTCTCCAAGCCCCATCAAGAGTGATCCCTGAGCATCAAACCCTGACTAAGCCCTGACCACTACCGGGTGTGACCCAAGAAAATTCTTGAAAGGCCTGGAGAGAGAGTTCAATAGGCTCATGAGCTCATGCACACAGGAGGTTTCTGTGTGATCCCTGGTACCACATAGTTCCTTGAGCACTGCAGAGAGTGACCTCGAAGCACAGAGCATAGTCCCTGAGCACAGCTGTGTATGACCTCAAAATAATACAAAGCGGGGAGCTCTTGAAAACTCTAGGAAATTTCCATAAGGAACCGTTATTATTTATACTGTACCGTATCCAAAAGCCAGAACAGCAAGGTCTTTTCCAGCACCTGAAGATCACCTTGCAAGCGGTTGAATTAGCATATTCATATTTGGGAGCCAAATTGGTGGAAAAAGTACTTGATTGAGCATGTATGTATATCTGCATTTTTGTGAGTTCAGTTTGTTGCCTGTCATACTACTCTGCTTTCGGTCTTTCAGGGGACATAATTTTCATCACATCGAACTTACAACTCAAGATGGCAATTTCTTCACTTCTTTGAACTAGGTATTTGGTGGGGGAAAGTGAGCCTCCACAGTAACCCGCGCTATTCCCCTGAGAATACATCCCTCCAATCAGGTTTGCCCTCTCTGACTCTGCTCTCTTGACCACAAATGATTGGCTGAGTGGTGGACACCCCACCTCCACCCAACCAATCAGGCGTTTCTTCTAATTCCAGCTGGGTCAATCAGCATTTCCATCTTGATATCTGGCAGTGGGACTCTGGGATGTCACACACATCATTAGCGCTAGAACTGAATCTTGATCCTGCTCCAGGGATGACATAGCTATTTACCGCCTCATGTTTGGAAAAAACAAAGCTTGCCTTCAGAAAGAGAAGGCTAGGATGAATAGGCAACAAGAAAAGACATGAAACCAGGAACTCAGAATTCAGCAACTGCTTGGAATCGAGCTTACAAATCCCTATAATCATCACATCTCTCTACTACACAGGCAGAAGCTTCACTGCCTTGGTTTTCCAACCTCCCTTGCAGCTATATCCAGCCATATTTTTCAGTCTAATCCAATCACATGTAAGTGAAGACCCCTGAGAGGAGTCTTCTCAGGGGTCTTCTTTTGTTCCCTTCTGAAGTAAAAGACTTCACAGGCGTGAGCTTTTGCTATTTGTCCTTTTTACCTTGTCTTCCTTTTCTGTTGTGGAGCTCAGAGTGGGGATCTGATCCCCAGTCTTGTTGGGGATCATCAGGCAACAAGAAAGTAGCTAAAACCCACCTGTGAGGACAATGAAATGGAAAGACAAAAAACCCTTAAGTTGGGTACTAGACAGCAACCTCTAGTTTTGTGCCTCACTTACCCTGACTACTGCTGTAGCTTCTTGTGTAAGACAAGTAAATCCCAACCTGTGTGAGCCCTCAGAGTCAAATGTACTAATTTGTGCTGTGGAGCGAGCCTTTCAAAAGTGAATGACAATGACAAGTTATTTCTCATCATCCCATGGGGTAAGCCAGATGCTTGTACTGGTCTGAGCTGACTTGGCTAGTGCCGTATGGTTTAGGACGGTCATATTTACACGCCTGATCCTTGGCAGGCCTGCTCTGTCAGGACTTTGGATCTCAGTTGAAGGCATTTTTTATCTCCATGAGGCAATATCTGAGCACAATTTTGGTTGTCACATTTATAGATTGTTTCTATTATCTAGCACAAAGGCTCCCAAACTTCTTTGGCCTACTGTCCCTTTTAACTCAGCACTCCCTTCCAAATTATACCCAAAGTCTAAGGTCCCCAGAATAATACCATCCCCCAACGTGGTACCACTGATTTTAATGTGTGGAGACCAAGGATAGTGCATGGAAAAGCTCCCCACTGTAAAAGCTTATTTAATCCAAATTATCAGTGGCCTTGAGTATGAAATGGCCTAGAGAGGCCTTAGCTGGGACTGTTTGTACCTGCTTGGTCCAGTTTCTTATCACCCAGTGAGCTGGATCCAACCCATTCAAAGAGAGGTAGGCCCAGTTTCCAGAGTGCAGTATGAGAGAGCAAATGTCAAAGAACAAACCCTTATCTGCCTTGTGTTCATTAATATTCTGTCAGACAAAGCCTGTCACGAGGCCGGAGTCAGTCTGTGATGGGCTCCATTTTTCACTATCTTCCCTGCTCCAGTCTTCTGTTGTTTCGGAGTTGAATGCATTCCAACTCACAGAAAAGGAGGAAAGCGTGTCTTGCTTCTTGATGACTTTCCGGTTCCTCGTTTCCATCCTCAGAAGGGACAGCCCCAGAACCCAAGCCTGATGCGGCTTACACTGAGTGTCTGGTTACACACAACAGAACCTCCTGTGACTAACTTGTGCGGGAAGGATTTTGCTGAAAGGAATGAGGGTAGAGGAACAAGAGGAAAGAAAGCTGAGCATCAGGAGGGTCAGGAACCAGCTTTTCTTCCCCAACGACGCCCTCCTTTGCTTCAGCTAGCTTTACATTTCTGTTCCTTGCCACCGGAATGAGCTTGATCAAAACACTCTGCTGAATACTCACATTGGTAGCTACAAGAAGCTACCTGTGCTGCCTCTGCTGGGGTGGTATCAAAATAAAAGATAAAACAACCAAAGGTACTGAAGCCCCCTTCTGCTGCCCCAGCAAGCCATCATCATATGGTACCCCCCAGAAGCGAAGACAAATAGCTTCCTTGTTATTTGTCTAACTCCCTTGTGAGTGGATTCTTGCTGGAGGAGCCTTGGATTCGTGACTTTGGAGAGAAGGTACCCCCCTTCTCCAGCAACTTGGCAGAGTCCCCACTGCCTGCTGTTGTGAAAACCAGAGTCCTGATTGACTGTGGAAAAAACCAGCTCCCGGAGGAGGCCGCATTCCAAAGTCTGAGCCTGGTGAGCACAACAATTTCCGATATTCTTAGGGTCCTAGGAATGAAAGCAACACAGTCCTGATGAGAGGAAACCCCAAACCTCTTCATGGTAATTTGTTTCTCTTTGAGGAGGCCCAGACCTACTGCAGCAAGAGGTCAGGTACCCAGTAAGGGTAGACAATTTCAGCTTATCAGCTTGGCCTCGTTTCTATCAAGATGTTCCATTTGCATCTGTCTGCTCAGTGTCCCAAGTTATTTTGGGCCAATTCATGACCTTATGTGCCTGCTTTTGTTTTTAAACATTTCTCTCTGCCCATCTGTTCCCCAGGAATCCATCACGATGCCACTGTCCTGTGGCCGGGAAGCACAGGGCAGACTTCTCAGATTGAGTTTCCTCTTCTCTACTGGCATATTGTTTTCATTCAGAAGACCTAAAATACTGGCCTTGAGGATAGCTTATGGTGAAGTGTGTTCTTATCCCCACTGAGATCCAGGGCCCTTGACTGAGAGAGCATTTAACAGCTGCACACACAGCTCTTCTTCATTCAGTCAACAAGGCACTGGGCACCTGCTATGCTCTGGTGGGCATGCTATCAATACCTGGGGACCTTGCCCTTTGATCCCCCTTTTTTTCATGATCTTCTGCCTTCCTGAACAGCACTGGAGTCGTCCATGTACTGGACATATTGCCTGACCGAGTGCTCCTGGGATGGGTACCTCCTTCTTCCCTTGGGCTGGCTGTGGGATTATCGCTGTATGCTCTGCAATTCTGGCCACCTTCTGGGACTCTCTGTGTCTTTCAACGGTTGAAGTTTAATCGCTGAAAATAGTTACTGATTTTTATAGAGTCCTTGTCAACCATAAGACACTATGTGCTAAGCACCATCAGACATTTCCTTAGTTCTATGTGATTTACCTGTGAAACAAAAGAGTCTCAAGCATGTAACTCTCCCAAGAGCGAGAGTGTCAGAACCCAGACTTCCTACTTTTTTGTTCCTTCTAATCCTTTTTTGTTCCTTCTAATCCTTCCCCTATTTTGGTTGTTGTATGGGGGTGGTCACACATATTTTGTTTCAGTAGTAGGTTGTGGTGCTTGCCAGGACCAAGCTTTTATATAGGGGCACACCCAGCATTACTAGAAGTCTAGGGACACTTGCAGTGATGGTTGACCTGGCATGGCAGTGCTCAGGCTCAGTGATGCTGGGGGAACCACTGAGGACCAGTGGTTCTGGTCCTAACTACGCCAGCAGCGCTTGGAGGCTTTATGCCTGCCAGGCAGTACTCTGCCACTGAGCTATATCCCCAAGTGCCCGGACTTTATTCATACTTCCAAGTGCTCCAAGTATATCACTTTCTTAGGTGAGTCTAGAAAGAGCTGATTATCTACTATCCCACAGCACAAGTCAAAGAACTTTTTCTCTAAGGAGTCAGTTTCACCACTCAATTCTGCTTTTGAAGCATAACACTCAAATGAATAAACAGTTGTATTCCAATAAAACTTTATTTACAAAATAAGCACTGGGCCAAATTAAGCTGTGTACCATGTTCAGAACTCCCCTCAGTCTGGATTACTAAAATCTGCACAACTGTTTGTTGCCTGCTGCGGGTGTATCAGGAAGCCAGATTAACATCATCTAGATCCTTGAGCATTCACTATGTATTGTGAATTATATAAATATTTTTCACCTAATCCTCTCCAGGACTTCAGCAGTTATAAACATTTTACAGTCAGGGCCGGGCGATAGCCGGGCTGTGCCGGCCCGGGTTCGATCCCCAGCATCCCATATGGTCTCCCGAGACCGCCAGGAGTGATTCCTGAGTGCAGAGCCAGAGTAACCCCTGAGCATTGTCGGGTGTGACCCAAAAAGCAAAAAAAAAAAAAATTACAGTCAGTCTAACAGAGGTCAGAAAGGCAAAGTCACTTGGACAGTCACTCCAGTTCATCGGACCTGGCCCCTTCGCTGGCTCCCCAGCTCGTCTCCCCTCTGAACCCAGTATCAAGACAAGAGGGAGCTTGAAAACCTGCTTGCCTTCTACCTGACCTAGCTGAAAGCTCTCTGCCTTCCTGACACACCCTTCTGCTGGGCATCCTGGTATACATGAGCCCTCTTGAGAGTCTCCTGCTTGTTTCAGCTAATCCCTTAGGTCAGATGTCCCTGGCCGGGCACCTCACTTTGCCTCTTTGCATTGTTCCGAGTCTCCTTTCAAGCACCCAGATTCTCCGCTGCCCCTATGAGGTCACATGTGTTGTTTACCTGTACCTTCCAGTAAGCCCTTCCCTTGTCTGCTGGTCAGCCTCTCAAATGACCTCTGGGCCCCCCTGGATGCACAGGGCCAGCAGATCACTGCACCCCATCTCCATCTGCCACCACAGTCTTCCAGATAGCAGGCACAGACACTTGAGACGCTTGTTTTTAAGGGCTCCTGTTAACTTCTGTGTCGAGTCCTGGGGCACATAGTGTCACTTTATCCGCTTCTCTGTCTTGTCAGTGACCTTGAGACCTAAAAGTGGGCCATTAGATACTTTGTAGGGGATGCTGAGAAAAATTCTAGTCTCCCCCAGCCCCCAGCAGGCAAATCATACGATGATCCCCAACAACACTATCCCCAGCTCGTACCACAGAATGAGCACCAGGCTGAGTGCTGAGATTAAGGTAGAACCAGGCAGGCAGGGCCCTCTCCCAGGGTGTTGTATCAGGGAAGGAGGCCTGGAAGATAGTTGATTTTTTTGTGTTTGATTTTAGGGTCACATCCAGCAGCACTCTGAGCTCTGGCTCTACTCTCAGGGATCACTCCGGCAGTGCTCAGGAGCAAGGCCATATCGAGTCCTGGTGATCGAACCCAGGTGGGTCTGGTGAGGTCAAGCTCCTTAGCCCCATACTTCTCTTTCCAGCCCTCTGGCAGGTATTTGATTAGCAGCTCCTACTGGGCTGTATAAAAAGTGATGAGGCCCAGACAGAGGAGGGCTTAGCAGGAAAATGAGCAAGTAGTTACTGCCCAGGGCAGGGGACAGCTCAGGACTGAGCCAGAGGTCACACATGTAACATCTTGGTTGCATGGTTTCACAGAGGATTATGCATCAAATGGAAATCACCTGAAATTATTATCACCATCTTTAGAAGTGGTCCACAAGAGTGCTGCAGGCCTAGCATCAGTGACTCTTACTTTTTTTTTTTTTTTTTTTTTGCTTTTTGGGTCACACCTGGCGATGCTCAGGGGTTACTCCTGGCTCTGCACCGAAATCACTCCTGATGGGGCGGAGCGAGCCCAGCGGGTAGGGTGTTTGCCTTGCCTGCCCAGGGTTCGATCCCCGGATCCCAATGGTCCCCGAACACCGCAGGAGTAATTCCTGAGGCAGAGCCAGGAGTAACCCCTAAGCACGCCGGGTGACCAAAAAAAAAAAAAAAAAAAAATCCTGGAAGTGCCTGGGGGACCATATGGGATGCCAGGGATTGATCTTGGGTTGGCCCGCATGCAAGGCAAATACTGTGCTATAGCTCCGTGCGATATCATCATTAATGTCAAAAGAGGGTTCGGCAGGGTGATACCATTTCACTGAAACTTTTCAGCGCCACCCTCGAGAATATCATGCGTCAATTAGAATGGGAAGGAATGGGAGTGAAGATAGATGGTCGGCAACTAACCACCTCCGCTTCACTGATGACATTGTTCTAATAACACCAAACATTAGCCAAGCGGCACAAATACTGGCTGACTTCGACCGAGAATGTGGAAAGATAGGTCTACAGCTGAATCTCAACAAAACAATGTTCATGAAAAACGAACTAGTTCCAGAGGCCCCATTCACTCTCAATGGAACAAACATCTCTGAATGCAGCAGTTATGTGTACCTAGGTCGAGAATTCAACATGATGAACGACCTAAAACCTGAGCTGCACAGGAGGAAGAGAGTGGCATGGAATGCCTTCAAGAGCATCAAATAGCTAAAAGGACAAAGAACCTCCGGCTCCGGGCACATCTCTTCAACTCCACCATTCTTCCTGCATTAACATATGCCTCAGAGACCTGGGCCCTACAAAAGCAGAATGAGAACGCTATTCAGGTCTCCCAAAGAGGAACTGAAAGACCTATGCTTGGAGCTATGCTTGGATATATTGGAAAATGCAATATGCTTGGAATCGAAAAGAGCTATGCCTCATTCAAGTGAGAGAAGGAATCTGGAGTTCTGACCTCTTTCGACTATCCAGAGTCAGGGACACTATCTCATTTGCCAAGGCATCAAAAAATCAGATGGGCTGGACATGTAATTCGATTTGGAGACAACCTATGGACTAGAGCCATTACCGACTGGGATCCCAAGGGACGTCAAAAGATCACGTGGCCGCCCACCTACAAGATGATCAGACTTCTTTGTCAAGACCCTGAACAATCGATTTGAGGCTCTTCGTATTCCTGAAGCTAGCAGATGCCATTGGGCTACACTGGCACGTGATAGGGTCAAATGGAAACGTTACTGGTGCCCGTTCGAGCAAATCGACAACAAATAATGGGATGTCAAGTGATTAAGTGATCACTCTGGCCCCCCATCAGTGACTTTGAAATCACAATGTCGATCTCTCCCCCCCCCCCTCTCTCTCTCTCTCTCTCTCTCTCTCTCTCTCTCTCTCTCTCTCTCTCTCTCTCTCTCTCTCTCTCTCTCTCTCTCTCTCACTCACCCCTAAGCTGTGCTCAGCCAGCCCAGCTATGGGAGTCAGACTCAATACTGCTTAGGTAGGCCTGGCAGTGCTAGGGGCCACCAGAGTCACACTGGGTAGCAGTATTCAGTGGACCGGGCAGTGCCAGGGATTGTATTCAGGGTCTCCTGCACATGCTCTAACCCTTTAAACTATCTGTCCAGCCACCTCTGAGGGTTTAAATCAGAGCTAAAACTGTTCTGTTAGGGGCTATTAAACTTGAACATTGAACTCTCTGTCTGGCATTTAATAGAAAAAAAAAACCCACACTTGGCCTTTATTTTTCTCTCTCCCCAGACTGCCCAGTTGGACATGTGCAACTAATTTGAAAATGATCTTGGTTTTCAAGTAGATTGATATCATGCAAGAGAACCACAGAGAGCTCGCCAGCTAGAGGCTGGTTTCCAGTGAGCCTGCACAGGGCCTGCCTGCAGCTGTCGCCTCTGTCATGCCCTTTTATCCAGCCCTGCTCAGTGGTCGTCAGCGGGCCCACCCTCCCTACTCACACTGGCAGCACCTGTTTATGTCCCCAAACTCAGAGGGTGCCTCAGAGAGAAACAGGGCTTAGACCCCATTCCTCACCCTTAGTTCCCTGATGACACGATGCCAAGGTGTGCCCTCCTGCCCCTGAACCCTGGCTCCTGTACATCTTCTCAACTCTCTAGGGATTCCTGGCAACTACATCCTGTTTGCAGCGATTAATGAGCGAGCCTGTTTGTAAAAGTGCTGAGTGAGGGATGAGGTTTATTAGCCAACTTTATCTCCAATGGCCCACCCAGTCCCTCCTGCTTTTCCCAACATCTCAGATTGGAGGGGCCTCTCCCTCACCCCCATCCCCTCAGGCTATGGGCTGTCCCTCAGCCTTCATTCCCTGTGCCCCCTTACCAGAAAGTATTTTCCCCCTAACCTCTCCCCCATCTCCCCGTTCTTAAAATGCTGTTGTTTTTTCTTAATATTACTTTATCCCTCCCCAAAGACAGTTACACAAGTTGATGTGGGAGGAAGAAAAAAAAACATAAGTTGGTGATGACTAAGTCTGCTGAGCTCCAGAATCACCCTGCAATATTGTCAGAATTGGCTCTCACTCGCCCCTGCCTCTGTAAAAACCCTTTTGCCGAGGGTGTGATTTTTCCTGAAGATCATTCTTTCCACATGACCAAATGTTGTAGTGTGTCACCAGGCTGGACCATTTCTTCTGCTTGGGACTCAGCACTTGGGGTCATTCTGAAGTGATTTCCTCTAAGGAACTGACAGTGGAGAGTTCCCTGAAGTCTCGGGACCTATCTGAGCTCCTTCATTAACGCTCCCTACCTGCCTTCGCTCCCTTCTTCACTTTCTGAATAAGTTCAATGATCTCCAAAGGAAGAAGTCTAACTCGGGCCAGGGAGACAAATCAAAGGGTGGAGTATAGACTTTGTGCACGCGAGTCCCAGGGTCCCATCCCTGGCCCCTGTGGTTCCCTGAGCACCACCAAGAGTGGCCCCCTTCATCCCACCCTCACACTCAGGCCCCGCGTAAGAAGAAAGATTGATCCCTGAGCACTGTCAGGTGTAGTTCAAACACCAGAAAGAGATAAACAAGAAGAAAACATCTAAATAAGAGGCAGCCCCGGCATATAGCTCTCCCTTTAGTACATAGAATCTGATCAACAGTTGTTGTTGTTGTTGTTGTTGTTGTTGTTTGCTTTTTTGGGTCACACCCAGTGATGCTCAGGGGTTTCTCCTGGCTCTGCACTCAGAAATCACTCCTGGCGGTGCTCGGGGGACCACATGGGATGCTGGGGGATCAAACCCGGGCCGGCATGGGCCAGCCACGTGCAAGGCAAACGCCCTACCCGCTGGGCTATCGCTCAGGCCCCTGATCAACAGTTTTATGCACAGTCAAGGCGCACGGCTTCCAAAGGGGAATGAAAGCTCAGCTTGTAGTCTTTGAGTCTTGAGTTCTCAAAGCCTGAGAATCAGTGCAAAAATCCACCCAAGAGGTGCTAAGAAGGGTTCACACGCAGGCCGTGGGAACAAAATATCTTCCACAGGCTTTGCTGACAGTGTGAACAACAAGACTCAGGGTGTTGGTACACTGAACGACCGAAAAACCAATCATGAACAGCTTTGTCATGGTCTATCTCGTGGTGATTTACATTTTTTTTTAATTTTTTTTGGGTCACACCCGGCAATGCTCAGTGGTTTCTCCTGGCTCTGCACTCAGGAATTACTCCTGGCGGTGCTCGGGGGACCATATGGGATGCTGGGCATCGAACCTGGGCCGGCCATGTGCAAGGCAAACGCCTTACCCGCTGGGCTATCGCTCCGGCCCCACGTGGTGATTTCAAAAAATAAATGACTCCAGAGTGGTGCTCTCCTCCTTCCACAATAAGCGGTCAGTGCAGATCAGGAATTTCCCCACCTGTGCCTCCTACAAAGCCGCCCTTTCTCCCAAGGGTTGGTTTGTATCTGCACAGACCAAGTGAGTAACTACCAGGAAATTCAATACACACAGCCTGTGTGAATAATTCAAATACAACCCCAGGTTTTTCACTCCCTATGTGACTTTTTATTTTGTTTAGGGGCCACCTGTGATGGTGCTAGGAATTACTCCTGTGTCTGTGCTGAGGGTATTCTTGAGGACCATTGGTAGGCCAGGGATGGCCACATGCAAGTCAAGAGCCTTAAGCCTGGTCCTCTCTCTGCAGCGCCTATGATAGTTTTTAAGAAGGCAAACCCTCACATAATCTCTTCACTGTGAAAAGTTTTCTCCCACATCAAGTGGACACAAAATATTTCATCCTAAAGGCAGCCTTGTTTCGTGCAGAGCTTATCAATCACAGGCTAGGACAAGTTGATGTTTACCAGACCTCTGGAAGTAATAGCGGCATTGTAAGGAAGTCTAGCAAACTGGCAAACCCAAGCCCCCACAGACATTTTAAACGTTTCTATCTACACTGTCCCTCAATTCAATTCAATCAAAAAGCAAACTATGGTACCAATAAAACATCTGCCAAGGCCACATGGGAGCTAGAGAAAGCTGCATTTGCAAGTTGGGGCAAACCACCCAAGTCCATCTGAAAATTTACGCAGAGCTTTGGAAAAAAGCAAAAGCTATCATTTAAATGTCCAGACTTTTTGTTAGGCTTAGAAGTCTCACAAATAAGTGCATGAAATGTTCAGTTTCTGCACCCTGATGTTTTTCCCCAAATCAATTTCCTTTGATTGAATATGCCATTTTGATTTGGGGGCCACACCCAGCACTGCACAGGGATTATTCCTGGCTCTGCACTCAGTAATCACTCAGGGGGCTATATGGGATGCCAAGGATCAAAACCTGGTCAGCTGCGCATAAAGGCAAATGCCCTACCTGCTGTACCATCACTCCAGCCTCACATTAAGTGCCTTTTAAATTACAGCAGCAATATTCTTAAACTATGGGTCTGTTCTATGCAATTTGTTCTACGTGTTTGCTGGTTTTACCCCTTCAATTTTGAGCCCTGCTCTCAAAAATTTGCTTTCATCTCCCTGCAGGACGGATGGGGACAATTTCTGTTTGTTTGATTTTGGGGCACACCAGCAATGCTCAGTGGGTTACTCCTGGCTCTGCGCTCAGGAACATGCCTATTGGTGCTCTGAGGACATTATGGGATGCTGGAGAAGCAACCCAGATTGGTCTCATCTCCTCACTGCAGTATCTTTCCAGTCTCTGAGGGGAGCAATTTCTAAGTCAGGGATCTTCAACATTGTCCTAACAGTTTAGAGAATTCCAAAGCACAGGCCTAGATCAGCGACTCTCAGCCTTCAGCACGCAGAACTACCCCCTGGTGCAATTTCTAGCCCCTCCTTCACATCAGTAAGCCTGGATTGGAGCCCACTGATTTGTATCATTCACTGGCCGCCAGCTCCAGATGGGAGGTCCACAGGTTTGTGGTTTGAAGGCCACTGGCCAGAGTGGCCACTGGGAGATAGTATCAGGTTTCAGGCATTTGCTTTGCTCAGGCAGGCCTTGTTGAATCCCCTGGGCCATAGATGGTTCCTGTACACCTGCAGGAGTGACCCCTGACCACAAAGCCAGGAGTAGGCCCTGAGCACTACCGGGTGTGGCCACAAAACCCAAAATAAAAGAAAAATGTAAGGTGATAGAACAGAAGAGGAATCTCTTCCCGAGCCCCCGAGGCTTTGGAGGGAGAGCTCCCTTTTCACTTCCCAGTGAGTAGAAGTACAGTATTAAATCTCCCACCGGCTCCCCAAAAGTTAGGTGCCAGCCGACATTCAGGGTGCGGCTATCTTGCACATCACCCCTGTGATGCCACTGCCCCAACCGTGGGGACCCAACCCTTCCTCCTTTATTCACCGAGGGAGGAGGATTTTCAGGACTGAATCCCAGCCCTCGCCACGGCGGCTCCGCTCCAGGATGCAGCCGCTCCAGGCACGGCCACATCTAAACGGGGCTCCCTTGCCACCCGGTCCACCTGCTTCAGACCCCTGCAAGCCCCTCCGGGAAGGCCAGGGATTAGCTGAGTCGTCTCCATAGCAACCAACGAGGAGTCTTAGGCCCGAGTCTACTGTTTCGCCGCGAAGGGACTTCATAGAATGGGTGGGGGAGGTGTTCCCCCCACCCCACCACACCCACCCTCCGCCCGGGTCCCCGGCCCACCCCCAAACTGCAGGGAGGGGCCCCTGTCCCTCCGCGCCCCCAACCCGACCTCTCCCACTCGGCTCCCAACAATGAGGCTGGAGCGTGGCGGTGATGGTGGTGAAGCGGGGTAGGGGGGTCCCTATCCTGGCGGGGAGCTGGGGGCGGTGGGCAGCTGCGTTTGGCTCGAGGCGGGGCGGGGGCGAGGGGCGGGGCGCGCGGGGGGCGGGGAGTCCCACCTTCGGGGGCGGCGCCGGGCCGGGGAGTGTCAGGAAGAGGAAGAGCGCGGCAGAGGCGGCGCGGGTGCGCGGCGAGCGGGGGCCGGGCCGGAGCGAGCGCCGCGCGGGCCACCATGGCCACGGACGAGCTGGCCAGTAAACTGAGCCGGCGGCTGCAGATGGAGGGCGAGGGCGGCGGCCAGGCCCCTGAGCAGCCCGGTCTGAACGGGGCGGCGGCGGGGGGGCCCCCCGAGGAGGCGGCCGAGGCGCTGGGCAGCGCGGACGACGAGCTGAGCGCCAAGCTGCTGCGGCGCGCCGACCTCAACCAGGGCATCGGCGAGCCCCAGTCGCCCAGCCGGCGCGTCTTCAATCCCTCCACCGAGTTCAAGGAGTTCTCCAGGAAGCAGATCAAGGACATGGAGAAGATGTTCAAGGAGTGAGTGCCCGCCCGACCCGGTCCCCAGGCCACCCCCCGCCATCCGGCCTCGGGCCGCGAACCCCCGACCTTGGTCCCCCCTTCTCCTCCCCGCACCGGGAAACCCCTGCCGCCAAGGGGAAGGGTCCCTGAACTCTGCGACATCAGGGATAGGGCGCCTTTGGCTCCTTCTAGGTAATGATGAGGCGGTGGGACACCCCGACCACCACCTCCATAAACTCACAATCATGCTTATGGGTCTGGGGACCCCGGCTCGTCGCCCCGGCTCCGGGTGATACTCCCCTCAGTACGCGGCATGTACGCAGTGGACCCGGAGAGCCCGCGTCTCCTTCCCGATTATCACGCGTCTCCCCATGTGCTCCCCCATTCCGCACGGACACTGACTGCAGGTCTGGTCACTGGGTCTCTGGCCTAGGACCCCTGCCCTGTTAATGACGCTCTGCCCCTTCCCCCACATCCTCCCACTGCAAGACGGAGGACCCCATGGCCTCAGTGCCCCTCCACACCTCCCCCGTACAAGCGGTTAGTACAGAATTCTGCACCCCACCCCCACAAGGGTCAGAAACGCCCCACTCCCAGGCGCCTCCACGGAGGTCGTGACCATTTCTTGCATCCCCAAGACTTCCTTTCGTGGGAATCTTTTCATGTACTCTGCTGTCCCCACCCCATCCCGGTATTCAGGCAAACTGACCGGCCTGTCCCCTGTTGGCTGAAACCCCCATCCTGACCTCAAGGGATCTCCCCAGAAAGGGCCCCTCCGCCTCTGCACCCCCAGTTATCCCTTGGGGCCGAGTCTCCTCCTCCTCCCCCTTGTCCCTGTTGCCCATTGACCCCCGCCTGCACTTAGCTCAGCAGTCACTGCCCCCTGCTTACTTCAGAAGCCCCCACCTCTTCTCTTGATGGAGAGGGACTATGTGGCCCATTCCCTCTCCACATGGGGGCCCTCACCCCACTCCTTTCCTCCCCCTGGCCCCACACCTCCATGACTTTCCCTAGTGCTCTCAGCCCTGTCCATTAGCCCATAATGGTACTGTGTTCTGTGTCCTCACATAGGCCCCCCCTTAGCCCTTCCCTGCATCTCTCCCACCCACACACACACACACACGAAAACCCTTAATATCTGTATGGAGGGATTAGAACGAGCCCCAGGCCCGTATCTGAGTCCCGCCGGCTGGGATAGACTGTCGGCCATACATATATGCACCCAGGTTTGTGGTCATGGAGTGCAGTCACCCTCCCTTTGGTCTCTTCCCGCCTTGCAGTGTCTCTGCACCTGCTCGATCAGAGTCCCAAGACGGAACTGCCCAGGGTCTGGTCTGGAGGGGATAGAGGTGTCCTGAGGGTGAGAGGCAGGGCTCTCCAGTGGGGGAGTTCCGGAGCTGCCGGGGACCGCAGGAATGCTGGCTCCCTTTGGCTGGGGCTGAAGCTTTGAGCACACAGACCCAGCCACACGCCTGGCTGACCCTTCCCTGAGCAGGAAGCTTGCAAGGGGGTGTTTTGTAAACCCATGGTTTGAGACTCTTTCCCACTTCTCCAGACTTGCTTCTTCATTTAGCCCCAAGACAGGAGAAGGGTTTTTATTTTTTTTTTTTGGTCCCCCGAAGAGGGCTGGGAGCCCCATACTTTTCCCAGGGTCAGCCTGGCAGGACCTGAGCTCTTGCCACTCCCCTCCTTGTACCCCTGCATGGAAATCAGGATTTAGGACTGTGCCCTTGGTTCCAGGATGTTGCTTGGGAGCCCCAAAGTTTCTTCCCAGCCCAGGATTGGCCCTTCAGAGTGTCCGAAAACTGAACGAAGTTGGTTGAAAGCTTACCAGATGCAACTTCACGTTCTGCATTGCGCTTGTGGAGCCGGCCCCCGGGAGTGCCAGAGGAGGATTCTAGCATCCAGCAATCCCCATATTAGTAGCACGGGATGCAATTGGGGGAGCCTGGGCGCAGGGAAGTTAGGAATATGCCAAGACCACACAGTTAGAAAAGGATGCCCGGGGATTTGAACCCAGGCCTGGGACTGCAGAACCCATGTTCTGCCCTTCTGGCTTTGCCGTCACAAGCACCTGCTTGCTTGTGGGAAACGCCTCCGAGCCCAGCTTCCTGCGCCTGGTTCTGCCTCCTGCCCCCCAGAGCCAGCCTGTCTCCTCTTTCCCCCAGAGCTGCCCAACCCCCCAAAAAAAAAGATGGAGGTATTTGGGGAGAATCCAAACATCCCTAATGAGCAGGGACCGAGGGGGCTGTGATATGGGTGGCAGGAATGTGCGAGGAAGACCGTGATCTTCAGGCTGCATTTCCAGAGCGAACCTCGCTTTCATAGAGGCTATTTGGAGGGGTGGGCGGCTCATTTGTTGAGGGGCCTCTGATGGTGACTTGAGGGAGCTGGTCCCTACAAGCCTCCTCTTGGTACTAGCTGAGTGCTGTGGTTTTAGGAATGGTGAGGCTGGCAGGAAGGAGCCAGGGCGCTGGTCCTCCAGGGAAGGAAGTGCGGCCCGCCAGGGCGCTGGCAAGGAGTGAAGGCTGCAGATTTTGTATTCAAGGAAACAAGGCTTCTCTGTGCCAGCGCGTCCGGGCTGTGAACAGCCAACAGACACACTCTCAGGGAGGACAAACCCCGTTCTGCTGCCGCTGCCCAAGTGGGGCGGCAGCCTCCTGGGCCCCCAGCAGGGGCTGCGGCACACAGCCAGGACACCGGGGTCAGAGCTCTGGTGAGCCCCCTTCCTCCCTGGCTGCAGCCCCAGCCACCTCCTGGGAAGGACGTGCCCAGACCCAGCACAGAAGGTGAGAGCAGGAACTGGGAGCCGGAGGCGTGGGTGTGTCCAGACTCTCCTACAGTTGCCTGGCCTTTTCTGTGCCTCCCGTCCTCAGTGTGCCCGTCTACAAAAGGGACGCGCTGTCTCTGATGAATCCCGAAGGTGACCCAAGGAGGGCTTTATTTCCAGGGGGTCCTGACCCCTTTCAAGATGGCAGCCCTTTCCTCGTGTGTTCAAGTGTTCCTGAGTGGTCAGTGGCAGTGGGAAACAGGACAGAGGGAAGACCCCAGGCCCATTTTCCACTGACCATCCATTGTTAGTCAGGGAGTTTCCTGTGAGAGAGATCTCAGGGTGGGCTCTGTCCCTCAGCCCATGTTACTGAAGAGGAAACAGACTCAGGGTGGTCTTCAGTGGCTGGATCACAGCATGGCACTCGAGATGAGGGAGGTGATGGACTGGGCAGTCCAACACGGGGCCAGGCCTAGAGAGGCAGAATCCACTACAGCACCTGGACTCTAGCCTGAGGCTGTGCCCAGCCCCACTCTTCCCTGCTCCGTCTGCCCACCCCATCCAGAGGTCTCTGGAACCCAGAGAGCCTCCCCCGGTGCCCAACCCTAAGGCCCCAGGCGGGTAGGGGTGGGAGTGGGGTGCCACCACCCAGCTGCAGGGCTTTGTAAGGTGAGCCGTGAGGGACAGGCGCGTGATCCTGGAACTGCGAGGAATGCGAGGAAGCTGTCCGCTGGCCTAGTTCCCGGCTCTGCCCGAGGCGTCCCTGCCGCTGCTTCTCCTGACCCCTTGCATCAGCCTCAGTGAGGTAACTTCCTCCCCTGCTGCTCACAGACTCCACACCAGGCCCACCTGCACCCTTGTTGGGCACAGAACAAGAACTTTTGTTTATTTGTTTTGGGATGCTCAGGGCTTACTCCTGGCTCTGCTCTCAGGAATCACTCCTGGCAGGCATGGGGGACCATACTGGTGCTGGGGATTGGACCGGTCAGCCACGTGCCGGGCAAGTGCCCTGCTTGCTGTACTATCCCTCCCAAGGGGTAGCACATCTTAAGTTACCCACACTGGCCTTCCCAGCCCGGCTAGTGGGCAACTGAGCTGGCAAGGAAGGAGCACCATGAATGCCGCCGCCCGGCTGCCCCCACCTCCCTGCTTTGGAGCTGCCAGGCCCTCCAGGCTGGCACCAACCGTCCTGCTTTGGGCGGTGTATCAGGGACCCAGCACGAGAACCCTTTTCTCCTGCTGAACAGACACCCCTGATTGACAGATGCATCTGGTTCTGATAAATAATAAACACAGGAAGTGAATTCATTATCACTTAATTACGGCGGAAGGCAGGTGGCAGGGGGAAAAGGGAGCAGACAAGCAGCATTCTTGGAGTGGCACAGAACGTTGGCTGTTAGCATTTGTCTGCTGGTGACCAGGCATGGCTGACCGCAGCTTTCCCCGGAGGACTAAAGAACATAACTGGTAGAGTTCCGAGGATCAAACTGAAAAAGTCCTGGGCCAGGGAGTTGGTGTAAGGAATGGAGCACCTGATACGCTGGAGGCCCTGAGCTCCGTCCCTGACCCCTCGGGCCCGCCCCGGCCCCTGCCTGTGTGGCTCTAGGTCTCCAATACTCTTGTCAGTCCCAAGCCTGAACCATCAGGCAGGTATCACTGGGAGTGCCCCAGACACCCTGCACCTCTGTAGAGCGTCATCCTCCTGACGAGCTGTGCACCTCAGAGGATGGGGGGTGGGCTTCAGGGTTTTAGTGTTTGTTTGTTCGTGGAGTTAGGTGGAGGCGAGTGGGTCATGACCTGGGGTGCTCGGTGCTGCTCCTTAGCAGAGCCCAGAGGCCCATTTTCCATGCTGCCCAGGGCCAAGGCTTGAACCTGGGGTTCCAGGCGTGCAAAGCAGCCCTCTAGCCCACTGAGCCACCGCCCCAGCCCCTACCTAGATGCCGCTGGAAAACAAACTTGTCCACGACCTACAGGTGTGCTCTGAGAGCTCTGCTGTGTGCAAGTGTCCAAGAATTCGGTGAAGTGTGAAGGTCCTGCCCTCCAGAGGGGCCACGTCTTGGAGAAAGGGGCCAGGTCTCGCAGGGCTAGGATGAGATTCCAGCTCTTTATCTCTCCTGCCAGGCAGCCCCATGCCGTCTCCTCAGGTGGAGTCACGGTGCAGGCCCCTGTGGGTGCCAGAGTCTGTTTTCAGGGAGGTGTTGTGAGTCCCCCCACCCCCGTGCAGTTGCCTGGGGACCCTTATATTCCGGATGGGGAAATCGAGGCTCAGAGAGGGAGCGTCTTCCCCAAGGTTGTCGTCAACGCGCAGAGGCCACGTGAGGAGGGCTGTGTTTGTGGAGCAGGAGTCCCCGGAGAATCTCCCCCAGCGCGCCGACCGCTGGCCCTGCCCTGAGTCCCCACTGCCCTCTCTTCCTCTGCCAGCTTCCCCTTTGGTTTGCGCCTTCCTCTCCACCACGCCTCCTACATGACCTCTGAGGCCAGACCTGGGAGCCCAGGCCCTGAAGAGGTGGAGCAGGGCCCCTGGCACCACCCGCGGCTTCAGCTACCCTCAGCCGTCTCCTTGGCCGACGTGAGGGGGTTCAGGGCAATGAAAGGTGTTGAATCTGAGAGGGGCCGCTGTGGGCCTGCTCTGCTGCAGGCATTCAGGCCCGCAGGCTAATCTTTCCTGAACCTCCTAACAGTAGTGAGGCTGAGGTGGGACTGCGGGCTCAGCGCCGCCTTGACGCAGCTGACCCACGTCCACTCCCCAGCACCACCACTGGTTCTCTGAGCCCCAGCAGGAGTGGTCCCTGAGCACTGCAGGATGTAGTGTCCCCCAAACTAAAAACAAACAAAAAACTGTAGGCGTGCGTCACTGATTTACCGATAAGGCTGAGTCTCAGGGAGTTTCACAGAGCCGATGGGAACGGACACAGGCTATGAATATGGGTCTGACTCCCAAGGCCCCAGCTCCAGTGGGACCCTAAGGGGCAGACTCAGCTCACACATCACCACGCCTAACACTGCCTCCCACCCCTCTTCCAGACACACAGGTGCCACCTACCCACTGTGACGGTCTGCTTTCCTGCATGACCTACCAGGTGTGTGACCCCCTGTCCTCCCCCACTTGCTACAGGCTGGCCTGCAGGAGAGTCCTGTGAGCCAGAGCAGAGCGGGCGGGGGAGACACGGGGGTGTAGGCTGTGTTCGGAGAACGCACAGCAGGGCTTAAGTCCTAGACACTGGGGCCCTTGGATGTGCTTTGAATGTTCCCTATAACCCCCCCTTTTCCTTTTTTTGGAGTTTTGGAGGGGAGGAACACACTCAGCAATGCTCAGGGGGTTACTCCTAGCTCAGAAGCTCAAGAATTACTCCTGTTGTTGCTCAGGGGACCATATGGGGTAGCAAGACAAGGGTTGTGCTCAGACCCTCCTATAATCCCATTGTAGCTTATTATGAAGAACAGGCAGGGTGAGCTGGGGGAGGTGGGAGGGGGCCAGGCTGCTAGCTAGGCAGGTGGGGGCGACTCCCATGCCTCCTGTCCCAGGCCTGGGCCAGCTCTGCAGTTTACACAGTGGGTGTGAACTTCAGAGGCTAGGACATCCCCCAGCCTACTGCTCTCAACCAGAGGCACCACTCCCCCAGTCTGGGCTCCCTGAAAAGCTCCCCCGGCTGAGTCACACAGGCCCCTCCCTGACTGGCACCTGGTGTCAGATTCCTTAGATAGGAGGAGAGGAAGTGGGGAGCCACTGGGTTTTCCCCTCTGAGTCAGGGGATCTGGGGTGGGGGTGTTGGACTGTGACTGAGCTCTGTGGGTGCCAGCCTATACTCCCCCTACCCCCTAGGGGCGGGGAACAGGCAGGACCAAGATGCTACTCGGAAAAGCTGGTGTTTTTGCTTGTACAGAATTTTCCTGCCCCCAGGGACCAGGGTCCCAGGACAAAGAGAGGGCCTGGAGTTAGGGGCCCTTCAGGAGGAGGGAAGAGTGGGTCTGTGAATGCTGGTTCTGTAGCACCACCACGCCCACTGCAGCTTCCACCATCAGACAGAACTCTAGAGACAGAGGAGCCAAGGGCCCGGGCAGTAGGATTCTTCCCTGTCCTCTCAACTCTTTGAGCAGCTGTTCCCACCCTCCCCTGGGATAGTGGCTGTGACATTGCCTTATTCTGTCATCTGAGAGCACAGCACAGCTGGGGTTCTGGGAAGGGACCGCCTGGAATATTCCCAAAGCCAGACTGGGTCGCCTATGGGGAAGTAGCAAGCCTCCCATCCTTAGAGGCAATCGACACGCCAGCGCAGGGAAGCTCCATTAGGAATCGGACCCACACCAGCTTCCAGATGAGGTGGTCCCCCCAGTATCCCTCCCATCGTCCTGAGATTCTCAGGTACAGGGTCTGTCTGTATCAGTGCATATCATTGTGTGTTAAAAGCACTCCTCCCCTGCAGTTTAAATCAAGCCGGGTTGAGATTACAGCAGTGTTCCTGTCAGCTGTGGCCTTAGCCAAGTCACTTCCTCCTGAGTCTCTGTCTGCAGGCTGTCACTCGGGAGATTGGAACCAGCGTCAGTGAGTTCCTAGGGAGGATGTGGGCAGGGCCCAGGGCTTGGAGGGAGGGGGCAGTGCTCAGCAGAGAGTGGCAGCTGTTGGTGATTGGGGGTGAAATGGGGAGGCACACCAGAGCCAGCCAGCACACCCCCACCCCCGGCCTCTGGGTTATCAGCACACAGGCTGGGTAGAACTGCTTGGCCCAAAGGGCAAAGTCTGGCGGGTGGGGGGGAAGAGTAGACTTTGTCACAGGCACTGCAGAAGCAGCTCCTCAGAGGGCGGCAGGGAGGAATGTGGGCACAGAGCTAGGCTCTGGAAGTCTCAGGGCTGACCCCTCAGCCCTGGGCACTCCATGGCCCATCCTGAGGGATGGCCTTGGCCAACCCCAAAATGACACTTGGCCAGCTGCAGAATTCACGGTTCCTCCACGTGAGTCGGAGGAGGTGGGAAGCAGGAAAGCTCCCTGGCTGTGGCTCTGGCGGGAGGGGCGGCGTGGTGTGACCGCCTGCTCCAGCCCCAGCTCCCCCCAGCTATCAGGACGCTTGTGCACCCACTCTCTTTGCCAGGGTCCTGAACCACCCCAGCCCCTGTTTCAGCTCAGGAAGAGGCTCTTGGGTGAGCGGGTGGGGGCTCCCCACCAGGGACACACCTGTCCCCGTCTGACCGCCTTAGGTCATCATCCACCTCCCGTCTGGGCAGTTGGCGGCAGTGACTTCCCTCCCTGTCAGAAGAAGGGCCGCAGGGCAACGGGACCAAGTGACCGGTCTGTGATCTTTGAGTCAGGCCCAATCACTGAGGGCATGGAGGGATTTGGGGACCTTCAAGGGAAGGGGACACTTGGACCTCCGGTGCAGTCTGTCCACCCCCTGCCTCCCGGTCAGTCTGCTCCCAGCCGTCAGGACTGGGGCAGGGGGAGAAGCCAGTAAAACAGCTGCTGTTACTGCGTGGATTTGAGCTTCTGCTCCATGCCAAGTGTTTCACATCTCTGTCCCCAGACCATCTTACAGGAGACTTGACGGGCAAGAGAGGTAGTGCAGCGGGGAGGGGGCTTGCCTCGCAAGGGTCGACCCTGACTTCCAGCACCACATATGGTCCTCAAAGCACCACCAGGAGTGATCCCTGAGCACCTCTGAGTATGGCTCCAAACTCCCCTACCCAAAGAAAGAAAAGAAAAGAAAGGTGAATGTCAACAGTAGTAAGTGGTTGTAAGTGGTAGTAAGTGTTTATTGTTACAGTTAGTGTAGAGCCCTGTGGGCCAGGCCATGCTGGGGAGTCCGCTTGGCTCACCTCCTTTGCCTCGCCCCCCAGCCCTCCTTTGCTCCCCTGCTGTCACTGGGGAAGTGAGATTCCCGGGTTGGGTCAGGCAGCCCCCTGCCGGCAGGGAGCAGGGTTGGGGGTCTGGACCCAGGTCAGTCTCAGCACAGTCCACGTGCAGCCAACCCTTCAGGAGTTTGACTCTGAAACCTGGTTCATCCAAAGACTCAGAGCTCACAGCCCACATTGGGGGCTAGGGGTGTGGGGAGGGGCAGGGTCTGCTGCCTGGGTCATCACCTGGGACGCCCCTTCAGTGTGGCCATGCAGCACCTGGCCCCTCCCTGCCCTCCGGCACCTCGCCACAGTGATGGATCTCCTGGCCAGCACAGCATTGTCCCCTAGGGGCCGCCCGCCCCGCCTGATTGATTGACCTTTGATGGATGCTGCAGGCGGTTTGAGCTGCCGCCCAGCCAGACCTGGAAGCTGCCAGGGACTGAGCGGCAGAGCGCAGCCGTCCAAGGGTAGACACTGTATCCGCACTTCTCTGGAGCTGAGCCACTGCGTGTGGCTGGGACCGTGAATGCAGCCCAGGGCGCACGAGGGGCGGGGAACTAGGTCCCTGCACTCACCTCCATGGCCCTTGTGACCCCACAGGGTCACATGGGGACACAGTAATGCCCTCCCGGGACTGCCGGACATGGGTGGGAAAGGGGAGGGACAGCACATCCTGGCACAGCAGAGGAGCATCGTAAAGCTGCCCCATGTCCTGGCGGTGAGGGCAGCTGGCCTTCCAGAACCCCCCACGTGGCCCTCGGGTGACCTCGGAGGGCAGTGTCATCCATAGCTTGACCCCATTAACTTCTGGGGTTGGACATTGGGGACATCCCCGACCACTCCCCTCTAGTTGCCAGTAGGACCCCCTTCCCAGTGGTGACTAGGAAAAGAATGTGTGCAGACATTGCTGAATGTCCTTAGGGGTACATACCCTCCCCCATACCTAGGAACTCCCGTGTGGGCTGGAGATGGGCCCAGTGGGCTGAGCACCTGCTTTGGTATCCTGGGAGACCCAGGTTTGATCCCCAGCACTGCCTGGTACCCTAAACACCACCAGGAGCAGCTGCCAAGCACTGAGCCCAGAGCAGCCCCCAAATGCCACCTGCTGTGGCCCAAACTGAAACAGCAGTAGAAAAGGGGCCACTGCTTCCTGCACATGAGCCCAGGCAGGCTGGCCCCGCCCCTGATGCGATGACTGACCTTCACTGCCTCCCAGGTTCATAAAATAACCAGGGAGGTGCCCCCAGGCTTCATGTTCCATCCCTGAGCCAACCATATGGTCCCTGAGCACAGCCAGGATGCCTCCCTCCGCCCCCACTGAAAAAGGAAACAAGCAGAGTTTGGGGCCGGCGCACATGCAGACCTGAGTTCTGGCAGCGCAGATGGTTCTCAAACACTGCTGGGGGCAGTCCCTGAGCACAGCACTGGGAGCTCTGGGATTCCCTCCCAGCCTCTGAGCATTGCCTCTGTGGCCCCCAAACACAAAGCTCAGAAAGGGACAAGTGGGGCGGGGTGTGTGTGTGACTTGCACCAGGACAGACCTGGCCCTCCTGGCCCTTAGCCTGCTCCAGCCCTTCCCCTCCAACGCCCCGCAGCCTTTGCCGTCCATGGAGCTCTGAAGCCTCACCATGGAGCCTGACCCCGTGCCACACCCTGAGGCACTGCCCACAGGGACCTCTGCCCTGTCTTACACACCAGACCCTTCGCCACCGCGGGGAGAAGGCCCAGGACCCGTGTGCCTGCAGGGGGTGCCCGGAGGCCCACATTCCTGGCGGTGTCTCTTCCTAGCACTGACTCACTGGTTTGGGAGCTATTTATACTCCTCGAACAAATGAACAAATGCTGCGCTCGGCGCTCCAGGCTCCCATGTCTGATCCACTGGCAGCTCTAGGACACAAGAAGGGGGGCTGGGCCCAGAGCAAATGTGATTAACAGACATTGGTGGGAGCCCAGCTCCTTCCCTTACTGCTGTGTGACATTGGACAGTCCACGTAACCTCTCTGAGCAATAAGGTGTTGCCTTTTTTTTTTCCCAAAAATGTTACATCCTAAAAGGTTTTTTTTTATTTATTTTAATTTTTGGCTCTGTGCTTTATAAGTTTTCCGTAAGGTCAGTGATAGGGTTTCACGTATACTACATTCCTACACCAGTGTGTCCATTTTCCTCCACCACTCTCCCGGATTCCAAGGTCCAGTTCCGTTCAGGTAGCGGCAAATGGCTGAAAGAGAAATTGGTAGATACACAGTGAGTACTGCTTGGCCGTGAGGAAACAGTACGGTTTTTATGAGAACCAAGAACTAAAGTTAAGGGAGGTTCCAGCACGAAGACAGGGTTTTGGAGTGGTTGCCCTTCTTTGTGCCCTCATACGACGGTCGTGTGTGGTGAGACGGGGTAGGGAGCAAGGCCCGAGCTCCGTCTCTGGCACCCTGTGTCCCTGCCAGTACCTCTGCTGAGCCAGGCCCTGAACCCACACGTCAGGACCAATATCACCCAGCACCCCCCAAGCAGCCCCGGGAGACCCAAGTAGATGAAGAGGCCGGGAATGAGAAGTGAGGCCGTGTGGGACTACCCAGCACTGACACTGACCGGAGGCCTTGAGGCCATACTCCGCTTCCTTGGGCTCCAGAGGCCTGTTTTTCCAGCCCCTGAGTCTCCCCAGGGGCCGCAGAGAGCGCCAGGTGTGGTGCGCACCCCTCATCCAAAACCACAGCACTGTCACCGTGCCGTGAGTCAGGCCTTCACCTGCACTGAGGTCCCTTCCAGTGGCGACGTGACGTGTAGGGGAGGCTCCCCTGAGTCCCCGACCCCTCCCACGGCATTTAGCATGAAGGGTCTCTCTGCACCCACAGGTACGATGCTGGCCGGGATGGCTTCATTGACCTCATGGAGCTCAAACTCATGATGGAGAAACTGGGAGCCCCCCAGACCCACCTGGGCCTGAAAAACATGATCAAGGAGGTGGATGAGGACCTGGACAACAAGCTCAGCTTCCGGGGAGGTGAGTCCCCCTCCCTCGGGAGAGCGGCATCCCCCAGCCCCTGCCCGGGCCACTGAGTGCTCAGGAGTGGCCAATTTGGGCTGAGGCCTGGGGAGCCCCAAGATCAGGTCCCGCCGGGCGCTGCCCCAACAGTTAGACCCCTGCAGTCCTTCCGGCCAGCGGGACGATGCACACAGAAACGTCTGCACCATGATTCTGAAAGTGGCCTGGGCCACAGGGCGAGAGTGGTCAGCAATGGAGCAGGGCTGGGGGGCTCCATCATGGTGTCACGCCAGCCTCTGAACCAGAGACCACAGGCCAGACTCTTCTACCAGTACCTCAGAACCGTAGTCCCAGAGAGGAGGGGGCCAGGGGGGCATTGGCTCAGGGGCTCCTGGGTCTCGGGGTCATTGCTGGCCATGCTGGTCATCAAACCTGCATCCTCAGATCTTTCCTCCATCCCTTTCTAGGGCAAGATTTCAGAGTGTTTTGTTTTTGCTCCTCATCTCTAAGCCTCCCTTGTTTTCTATGAAATGGGCAGGACCCCCTACCCTTCTTAAATAATAAGGCATTTAGAGCAAACCGGTTTGGGAACCACGGAGATGCAGGTACCAGGTTCAGCAAGTTGTCCCATTGCTAAGGGGAGCAGAGTGTGGGTGGAGGAACCCAAGGCCCCGCCTCCTCCCTGGAGGCCTGGCCTGTGGCTCTGCCCCTGCGGGCGCCTCCCCCCCTCCTGCCCTGACACCACACTCTCTGCGCAGTTCCTCCTCATCTTCCGCAAGGCGGCGGCCGGCGAGCTGCAGGAGGACAGCGGGCTGCACGTGCTGGCCCGCCTCTCCGAGATCGATGTCTCCACCGAGGGGGTCAAGGGCGCCAAGAGCTTCTTTGAAGCCAAGGTGAGGAGCAGGAGCCGCTGGGGGCCGGGCCTGGGGTTCCCCTTGGTGCTAGCACCTCCCCGTCCTGACCCAGGGGGCCCAGGGAGGCAGGGAGCTGACCCCCAGCCCAGCAAGTCAAAGGTGGATTGTTCACAGGTGTGGGGGTGAGGGGTTTGAGTCTGTCACCCCAGGCAGTAATCGGGCTACGCCCAGATTGATGCAGGGGATGGTCACTCCCGGGGGGCCAGACGGGGGGCATGCAGTGCCGGAGGTCAAGCCCTGGTCACCCACATGCAAAGTGTGCACTCCAGCCCCAGGGACCCTTGAAGACAGGGCCAGCATCCATTTGAGCTGACAGAGCCAGTGCCCCCAGAGGCCTGGGAGACTGCGCTGCCCGCAGGTGGATGGAGCGTGGTGGGCCTCCTAGGAACCCCTCAGCAACCCGGGGTAGAAGGAGCGGCCCTCCTGGATCTTGGCCTCCCAGGGCTCCCTGCTCCTCTCCCTCCCCACTGCATCTGAGAACATCTTCCAGAAGCTGCCCTGACTGAGAGTTCATCGGGGAGGAGTGGGTGCCCCTGGGCTCCCCAGGACAGGAAAAAGAGGTCGGGGTTCCTGCGTACACGCTCCCCGCAAAGGGCCCTGTTGTGCAGCAGGCAGAGGTCAGGTTCTCAGCGTCAGCAGAGCCCGTGTGCCAGCCCGCACCCCAGAGCAGTGAACCCTAGAACCAGAGACCCTCCATGCCCGACCCACCTCCCCCTCCATACTCCTCCCAGGTCCAGGCCATCAACGTGTCCAGCCGCTTCGAGGAGGAGATCAAGGCGGAGCAGGAGGAGAGGAAGAAGCAGGCGGAGGAGATGAAGCAGCGGAAAGCAGCCTTCAAGGAGCTGCAGTCAACCTTCAAGTAGTGGGGCGGCCGGCCTGCCTGCCTGGCCACCCCAGGGCGAGAGCCCAACCCACAACCCTGTGTGAAGGGACCACCCTATAAACCCTACAGACATCTGTGAATGGAGCGGAGGGGGCTCAGAAGGGCCGCCTTGGGCCCCCGCATCCAGCCGCTGTCCGAGGCCATGACACCAGCGCTGGCCCGCCACTCGCCCAGCGACCCCCCTCTCGTCCCCAGCTGCCCCACTGCCTGCTCAGCACGGCTCTCCCTGTCCCAGCCCAGCACCTGGCTCCGAGGCACGCCCCATTCAGTACAGCTGTGCCCCCTGCCCCGGCCGCCCCAGTCACTTCCCCACCAGAGGAGGTACCCCTGTACCCCGCTGTGCTAGCCCCTCACCCCTGCAGAGGAGCTGAGCTTCTGGTTCGAGGCTCCAGGCTCCCTGCACCCCCAGACCTGTTCTCAGCCTGCACCCCTCCATTCTTTCACCTCCCCAGGAGTCAAGGAAGGGCTGAGACTGACCGGGAAAGGGGCAGCTGTGCCCGTCTACCTCACGAGCCCACACTCAGTCCACTGTGCCCAGGAACATGGGCAGTGGAGGCTCTGGGGGCAGAAACCCCACCCCAGCCCCCAGCCCAGACTGAGGGTCCCAGAGGCGCTCCCCAAGAGGAGGGTGGGGAATAGGAATTGGCCCCTTTCGGGAGCCGGAAGCCAGCATCCCTCCTGGCTCCGTTCTTCGGGAGTCGATCAAGAAGTGCTTTAAAGTGGTTTGCATGGACGGGTGAGGGCATGGGGGAGCAGGTGGGGTCTGTCTCAGCCCTTTCACATCCTCCTTCCCCTGCGGGTCACCAGCGGTGAGACCTGTCCCCGCCCGCCAGGCCCCACGCGGCTCCCAGTGTGCCCACGTGCGTGTGAGTCCTTTGCTGTGTCGTGAAACTGTGACATCATCTCGTCCAAACAAGTGAAGGGGCCGCCAAGCCCCCACCCCAACCCCGTAAGCAACTTCCTATGTGTGTTTCTGCCAACGTCACTGCTTGTGATACTCGATAACACTTTATTTTAGTAAGAGGCCCCGAGGCCACAAAACTGCCACGGGCCTGCAGAGGTTTTATTTTTTGGCCTTAGAATTTGCAGAATTTAGGAGGCACTGACTGCCCCCCCCAGCTCCCATACCCCCTACCCTGCGCCCCAGCCACCTCGGCCCTGGATTGCGTTTGCCTTAGCAGATATGTTTATACAGATGAATATAAATCTTTTCTTTTCGCTTACTGCTTGTTTTTATTTTTTTTTTCTCTTCCCTTCTCACCACTCCACCTTCCCCTCAAATGCTACTTCTTCATTCAGTGGTACGATTATTTTTTTTAACTAAAGTAAGATAAAGTCGTATATTCTTATGTGTGTGTGCTCCTTGATGGGGACGAGGGGATGGGGGTGGGGGCTGTCCCTGGCGGTGACGGAAGCAGAGGGTGGAGGAAGGGTCCCTGAGATGGTGACATTTTACGAAAGCACACGCAGAATCCCTGAAGACCAGTCAAAAAGCGTGACACCAGCTCCTTTCCTCCTGACACCCAGCCTGTGCTGGTTTAGCCCCAGACCAGAAAGGGGAAGGAATGGCTGGAAAGTCCCAAGGGGCTGTAGCATAGGGCAGCCAGGAGCAGCCCGGGCCGTTGAGACAGTGTGTGCTCCTCACCAGCAGCCATCCCCGCCGTGCAAGTTCACAGGAGCCGCACAGGCATCTCGGTGGGGCCCCGAGCACACAGCACTGAGGCCTGGTGGCCTGAGACCACGAGGCTCCTGCAGACTCCCCAAACCGTCCCCCCAGCCCACACCGTCTGGGGAGAGGGATGAGGACAGCCAGTGTTCTCTGTGACCTCACAGATGGGACACCCACAGAATCCCCCTCTCCACATATGTCCAATGTGAAGGTCTTGGGGAGACCGTCTCTTCCTGGGCCTGCTTTTCTAGGGAGGGCTCCCGGGGGACCCCTGGGCAGTGACCCCTGAGTGGGCTATGTATGTTCAATGTGAAGGTCTTGGGGAGACCCGTCTCTTCCTGGGCCTGCTTTTCTAGGGAGGGCTCCCGGGGCACCCCCTGGGCCGTGACCCCTGAGTGGGCTATGCTGCTGGGGCTCAGGCTGCGCGTTGCTGCCCCCTAGTGGACATGGGTGGTCGGCCCTCTGCCTTGAAGAGTAAGGGGGTGGGGTGGGGGGTTTTATGGGTGCTGACAACAAAGTCAGGGTCTTTTTTTTTTTTTTACACATTTTAAGTTTTTTCTCTTTTTTCCATCCCTGATCATTGTTGAAGGTCTTAGAAGATCAGGAGTCGCACACATGCCTGGTGGTGGTGCTCACACAGTCCTCACTGGGGAAGTCCCCAGGGCCACGCGGCAAGTCCCGTAGGCACACCCGCTGACTGCTTGCACCCGCTTCACCTTGGTGCCGGGGTTGGGTTACTGCAGTGCTCACACGTGCTCACAAAGGCCATGCTTCTGCCCACTGTGCTCACACCTGTGAGCGGAGCTGCTCACACGGGCCTGCACCCTGTCGTGTTGCAAACACATGCCAGACTGTGGTGCAGAAGGAAAACACTGTACTGTCAGAGCTCACAGACAACACAGCTGCCAGGCTGCAGCACAGATGCCTGGATCGTGTTTGGCCTATGGGGTCACTTGGGATCTGATCTCGCGCCAGGCGCTCACAAGGCAGGTGCTCTAAGCCCCTGGGCTGCCCTCCAGGCTAGACTGCCCAGCCCCTAATAAAGCATTTTAGGTAAAGCATTGCTTTCCAATAGCCCTACCCTAAGGATAAAGTGACAAACCCCAGATATCCTGGCCACAGGCTCTCCAAATCTGGGTGTGCTGGAAATTGAGGTGCAAGCCCCAGCACCCCCAGAGCTGACTGCCTATGGGTCAGGCCTCGAGTTCGAATAAGTCCAGGACTGCCGCCTGCACCAACCGCTCTCAGCTGCTGGAGTCCCTTAGTCTCAGCCTACATGAGGCTCCCCAGTCCCACCCCACACTCCCCCACCACACACACACACACACACACACACACACACACCAAGCTGAGGGTGTAATGAAAGCTCCGAGTGATCCAGACTAGAAAAAGGGGGCACAGCTCTTGAAACCCTCCCAGGCCCCAGGCAGGAGTGATAGTACAATGGGCACTTGCCTTGCCTGAAGCCAACCTGGGTTTGATCCCCACCACCCTATATGGTCCCCTGAGTCCCACCAGGATAATTCCTAGGTGCAGAGCCAGGAGTAACCCCTGAGCATCGCTGAGTGTGTCCCCCCAAAAAAAAAATAATAGTAATCACCACCCTCCAGGACCCATCAGGCCCGGGCGGTACCTGGCGGCCCATATGCTACAGCCCCCTTGGGACTTTCCAGTCGCTCCAAGACTCATCCCATCTGTGAGCCTTCCCCACTCAGACCCTCTCCCCTTGACCAAACCCTTCACAGAGCCCCTTTGCCCACTTGGAGCCCCAATACTTCCCTCTGGGTTTAAGAAGCCTTTCTGGGCCCAAGTAGCAGCTGCCACCTCCACGTCCGGTGGCTGCAACTTAAAATTCCGCCTGACGTCAGCAGCAGCTGCCCCACTTCCCAGGCTCCCAGCCTCCTCCTTGGCACTGCTCTTCGGAGACAGCGCCTCCAGAGTCCAGCCTCCGCCAGGTCACCCACAGCTGTTCTCAGTGGCTGGGGACACTGATCTTCTAAGCCCCCAGGAGACCCCCACCTTAGGCCTAGAAAACATGAGGGTTCATGGAGCTGGGGTGGAACTCATATCAAGTCCTCAGGTTAACTTGGGACCTGCAATCTTAGAGAAGGACCCTTTCCCAAGCAGCACCCCATCGCCCCCGACTCTCTCACAGTCCTCTGCCCAGAGCACTCAGAGAGCCGGAGAGGGGGTTCCATGGCAGGATGCTTGCCCTGCATGTGGTCCCCTGAGCATTGCCAGGTGTGGCCCTGGAGGTCCCTGAGCATTGCCAGGATGACCTGGATGATCCCTGGCACCACAGGGCCTAAACAGCACCATACCCTCGGGCCTTTGCATTGGAACAGTGCAGTTGGCCAAAAAATCATCAGAGGGGCCCAGGTCCCCTTAGTACCACTTGGGATACCCTCCTACCCCCACAAAAAAAGGAGAATATCATCCTGAAAAGGAAGTTATGAAATTTGCCTATAAATGGATGGACATTTACATGATCGTGGAGAAGATCATGTTGAGTGAAATTAGCCAGAGGTAAAAGGACAGATATAGAATGACTGCATTTATTTGAAGCATATAAAAAAATAGTATGATACCAATATCCAAGGCCAGGCAAAACCTGGATCAGGAGGTCTTGTCAGTGGGTGGAATCTACTGCAAGTGTATGGGAGTCAGAGGTTAGGTAAGATAGAGAAGATACCAGTGTGGTAATAATTGTTGGAAATGATAATACCAGCCTAGAACTGAGCATTGAATGTAGGCAAAGGGATATACATAATAACCTCTAAATGTATGTATTGTGAGCCATAATGTGTAATAAGAGGGTGAGAGAGAGAGAGAGAGAGAGAGAGAGAGAGAGAGAGAGGAAGTACCTGCCATAGAGGCAGGCTGGGTGAGGGGGGGGGAATCAGGAATCAGGGGACATTGGTGGTGGGAAATGGGCACTGGTGGAGGGATGGGTGCTGGAACACTGTACGGCTGAAACCCAAACATGAACATCATTGTAGTTGTATATCTCACGGTGGTATAATAAAATTTTTAATTGTCCTAGCCACAAAGTAGGCTGCCCAGCATGTCCCCCATCCCAGTGACCTATTTAGAGAAGGTGAGTATGGGAGGGATGAATGAATGAATGAGTGAATGAGTGAATGAATGATGACTTCTGTGTATGGCGTATAACGACTCCTCTTGGGCCTCACTAAGTCCTCGAGTTAATCCAAGCCCAATGCCGCCCCTCCAATCTCAAGTCAATCCTTTACTTCTAGAACTGCACCTAGAAACATCGGCCAGAGCCTCACATGAAGGCAGTGTGGGCCTTGGAGTTGGAGCTACCTGCTCCCTGCCCAGGGCACCCAGTGAAGACATTTCCCCTGCAGTGCTGGCACATAGAGGACAGTCCCAGGTGTGGAGCGGCTCTCAGGCTGCCCACAGAGCCTTCTCCAAAGTTTCTCTCTGTGGTACAGGGGTTAACATGGGGGCGGAGGGGGCGGAAGGCAGGGCCAAGTTGCCTTACAGTGCCATGGGTTCATGGAAACTTTAAGACCCATGGAAATGTTTTGGTTTCTTTTAAAGTTGGTGTGGGGGATGGAGCCACAGCACAGTGGCTAGAGCGTTTGCCTTGCATGCGGCAGACCCAGGTTCGATCCCCAGCATCCCATATGGTCCCCCGAGCACCACCAGGAGTGATTCCTGAGCACAGAGCCAGGAATAACCCCTGAGCATTGCCAGTGTGACCCAAAAAATAAAATAAAATAAAGTTAGCATGGGTTTGGGGAATGGATTATAATCATCTTTAGACACATATAGTAATAGAACATCATTTTTTATTTCTTGGGTCATGCTCGATGGTGTTTAGGGGCTAGTCCTGGCTCAGTGCTCAAGGGTGGTCCCAGCAGTGTTCAGAGACATGTGGTGCCAGGCCCCCGCATCAGAGCATGCACACAGGCAGTTGAGCTGTCTCTCTGGCCCACTTTTTAATATTTTTGGAGGAGACTTCAAAATAAGAGGAACCCACCCATGACAGGCCAGGTTCCAACTTTCCCTTAAGAATCAGGAGACACATATCCTGAAGAGCAAGAACAACAAATGCTGGTGTGGATGTGGGGAAAAGGGACTCTCATCCATTGTTGGTGGGAATGTTGACTACTACAGCCTTTTTGGAAAACAATATGGACATTCCTCCAAAGACTAGAAATCAAACTCCCATTTGACCCAGCCATACCACTCCTGGGAATATACCCTGGGAAGCCTAAAATACGCAGCGGAAACACCATCCCTACTTTTATGTTCATAGCAGCATTATTCACAATAGCCAGAATCTGGAAACAACCAAAGTGTCCGAGAATAGATGACTGGATAAAGAAACTTTGGTACATCTACACAATGGAATACTATGCAGCTGTCAGAAAAAATGAAGTTATGAAATTTGCCTATAAATGGATGGACATAGAGAGGATCATGTTGAGTGAAATTAGCCAGAAAGAGAGAGACAGATATAGAATGACTGCATTTATTTGCATGACATAAATATATATGTACATATTATGATACCAATATCCAAGGTCAGGTGAAACATGGAACAGGAGGTCTTGTCAAAGGTGGAAATTATCACAAACTTGTGGGAGTCAGAGGTTAGGTAAGACAGAGAATGGATCAGTGTGCTAATAATTGTCGAAAGTGCTGATACCACCAACCTAGAACTGAGCATTAAATAGAGGCAAAAAGATACACATGACAACCTCTTAATGTATGTATTGTAATCCACAATGTGGAAGGGAAAGAAGAGAGAGAGAGAGAGAGAGAGAGAGAGAGAGAGAAAGAAACCTGCCACAGAGGCAGGCTAGGAGGGGGGAGGGAATAAGGGACATTGGTGGTGGGAAATGGGCACTGGTGGAGGGATGGGTGCTAGAACAATGTATGACCAAATCCCAAATATGAACATCTTATGAACATCTTTGTAACTGTATATCTCATGGTGGTATAATAAAATATTTTAAAAAAAAATCAGGTGGCAGTGCTAGAGAAACAGTACAGGAGACTAAGGACGTTGCCTTACATGCAGCCAACCCATGTAATATGGTCCCCTGAGCACTGTCAGACGCGATCCCTGAGCACAGAGCCAGAAGTAAGTCCTGAGCACTGCCAGGTATGATCCAAAAGAAAAATAATTCAATTAAAATTTAAGATAAAAGAGCCAGATGATGACCGTAGCTGGGCCAGCAGCAGATACATACAGTACTTGCCAGATGCCAGACTCTCCCTATGATAGCCCCACCGAGGCAGGACCCTGAGGATGAGTCACTAACACAAGGTCACACAGCTAAACAGCTGTGACTCTGGGGGTTTCTCACCAATGAAAGCACAGCCCAACCCTAGGCAAAACACTCAACCTCCCCCAAACCAGTCACGTGGCTCTGTTACCTCCAGGTGCTGTGGGGGTTCTGCTTCTCCTGGAAAGCTCCCCTAAAGTTGACGCTGTTGGTTCCTTTCACAGTGGCCAGCAACCCTCCCCAGAAAGGCCTGTTTCTCTGCCACCTTCCAGAGAACACGATTGCCGCCTCTTCTCTGCCTCTGACCTCTGACCTCCGAGGGCCCGCACATCTGCAGCTGTCTCTGCTTGGAGGGGTGCATGTGGGTCCTTACATGTCTGGTTTCACTCTGGCTCCCTAAGACAGGGGGTATGTGCGTATCTGTGCGTGTCACAGCTGTCTGACTGCTTCTGTACCAGACTTAGATGCATGACTTAGATGAGTGCTAAGATCTTGCTAATCGTGTCCTCGAGTTGCTCACAGAGAAACTAAGGCCAAGAAAGTTTATCCAAGGCTGACAGGAGGATTGTCTCCTAACACCCCAATGCTTATAGACCTGTTCCCTGCCGCCGTTTGTATCTCTACTTCCGTTTCAGTTCCCCAGGGACCAGGCACCCCTTTGCAGGACTCTGGGCCAATCTCTCTGAGTCTTTGGTGGATTGAGCAAATCTACTGGGTTAGATTTTCATGTCACGGAAAGTTCTAGAAGTCTGAAATTTTCCCTCAAGGACTACAGACCCACCCAACCTCACATTTTTATTTTTTAATCAAAACTTTATGAATTTTTTCACCATAAAAAGAAAGCTTGAGGGGTCGGAGCGTTAGTACAGTGGGTAGGGCATTTGCTTTGCATGCAGTTGACCTGGGCTCAATCCCTGGCATCCCATATGGTCCCCTGAGCACAACCAGGAATAATTTCTGAGTACAGAGCCTGAAGTAACCCCTGAGCATCACCAGGTGTGACTCAAAAAGAAAAAAAAGGAGGAAAAAAGAAAGCTTGGGGGTCGGAGAGTTAGTACAGGGGTTAACGTGCTTACCTTGTAGGCACTGGGACCATCATTTGTTCCCTGGCTCTTCATATGCTCCCTCCAGCACTGCCAGGAGTGAGTCCTGAACACCACTGGTATGCCCAATCCCCCAGCACTAATTTGAAAAGATAGATGTACCCCAAAGTTCATTACAGTGTTATTTACAATAGCCAAAGCATGGGGATTGTCTACACACCAGATGGGGGAGGCAGGGAATAAGCAGAACGGCCCACTCTGAGCAGCCAGGACTCTCGGGAGAACTGGACGTGCTGTGTCTGGGACCCACACCAAATGCCACCAGTTCTGCTCTGTCACTTGACCTTGACAATAAAATCATGGAATTCTGAGGCCAAAAGGAGCCTGGGAAGGCAGCTGGTTCATTTCTGAGACAAGAACAGGGGCCTTGCAAGGAGATGACTTGAGCTGACTCCAGAGAGGCATCTAGCCAAGCAAGCACCTGCTAGTGTCTGCCTGGTCCCAGCCTCCATTCACAGCCTAAGAAGGAGGTGCTGGAGAGAAGTGGAGGGTAACCCAAGTGGGAATGGACTGTAAAGTCATAAAAAGGACGCAGCATACCCAGGCATTTTAGAGCCCTGACTTCAAACCCTGGTTGTATTGTGAACCCTGCAGGTCACCCAGCCTCTGAGCAAGGGCTTAGAATGTTGCCTTCATGTGGTTGAAAGAATGAAATGGGTACAAGCATACAGGGTACCATTCCTGGCCCTAGTGTATGACCAATACTAAACTGAGCGGTAACTGAAAAGAGTGAGTCAGGATGAGAGAGTGAAAACACACTGATAGAGGGCTTAGGAACCCTCCCCCAAAAAAAAAATACCCAAAACCATGAAAACTTCAGAATTTTATCTCTGCATATTTGCAAATTCAGGGCTCTGAGTCAACCTTCACCTGCTAAAATTAAACAGTAAGCCCAAGGTCAGGAAAAGACCTTATCAGAACAGGTTTGTCCCCAAGAGGTGTCTCAGCCTGACCAGGTGCCTATAAAAGTGCCCCTGCCTGGCCCGGCAGTCACTCAGTCCCGAGCAACTGACAACATGTTGGGCTTCGCTGTCCTCGCCACCCTCCTGGCCTGCGGTAAGCTGTGGGGACCGGTGGGGAGCAAAGATGGAGCAGGGACCTGTCCTCCAGGGACCCAGGGAAATAGGCTTGGAGGCCAGTGTCAGACAAGCCACTGCACTCCACAGCTCTGCCTGTTTATCTGTGAAATAGCTCCTGGAGAGGCTGATCAGAGAGCATAGGGGAGAGAACAAGCCCCTCAACTGGATCCCTGGCACTGCATAGCTCCCGAAGCACCTCAGGCATGGAGCACAGTCCCCCAATCACCAGAGTCTGGCCACTACTGGCCCCCAAGTCTGCAGGAGTGATTCCCCATTTGAAAATATGTGGGGTGGTGCAGAGTGATAGTACAGTGGGGAAGGCTTTTGCCTTGCACATGGCTGACCCAGGTTCAATCTCCAGCATCCCACATGGTCCCCTGAGCACCAGTAGGAGTAATTCCTGAGTGCAGAGCCAGGAGTAACCCCTGAGCATTGCCAGGTGTGACCCAAAAAGCCAAAAAAATAAAGTGATGGGGCCGGAGCCATAGTGGGTAGATTATTTGCCTTGCATGAACTGGTTTTGATCCCTCAAACCACAAGGAGTAATTCCTGAATGCAAAACCAGAAGTAAGCCCTGAGCACAGCCAGGCATGGCCCAAAGAGAGAGAGACAGAGACAGAGACAACAGAGACAGAGACACAGAGAGAGACAGAGACAGAGTAGGGCAAAGAGAAAGAATAAGGGCTGGGGGTGAAACTCGTTGGCAGAACACTTGCCTCTCATGTGGGAGGCCAGGGGTTCAATCAATCCTCAGCACAAAAGAGGACATGGACGTACCTGGCCATTCTCATGGCTGCCAGCCCCCTTACTTCTGACACCTTACCAAACTTTGCCTCCGCTCTAGCCTTTCAGTAGACACTCCTAGCATGCAGAGTCTTCCTCTGTTCTCAGGTGCAGCCCCGCTAGTGCTTTTTGCCCCTTTCGCAGAGAAAAATGGAGACCCAGTGTTCACCATGGCCTCATCCCCTGTCAGGCAGTCAAACCTGATCCTGTGTCTGCTCGGGCCCCACGTCTGGGCTCTTTCCACCTGCTCTTCTCCTGGGGTTGGGGTCCCCACCCCATCTCACCTGGGCTCTTTCCACCTGCTCTTCTCCTGGGGTCGGGGTCCCCCACCCCATCTCACCTGGGCTCTTTCCACCTGCTCTCCTCCTGGGGGTTGGGGCCCCCACCCCCATCTCACCTGGTCCTTTCCACCTGCTCTTCTCCTGGGGTTGGGGTCCCCACCCCATCTCACCTGGGCCTCTTTCCCACCTGCTCTTCTCCTGGGGCGGGGTCCCCCCCCCCCATCTCACCTAGGCTCTTTCCACCTGCTCTTCTCCCTGAAGTTGGAGTCCCCACCCCATCTCACCTGGGCTCTTTCCACCTGCTCTTCTCCTGGGGTTGGGGTCCCCCCCACCCCATCTCACCTGGGCTCTTTCCCACCTGCTCTTCTCCTGGGGTTGGGCTCCCCCCCCCATCTCACCTGGGCTCTTTCCACCTGCTCTTCTCCCGGGGGTGGGCTCCCCCACCCCATCTCACCTGGGCTCTTTCCACCTGCTCTTCTCCTGGGGTTGGGGTCCCCCCCACCCCACTCACCTGGGCTCTTTCCACCTGCTCTTCTCCTGGGGTTGGGCCCCCCCACCCCATCCTCACCTGGGCTCTTTCCACCTGCTCTTCCCTGGGGTGGGCCCCCCCCCCCCCCATCCCACCTGGGCTCTTTCCACCTGCTCTTCTCCCTGGGGTTGGGGTCCCCCCCCCATCTCACCGGGCTCTTTCCACCTGCTCTTCCCTGGGGTGGGGTCCCCACCCCACTCACCTGGGCTCTTTCCACCTGCTCTTCTCCTGAGGTTGGAGTCCCCACCCCATCTCACCCAGACTCTTCCTCTCCTGTCTCCCCAGCCTCCAGCTGCGGGGTCCCCAGCTTCCTGCCCAACCTCGCCACCCGGGTGGTGGGAGGAGACAATGCCAACCCCCACAGCTGGCCCTGGCAGGTGAGTGTTGGGACTGGGAGAGTGGCGGGGGGTCAAAGGCAGGGGTGACGAGGACCCCTGAGCACTGACACAGAAGCCTGTGCACCCCTCAGATCTCCCTCCAGTACCTCAGGGATGACACCTGGGACACACCTGCGGCGGCACCTTGATCTCTACCAACTTCGTCCCTCACCGCTGCCCACTGCATCAGGTGAGTGGGGAGACGCCCAACAAGCTTCTTTTATTCATCCCCCACACACACACCAGATTAAACAGGCTGTGCACAGCCCATGCTTTTGCTGTTCCTTTCTGGTCCCACAAGCATTTTTCTACAGCCATGCACACCAGGCCAGCAGGGCAGTGAGACCAAGTCCCTGCTCCCCACTGCCCGGGCTCTCTCTGTGCTGTGGAGGACAGAGACACAGGCCATCTGACAAGAGCATAGGCGAGACTCAACAGTGAGGAAAAAGGAGGCAGGGAGAGGATTAATGGGCTCGGTTCTAGTACCAGTGAGGTGACCCCAGAGGGTCTCTCTGAACGGGGCCTAGCAGCCAAGAGCTGATGGAGCAGAAGGGAAGAAATCCTTAGTGTGGAGCCAGAGAGACAGTACGGGGGGGCAAGGCATTGCCTTGCATGCAGCTGACCCTGGTTCCATCCCCTGTACCCCATAGGGTCCCCTGAGCAACACCAGGAGGGATCCCTGTGCACGGAGTGAAGGGTAGCTCCTGAGCACCACTGTGTGTGGCCCAATCTACACACCCTTTAAAAAAAAAGGAACTGGGGCCAGAGCGATGGCCCAGCAGGTAGGGCGTTTGCCTTGCATGCAGCCGGCCTGTGCCAGCCCGGGTTCGATCCCCGGCATCCCCATATGGTCCCCGAGCACCGCCAGGAGTAATTCCTGAGTGCAGAGCCAGGAGAAACCCCTGAGCATTGCCGGGTGTGACCCATAAAGAAAAAAAAAACAATAAAAAAAGGAACTGGTCAGTATGGGAAGCAGTGCCCGAGTGAGGAAGGCCAGTGCAGTGGCCCAGAGAAGGTCGCCTACTCATGCTTGAGCAATAGCAAGGCGGCCTGGGCGGCAGGAGCTGCAGAGGGCAGGGTGAGCGAGCAGAAAAGAGGCTGACGTGGAGCAGTATAAAAGGGGCCTATTGGGCAGGGGACAAGGCAAGTGGTAAAGCACAGGCCTTGTCCACGTCGGGTTCTGGGTTTGATTCTAGGCACCACATGCCCCTGCCCTCAGCACCACCAGCGTAGCCCCCACAAGCATTTTAAAAAATGAAAATGAAAAAACCCTCAGTGATTGAGTTGGCTTGACTTTCCTACCCTGAGTGAGTAGAAGCATCAGGAAAGGATAAGCAGGAAGGCTTTTAGGTGCCGCTGGTGATGTTACAGGGATTACAGGTGATATCACCAGGGGCTGGCACCAGTGCCAGTGCCAACTCCTCACAGGCAAGCAAGGAGACCCACCTACGAGTCAGATAAACTTGACTCCGAGTCCAGAGACTGTGCCCAGACACTCTTCCCTCCAAAGCACGATTCCTGTGGAAGACAGAGGGAGGGCACTCCGGCTCCCCCACTCTGTCCCTCAGCTGGAGAAGCAGGAGACCACCCTGAGCCCCCTTTTTTCTCTCAGCAAGAGCCTGACCTACCGTGTGGCCCTGGGAAAGAACAACCTGCTGGAGGACGATGAAGCCGGCTCCGTGTACATGGATGTGGACTCCATCACCGTGCACGAGAAGTGGAACTCCTTCCTGGTGCGGTGAGTAGCCCCGTCCTGGCACTGGGGCAGCACAGCCAGAGGGGCCCGAGACCAAGGGCCAGTGCCAGCCCCATTCCATGCCCGGACCCCATCTTTAGCCTGAATATCCAGCAGATGACTGCAAAAGTGCTAAGAGGGTCAGGGAGACAGCACAGCTGGTAGGGCACTTGCCTTGCATGCAGCTGACCTGGGTTCAATCCCCAGCACCACATATATGGACACCCAGTACCGCCAGGAGTGATCCCTGAGCACAGAGTCAGAAGTAAACACTGGGCACTGCTGAATGTGCGCCACACACACACTCACACACACACAATTATACTAAGTAGAGGTAGACATTTTTCCTGTCCACATGACTGGTAAAAGTCCCCATTTGATGCCCAGGGAACAAAGACCTTGAGGCCCCCTTCAGGATCTGCCCTGAATCCCTCAGTCAGAGTGGAAGCCAGAAATCATTTTTACTCAGTGCCTGCTGGATGCCCGCCTTCCAGAGGTCTCTTCGTAGGCTATTCAAGCCTCACAATAGCTCCAGACAAAGCTCCAGGGGCCAGAGTGATAGTATAGCGGGTAGGGCATTTGACTTGCACGCAGTCAACCTGGGTTCAATTACAGGCATCCCAAATGACCCACCCACTCCCAAGCACTGCCATAAGTAAGTCTGGGTGCAGAACCAGGAATAACCCCTGAGGATCTCTGGACGTGACCCTAAGAGAGAGAGAGAGAGAGAGAGAGAGAGAGAGAGAGAGAGAGAGAGAGAGAGAGAGAGAGAGAGGGAAAAGAAGAATTGAGCTCAGAGAAGTTAAGGATCAGAAATACCTGTGAGGACACAGAATCAAACTGAACCTGAGTAGCTTTTACTCCTATAGAGACTGAAAGTACTAAAAATTGCATCTGCTGGGAGGGGGCTGGTGTGCATTTCTGCCAGGTGCTAGACCCCAATTCAGTCCCAGCACCTTCATGCAGTACCACATCACCTGACCAAGGAACTAAATCCTTAGAGTCACACAGCTGACTAATACTTTAGACCCCATATTGCTGAGGGTGGTCCCTGGGGCCCTGAGCACTGATGGGGAGTCCCCCTCCAAAGTTAAGGTTTTCTTTTTAATGGCCTCAGTAAGCGTCCTTTTATAGTTCTAATCCCCCCTTTGCTTGAGCTTAATTTCTGATCATCTGGAAGCTGTCTGTGTGCTGGGAGCCCCAGACTCCCTGCTCTGAGAGCCCCCAGACTCCCTGCTCTGAGAGCCCCCCAGCCTCCCTCCTCTGAGAGCCCCCAGCCTCCCTCCTCTGAGAGCCCCCAGCCTCCCTACTCTTAAGCCTTTCATGACATCAGGGCACTAGAGGAGAAACTTCCTCTAAAGGCTAGAAAGGGAGCTCAGCGCATTCATCAGTCTCCCGACATGCTGCCAACCAACAAGAAGCTGGCAATGGAGGCGCTGATGAGGACACTGATCCCTCCAGTCCCTCATGGATTTCTGAGGTGGGGGCTGGGTGTCCCCTGCTTGCTCACACCCCCTTTGGCTTCCAGCAACGACATTGCCCTCATCAAGCTGGCTGGACACGTGGAGCTGAGCGACACCATCCAGTTGGCCTGCCTGCCACAGGAGGGCTCTGTGATGGCTATGGACTACCCTTGCTACGTCACTGGCTGGGGCCGCCTGTGGAGTGAGTACCGAGAGCCCCAAGGGACAATGAGGGAGGAAGCTCCCCACACACACACACTCTCAGTGTACCTGACCTTTGCCATTGAACTTTATAATGATAGCAGCCCATCAGCCCATACTTATTTAGTGCCCTTTGACACTAACTAGGGCACACAATGGGATATAGGGCATGCATGTAGAATGACACGGATTTAAATTTTAAGTGCTTAGCTTCCAAAGTGTCATCTAAGTGACTATCAAACTAACTAGGATTGGATTGTGTGGTTTGCTTTAGACCCCAATCAATTCCTGGTGAATGAAAAAGTTAAATGCCATGGGGGCCAAGGAGGTGCATGAGGCGCACCTTAGGCTCAATTCCCAGCGGGCACCGCAGGTTCACTGAGCACCACCAGGAGCGGCCCTGCCCCACCAGATAAATTAGTAAGTGCCAATACGTGAAGTTATGGCCGGCTGAGAGAAACACAGAGATCAATTCTTGGAAAATCTGGGGTAAAAGGATTCATTACTGCATGATCTTAAAGGCAGGGGGGCCGGCGATAGCCCAGCGGGTGGGCGTTGCCTTGCGCGGCGGCCTGGCCGGCCTGGGTTCGATCCCGGCATCCCATATGGTCCCCCAGTACCGCCAGGAGTGATTCCTGATGCGAGCCAGGGTAACCCCTGAGCATTGCGGTGTGACCCAAAAGCAAAAAAATAAATAAATAAATTAAAGGCAGGGAAGTATCAACAGAAAATAAATAATGAATGAGCTAGAAAGTGCAGAATCCAAAAGGAAGCTAGAGATAGCTCCAGGCCCCGCCGGCCTCAGAGGAGGTGCTGGGGCTTCAGACGCACCCACCTGGCTCAGAGCAGCCAAGGCACAGTGCTGGGGTCGGGAGCGGGCTCAGCATCTCCTTCCTGGTTAAGGGCATATGAGTGATTCCCGTAGCATGTCCAACACCAGCATCGCCGAGACTGGGGCCAGGGCTGCGTCCCCACTCACTCCTGAACATCTTCCACTCTCCACAGCCAACGGTCCCATCGCCGACGTGCTGCAGCAGGGGCCTGCAGCCCGTGGTGGACTACACCACCTGCACCCAGAGGGACTGGTGGGGCTCCATGGTCACCAACAACATGATCTGTGCCGGCGGTGATGGCGTCATCTCAGCCTGCAATGTGAGTATCTGGGCCCCACCCTGTCCCAGCTCCCGCCACCCAAGTAGAAGGCAAAGCAGGATGGGGAGCGGGAGCCCTGCATGGAGCAAGCCCTGTCCCTGGGAAGACACTGAGCTGAGCCTTCAGGGACAGTTGTCCCCACTCCCTCTCTCCTCCCTCTGTGTCGGAGGCACCAGAGTCCAGCAAAAGTATCAGAGTTCAAGTCCCTGCTCTACCACTCAGAGGCTGTGTGGGCTTCAGCGAACCCTTGAGCCTCTCTGAGCCCATTTTCTTGTTTATACACAGAGATACAATGAGCCCAGTTTTGTTGGGAGGATGCGATGGTGTAACAGAGATCAAGCCTAGGAGACAGTACAGCAGATAGGAGGTCTGCCTAGCACACGCCTACCCCAGGCTGGATTCTTGGCACCACATGGTCCCCAGTTCATCTCTGGGTGTGACCCTGGAGACCCCCAGTGATACCACGGTGGCCTGGGTAATCCTGGGCACCACCAGGCCCGAGCAGCACCACGTCTTGTACTGAACCACGGTTCTGGCTGGTGGGGAATCACCAACAGGACCCCAGGGACCTTCTGGGCATCACTTGGGAGCTCCTCCCTCTCCCTTGAAGCCTGGTCATGTGCCATCCATTGTACCGTCCACTCCTCCTAGGCATGGGGACTAGGACTTAGCAAGACAGACACGGGATCAAGAACAGTCTAGAATAATCAGACTCGTCCTGTTGTCCAACACTTGAGCCTCCCTGAGCCGCCCCACCTCCTTCATGTTCCCGGGTGTTCAACGTGGCTCCCAGCAGCCACATGTCTAGGGCAGCTCATAGAGGCTTAAGGTGGTGCTCCCCAGTGCTAAGAAAAGCAGAGAGGATTATCATCCCCCGAGGTCTCGCAGCAAACCAAGAGCTAGAATGACCCCCTCCAACCTCCAAGTATGGCCAAACCACATCTGCTCGTCCTCCTCATCATGGAGAGCCTGGGGCGATGATGGGTGGGAGGGCAGGGGTGGGGTGTGCCAAGACTGAGGTCAGCTTCGATGGCCCCACGCTGCCCCATGCCCAGTGGCTGACCCTCGCCCTGTCCGGTGCAGGGAGACTCTGGTGGCCCTCTGAACTGCCAGTCTGAGAACGGCTCCTGGGAGGTGAGGGGCATCGTCAGCTTTGGCTCAGGTCTGGGCTGCAACACCCTCAAGAAGCCTGCCGTCTACACCCGCGTGTCTGCCTACATCGACTGGATCAAGGAGGTGGGTGCGCGCAACCCGGCACTCCTCGGGGGCATCACTACTGGTCCTGCGTGCCCACGCCTCTGCGCCTGCTATATTCGTCCTTAGTGGGAGCCAGGAAGGATGAGGCATAAATTCCCTCCCCTTCTGCCTGATGGTGACCCCTACCCCGACCCCAACCCACCAAACACCCCAGCCACATGCAGGCTTCGGAGAGCTCAGTGTGCTCCCAGCAGCCAGGTCTGGGGAGCTGGGGTCCGTACAGTGAGAGGCACAGTAGGGCGTGTTCTGAGCCCCATTTGCACTGTCGGCTATACAGAGGGGCACTCAGAGCCCCAGGTGGAGGCAAGACTGGCCTGTCCAGGCCGTTTGCCTGGTTCCTACCCTTCCTGCAGAGCTTGGTGCTGCCTCCGGACAGGGTACCCTTACCCCAGTGTCCCTCACCCTGTTCTCTGCTCCTCCAGAAAATGCAGCAGTGAGTCGTCTGGAGCAGCGGCCACGCACCCCTGAAACAGCAATAAACCTCCTTTCCCTCAAGTCCATGCCTGTGTGTCTGTTTGCGAGTCCTCCTGGGCCTGGGCTTTTGAGGAGCTGTCACCTGCTCCACACCAGGGCTACAGAGAGAGACCCCTCTGTCAGGCCAGTGAGACCTGGTGGGAGAAGCGGGATGCCCTGGATGGGGTGGGGGTGCATCCCAGGAGGACAGTTGGTGTCCTAGGGGTGCACCAGGGGTAGGAAATAAGGACCCATCAGACACTGTCCATTGATAGTTCACAGACCACACACACTTATGGCCCAGATCTCATTCCCCTCCTCCCACTCCTGATCCCTCAGACAACTTTGCTAGGTCCTCAGACACCATCCCCACAGAGGACTGGTCTTCCCAACCCACCGCTCTCCAGCTCACAGAGATTGGCCACTGAAGGATGCTCAGGGCCCTCCAGGCTGCCGCCTGGGCTGTCTCTGTTCACGGATCTACAAGTCAAGGCAGGTTAGCGAGCCCTGCCCTCGGGCCTGCCCTGCTGGGGACGGGGAGGAGGACGTTGCTCAGCAGGCGAGAGTCTGAGCGAAGCAACCTCTTGCTCACCTGGCCACAGTAGGTCGGAGCCAGAAAGCTCTCACTGCATTACTGGCAGGGAAACTGAGTCCCAGACAAAGGGACGCACTCACAGAGCAGGAGAGGGGTCAAAGGGGAAAGCACCCAGAGTCTGTGAGAGTCAGTCCACATGGGGATCCCAAGCCCTAACCTAAGGTAGTCCCCAGGTTGGAGCACTCCTGAGAATATGTTGATCCAGGGAGGGGAGGTGCCCCCCACCCAGCATTTTAGCCCTCAACTTCAGCTGTCTCTGGAGGTCCCTGAGATGTCCTGAGTGTCCGATCAGACACTGTCTTAGACATGGGACCTTGGCATGAGCCCCCCCCCAATACACTTGCCTTACATGCACGTCTGTTTTCAAGAAAGACTATTTACTCCATGAGCAACAGTGCCCTCAATAGCCAAGCACCAGCTCTCCTGGGAATGCAGGCGTGGCTTGGACAAGATCCCTGCTCTACAGGAGACTGACCCAAAGCAGGGGACAGAGTATCTTGACATACTAGTGAAGGCCAAGAGCACAGAAAAGCGATACTTCTCGAGGTCGGTTGTGGAAGTTCCGATGACTTCCTGGAGATGGTGATGCCCAAACTGAATCTTTAAATTGGGGGGGGGGGGAAGGCTTTGCAGCAAAACAGTGTTGCTAGCTGCTTGGCACAAACTTTATTCCAAACCTTCCATCTGCACCCAGGCATAGATGAGAATTTGAAATGCTAAATAATTGCAGCATAATATTGAAATAGTAATTAACACCTACTGAGCACTTACTATGTGCCAAGCTATTTTACAGATTTAATAGCAAGAGATCCTATGAGGTGGGTTGATCATCCCGATTTTACAGCTGAGAAAACTGAGACTAGAAAAGACTGGTGATGACTTCCCAACATCATTGAATTAGGAGATGATAAAGCTAGCTCCATATTTTGCCTCCATACTTCATGTCTGTTGCTCATTATGAAAATGAATAAGAACCTGATGCCTGGAGCTGAGGCAGTCACCTTGTGACCAAGAGAAACACAACAATACTGACTCTGATTCCATCAAGCTGCAGAACAACTGTCAACCATTCTCTGAACATCCTGCAGTGTTAAAAGATTAATTAATAAACCTGCTTTGTTTTAAACACTGTAGTCCAATGTCTCCATTACTTGGAACTCAGTCCCTCCTAACCAATACCTCAAGGAGTGGGGCAAGAGGGGACACCTAGAGAAGTCATAGTGACTGCTTTTATAAGTCCAAGCAATCTGGGTCACTAGAGCTTAAGACGTGGGGACAGGGGGCCGGAGCGATAGCCCAGCGAGTAGGGCGTTTGCCTTGTACACGGCCGGCCCATGCCGCCCAGGTTTGATCCCCGGCATCCCATATGGTCCCCCAAGCACCGCCAAGAGCAATTCCTGAGTGCAGAGCCAGGAGTAACCCCTGAGCATTGCCGGCGTGACCAAAAAAAGCAAAAAAAAAAAAAAAAAAAAAAAAGATCTGGAGACAAAGACAGGGTGATCAATGGTCCTGGTGCCAAGTAGACTTTCATAATATGGGACTGTCAGCCCTTCAACAACTGCAACAGTCTGGGGAAAGAGTTTCTCCAGAAGGAAGGGGAAAGAGATGTGACCAACACATGAGCAAAAGCCCCATTCAGTAGCCTTGAGCTGTGGTGGCTAATTGTTTTATCGACTTTTTCTAAGCATAATATGGAGCCCCCAGTGTTTAAGTAAGTGATGGTTGTGTTTAGGCACACTCCAAAGCCTTCCTCTGACACTGGAACCAGCAGAGAGGTCAGGGAGGAAGTTGCTGAACGCTGCTTTGCAGGCCCACAACAGCAGAGCACCGGCCAAGGTGGTCCCAGACAGAAGAGGGGGATTCAGTAATTCAGTAACAATTCCCTAATCAGAGGCATATGTTTAGGTTATGTGTGCAGCGCTGATCCATAAAAACTTAGGGAAATGTGACGGGATGAGCAAAACTGCTCGTATTAGCTGGCGAAGGGTGGAACATAAACCACAGTTCTGTTTGTTCATCCAGGGTATAAAACTCATAAATTAGAGAACACTTTTCACTGTTGTGTACCAGGGTAGATGTATGCTATCAACAGAATATTAGTCCTTCCGTGATGCCCTCATCCTAACCTGTAACCATTCAGCAAATACCTGCGAATGGTAGGAAATCCTTCACAGTTTAAGGCTAGTAGTTCAGAGATGCATACGTGAAGAATTGCCTGGGAGAAACAATCCACGTCGGCCACAGACTGATGGTGCAATGACAAAGTTTATTCTGGGAGAAGGGTGCTTATATAGGGGCGAAAGGAATGCAGTGAGTGCAGAATGTTAGGCATGAGATACAGGGTCGCAGTCAGTTTATGGCTACTTGGGCTACGTGGGACAGAGTGGTTGGTGTGGAGTCTCTGTGATCTAAAGAGACAGAGCTGTGAGTCTCACAGATACCGCAGGCATCGGCTTCCCACGTTACAGACCCTGGCCACTGGGGGTGGCAAGGCCATCAAGCTATACTAATCTCCAAGGAATGCCTGGTGCCCTGGTGCCAGCTCTCCCCCTATCCAGGCCAGCACCTGGAGTTTTCTCACAGGCACTGCAGCCCAAGTGGCTAGGAGCTGTGCCAGGAAGAACTCCAACACTAAACCCCATGTTAAAAGGGAGTCTGGGCCAAAGTGATAGCAGAGTGGGTAGGGACCTGCCTTGCAGGTGGTCAACCCAGGTTTGTTCCATCTCCGGCATCCCATATGGTCTCCTGAGCCTACCAGCAGTGATCACTAAGCACAAGCCAGGCTTAAGTGTAGAGCACAGCCAGGTGTGCTACAAAACCAAAACAGATAAGCAAAAGGAAGTGTGCAGCAGTGACTAAGGTTAGGTACTTGGGGAGTTTATCCTGAACGATCTAGGTGGGTGCAGTTCAACACAAGGGCCCTTAAAAGGGGGATGCAGGAGAATCAAGGTATAGGAGAAGAAAGGATGAAGCAGTGAGTCTGCGTCAGAGAGAGATTGGAAGAGATTCTGGTGGTGCTGCTAGCTAGAGAAGGAGGCCACAAGCCAAGGAATGTGGCTGAGCTCTCAGCACACTGCGGTACTGGGACAGGGGCAGGGAAGGGTCGTGACCAGCTCCCTGACATCTGGCTGGAGTGATAGCGAGGATTGTGGACTTTTTCCAAGAGGTGACGAACAAGTGCTTGGAATCAAATGAAAGTAGACACTTAGTCATGACTCCCTACCTCCCGCTTCTGCCTAGGAGGGGGACCTCTGGCCTGGGGTTCACCTGCCGATGATCTACTCAGTGCCATTGCATGTGGTCAGCATTGTTTGTGCTTTTGGTAACCTGTCGCCAGGTACTGTCCAGGGAACATATACTTATCTAGTACTCACTACAACCCTAATTATCTCACCTCCTTAAACAGGCTCAGAGGGGTTTAGAATCACACCCACCATCACACAGGATTTGTTTGCTGTTTTTTTTTTTGGGGTCATCCATTTTGACAAATCAGGTGATTATTCCTGGCTCTGAGCTGAGGAATTACTCCTGGCAGTGCTCAGGGGACCATATAGAATGCTGGAGATAGAACCCAAGTTGGCCATCTGCTATATCCTGATAGCCGTACTATCTCTCTGACCCTGTCACACAGGATTTAAACAGAGCCTGTGAGACTAACCACTGTTATTCTGCCATGATGCCCCAAACCTTAAGGGCCACACAGCTGTGTGGTCCTCCAGGTCTGACATAAAGAGTGTCCACAACGGCCTGAAAGAAGCTGGCCAGGAACCCAAATGGACAGAAAGAAGCTAGAGAGGAGGATTCTCATTCATAAAATGCTTTCATCCACCAATAGTTTCTTTTTTTTTTTAATTTTTTATTATACCACAGTGAAACATACAATTACAAAGGTGATCATAATTGGTTCTTGGTAATACAGTATACCAGCACCCATCCCTCCACCAGTGCCCCATTTCCACCACCAATGTACCCCTCCCCTCCTGCCCACCCCCCATGCTGCCTTAATAGCAGGTACCCCAATCCACCAATAGTTTCTTGACATACCCACCTACTACAGGTAACTATAAAACATCCCACCGCTGAGCCAGAAAAATAGTACAGGGGGTTATGGCACTTGCCTTGCACACAGCTGACCCTGGCTTAATTTCCAGCACCACATTTGGTCCCCCCAAATACCACCAGGAGTGATCTCTGAGCTCAAAGCCAGGAATAATCCCTGAGCACAGAGCCAAGATTAATCCCTTAGCACATCCATATATGACCCAACACCCTCTACTCCCCCCCAAAAAAGAATTATTTTATCAGAAAAAAAATTTAATTTTTAATCAGTAAAAATTATTTTACTCAGAAATGGCAAAGGAATTACAATTCAGAATAATAAAGTCATGGCAGAAGCAATAGGCAAATAGAGGAGAGAAAAACGACTTTAGAGAGAAAAGCAGGAGATGGGAGGGGGAGGGGCTGGGAACACACAGCACAGTGCCAACAGCCCTGCCACCCCGCTGCACCCCCTGCATCCTTCCTTTTCTTCTGCCCTACCCGTCCCCTCTAATAACCTTAGTTCTTCTCTCAGAATCTAAGGATTATTTCAGTTTGGTTTCTTCTGTTCTGCTTTCCTTATATTCCCTTTGTGAGTGAAATTATCTGGTATTTTTCTTTCTCCTTTTGACTATTTTGCTTAACATAATCCCTTCAGGTACCACCCATGTTGCCCCAAATGAAAAGATTTCACCTTTTTCATAGCTAAGCAGTAGTTAATTGAGCATATAATCCAAATATTCTTTCTCCAATCATTCCTCATTGGGACTTAGGTTGTTTCCAAATCTTGACTACTGTAAATAGCATTTCAAAGAACATACATGTGCATGTATATTTTTGAATTGGTGTTTTAATATTCTCTGTTGCTTTTTTCTTAGGGGGCTATAACCAGCAGTGCTAAGGGGTTGCTTCTGATTCTATGCTCAGGGATCTCTCCTGGTGGTGCTTAGGGACCATATGGAATTCTGGTGATTGAACCTGGGTTGGCCACCCCTGCAAGGCAAGCACTCTGCCTGCTCTAGCTCTTTAGCCCTAGTGGACAGATACATAGAAGTAGAATTGCAGGACCATGTAATTAACCCAAACATTTGAGGAACTTCTGTATTGCTTCCTGTGGAGGCTCCACACGTTTATTCTCACCAGCGGTGTGTAGGTTCCTTTTTCTCCAGGTAAAGCATGACTTCAAAGGTAGTGTTCTCCCATTGACTAAATAGGTAGGAGGAAACAAATCTTTGTAGTTTCCTTATCTCTTCCTATTCTGTGTGTATCACTAACTGTTCTTCCTGTCAGGGTATCTAATGGAGAACTTTGCCCATTAGGTCTGTAACAGACATGATGAAGCGGAAATGTGTGAACTCTCCTCCTCCTGGCCTCCAGGGTACATTGAAATGTGGTTTCCTTGATTCAGTTTCACATTTCTCTGAATAGTAAGACTCTAAACCAAGAGTCACTACACGGAAGCACTGGGGTGTAAACCAAACTCCTAACCACTGAGTTCTGTCTTCTTAGAAGGATGATTTTTCATGAGTCACAGGCCACAGGGGAAGTTAACCTTTGCAGCTCTGTGTGTCCACGAAACCAGCGACCCAGCCCCATATCAACTACTATAGGTTGCTCTATCGTTCCACTCCATATCCGTGTGGAACAGAGCCCCAGTTGGGGGGGGGGGGGAGGGGTGGAAGCTGGATCAGTACCTGCTTGCCTCCCCCCTGCCTCCATTTCCACTCCAGACCTGATTTGGTGAGACCACCCCACACACACACACACACACACACACACACACACACACACACACTTGATCACTTGATCACTTGACATCCTGTTATTCGTCGATTTGCTCGAGCGGGCGCCAGTAACATTTCCATTGGACCCTATCACGTGCCAGTGTAGCCCAATGACATCTGGTTGATTCAGGATTGGGGGGGGGGGGGGGCTACCCCGGAAGGAATATGAAGAGCCTCAAACCGTTCCTTCAGGGTCTTGACAAGGAAGTCTGACCATCTTGTAGGTGGGCGGCCACGTGATCTTTTGACATCCCGTGGGATCCAGACGGTAATGGCTCTAGTCAAGCGCTCATCTCCAAATCGCATTACATGTCCAGTTCATCTGATTTTTGATGCCTTGGCAAATGAGACAGCATCCCTGACTCTGGAACAGCAATGGAGGTCAGAGCTCTGGATTCCTTCTTTCACTTGAGTGAGGCGTGATATTCCAAGCATAGCTCTTTCGATTCCTCTTTGGGAGACCCGAATAGCATTTTTGAGACCGCATCCTGCTTTCGTAGGGCCCAGGTCTCTGAGGCATATGTTAATGCAGGGAAAACGGTGGAGTTGAATAGGTGTGCCCGGAGCTGGAGGTTCTTTATCTTTTTTAGCTATTTCTTCGATGCTTTTGAAGGCATTCCATGCTGCTCTCTTCCTCCTGCGCAGCTCAGGTTTTAGGTTGTTCATCATGTTGACTTCTCGACCTAGGTACACATAACTACTGCATTCAGAGATGTTTGTTCCTTTGACAGTGAATTGGGGCCTCTGGAACTAGTTCATTTTTCATGAACATAGTTTTTCTGAGATTCAGCTGTAGACCTATCTTTCCACATTCTAGGTCACACACACAAAAAACACACAAAACACAATAGCAGCACTATTCACAATATCCAGAATCTGGAAACAACCAGAGTGCCCAAGAACTTATGACTGGATAAAGAAACTGTGTTACATCTACACAATGGAATACTATGCAGCTGTTAGGAAAAATGAATTTATGAAATTTGCCTATTTGGTTGGACAGGGAAAGGATCATGCTGAGTGAAATTAGCCAGGGGAAAGGACAGATATAGGATGACTGCATTTATTTGAGGGATATAAAAATAAAATAGCATTATACTATATCCAAGGCCAGACATAACATGGATCAGGAAGTCTTGTCAGTGGGTGAGACATACTGCAAGTGTGTGGAGTCAGAGGTTAGGTCATACAGAGAAAGGAACAGTGTATTAGTAATTATTGTGAATGATAATACCAGCCTAGAACTGAGCATTGAAAGTAGGCAAAAGGATATACATGATTACCTCTAAATGTATGTATTGCAAGCTACAATGTGTAAGAGAAGGGGGGAGAGAGAGAGAGAGAGAGAGTTAGAGAGAAAAAGAAGCAAAAATTGCCTGCCATAGACGCAGGTTGGGGGTGTGGGAGAATCAAGGGACATTGGTGGTGGAAAATGGGCACTGGTGAAGGGATGGGTGCTAGAACACTGTATGACTGAAGCCTAAATATGAACATTTTTGTAACTGTAAATCTCATGGTGGTATAATAAATAAATTAATATAAAAATAATGCTGAAATAAACTTACTTTTTGGGGGAAAAGGTGAAAGAAAGAAGACTTTTCTGAGCACTTTCTTCCTTTTTGGTTTTTAAGCCACACTCGGCGATGCTCAGAGCTTACTCCTGACTCTCTCTTCGGGGATGAACCCACGTCCAGCTGTGTGCAAGGCAAACACCTACCCACTGTAGTATAGGTCTGGCCCCTGATGAACTTGCTCTTCCTTAACCTTCACTTTTATTGCTTGTAGCCAGAGGACAGAATCAGGGAGATCGGTTCTGGGGAAGAAGCCTTGCTCTGTGGCCCCTGGTTCTGTCTTCCCAAGCTGGAAAGGCAGAGAGGAAAATGGTCTCAACCTTTTAGAGCCTGGGCTCAAGTCCCCACTTATTCAGATCTGAGCCTTACAGCTTGAATGAATCATTTACCTTTGGGATCTGAGTTTCTCACATCTGAGGCTGGCTTGTGGGTTGGTATACAGATGAGAAATGGGCATGGAAAAAATTTTGCATTTGCCTAAAGACCATGGGAAGGTGAGCAAATTTGGGGGTACAAAATCACAGAAGTCTGGAGGTCATGAACATCTGGGTTCCAGTCCTGGCTCTACCCCTAACTCCCAGCACAAGTTTGGATCCTTTTTTTTAGGGGTCAGCTTTTTGTTTTGTGAGTTCTCAGGGATCACTTCTGGTAGGGTTCGGTGGATCCTATGTGGCACTAGGGATTGAACCTAGGTTGGCTGTGTGGAAAGCAAACACCTTACCCACTATTATCTCTCCGGCCCCAACAATGTCTGGAAGTCTCCTGTTCTATCTGAAAAGTGTATGCAAATATGTCACTTTGCTCCATGTAATCCTGTTTGTTTTAATACTAAAAAATAAGTTTTTCCCTTTTCATGAGGTCACTGAACAAATGCCAGCGAGTCATGCCAGCTGGTTCTGTGACCTTGGGTAAGGCACAGGCCCTGCCAAAGAAGTCCTCTTCTGCCAGCACTTTCCCTTTACTCCCATGCTGGGACAGCCAAACCCCAGCTGTGCATTTCTGACCTGTGCCCCTGGGTAAGCATGATTCCTGTGTGTTTTAAATCCTTGTTGCAGGAGCTGGAGAGCGAGTATAGTGGGCAAGGTACTTGGCTTGATGCTGTCGACCAGTGTTGGATCCCCAGCACCCAGGTGGTCCCCCAAGCTCTGCCAGAAATAATTCCTGAGTGAAGAGCCAAGAGTAACCACTGTGCATTACTAGGTGTGGTCCAAAAACTAAATAAATAATCCCCACAATGTTACAAATCTGACTAGGTGTAAACTTCTTCCCTTTTCACTGAGGTGGGTTTATTTCTCTCCCAGGTCTCGACAATTGGAATTCCTATGATCAGTCATCGTATGCTTTGCAGAATGCATAATAGCATCTCTAGTATACCTTCACTTGCAAATGGCACCTCGACCTCACTCATGACAATGAAAATGTCTCCAGGTATTACCCTATTTTTCCCCTGGTGGCAATTCCAGCCCTCTTGAGAACAACTGGCCTACAATGTCGATTTTTTTTTCTTTTTGAGTCACACCTGGCAATGCTCAGGGGTTACTCCTGGCTCTGCCCTCAGGAATTACTCCTCACAGGGCTCTGGGGACTATATGGGATGCCAGGGATCAAACCTGGGTCAGCCGCGTGCAAGGCAAATCCCCTACCTACTGTGCTATTGCTCCAGCCCCATACAATGTCGATTTTTAAGCACAACAACCTCATCTTTTCTTTGTAAATACCAAGGTCCAAGGACCAGCAACCAATGCTTTTCTTTTTCCCCTAACATAGAACATCCCATACTTATTTGGTCTACCAGTTCCTCTTCAGAAAAATAAAATTACTTCATGTCCCCTAAAAGCTCTACCTTCCTTAAGTGAACAAAGTGCTCCCCGTTGCACCTGAAGCTCTCTGCCCCCTTAATTGAACTAACACACACCTCCAGGAAGAGGAGAACATCCGCTTTGGAAAATTCTGCCTTAACACATAATATAATTTCTTAAAAAATCAAATCCATTATTTCAATACTTGGAAGAGTGCCTTTGGCATTTTTCCAAGTCTTTCCAGGATGACCAGTGGATAATATATATTTGAACAGAGATCTTTTTTCCCAAGGGCTTCTGGAGAAAATCCCTATCTTGTGTATGCTTAGTGTATCTCTGGGTGATAAGCCTTCCCATAAAAGCAGGGCCTTGCGCACAGCCACACTTAGAAGACTTCTACTGTACACCATGATCACGATTCTGCTGTTGTCTGCCTTGGTGGCTGGAGGTAAGCCCTGACATCCAGACCTCACTTTTCCAATTCTCTGTTGGAACCAAGGGTGGGTGCTCCCTGAACCCCTGGACCCATCCTGTGGTTATAAGAAAGGTGACGTTCTGGAGAAGTGGCATGAAGGGGCTGCCTCCTGGGATCCTTCTGGAAGTGGGATATCCTATCTGGGGCTTGGAGATGTAGCTGGTGGAGGGACATAGCTTCCTAGACTCACACCTCTTCCTCTTTTCACAGCTCTCAGCTGTGGGGTCCCCACTTACCAGCCCCACCTTCCCAGAGTAGTTGGGGGTGAGGATGTGAGACCCAACAGCTGGCCCTGGCAGGTGAGTTTGTCTTACCTTCTTACCTTATTTCTAATTTTTACCAGCCTGCTTTCACCTTCCCTCCACTCTGCACCAGCAAGAGTGAGAATTGATGGGGAGTCAGAGGGAAAGATGAGAAAATTAACCAATAAAATTGATTCCCATGGTGTTGGTGCCAACCCTTGAGGGTAGAAGAAGAGTTACTTTTCCCAGCTTGCTAAAAGCCAGCTCCCACCCCACAACCATACATGTAAATTCACAGACTGTTATGAGATTGACCAATCAGAGCCTTGCTTATAGATTTCTGCTATATCTTATGAACATCACCATGCATTCAAATGTTCAGCTGGTTCCAAAATGAACTAACCAAGGCTATTTATGCAAATTACTGTTCATTTTAACCCAGGTTCTCACACATTCAAGGCAAAGTGTTCTACTAAGCTGCAGCCAGGCTCATAATCATCTTTTTTGTTTGCTTACTCAGGAGATTTGGGGTCACATTCACCAGTGCTTGGGGGACTATGCAGTGCCAGAAATCGAATCCTGGTCTTCTGCTTACAAACAATGCACTCCAGCCCTTTGAGGCATCTCGCCTATGCTGCAAATTAACCCTTACCTACAGGAAATCCGAGTTACCAACCAAGGCAAACATTTCCTTACCTTGAAATAACTACAGTGATATCAAAACTAAAATGCTGGGTAGGCCACGGGCACAGTTTACCTATTAGTGGTAGGATTTTCCAAAATTAAAAATGTGGGATTAACTCCGACATAAATAATATAGTACAGTAGGTAGGGAGTTTGCCTTGCATGTGACTGACCCAGATTTAATCCTTGGCATCCCATATGGTCCCCGAACACCATCAGGAGTAGTTCCTGAGTGCAGAGCCAGGGGTAACCCCTGAGCTTGCCCAGTGTGACCCAAAAGGCAAAAAAAAAAAAATCAAAAAATCTTTTGTGCACCTTGATTGAAACTAATTTAAAAGTTCATTTCAGGACAAAAGATTTAGCCCCAGCACCACATAGTCCCCAGCACTGCCAGGAGTAACCCTAAGCCCTGAGCCAAGAAAAGTAGCACCTAAGCACTGCCAAGTATGGCCCTAAAAACAAAGCCTAAAGGTTGTAAAGGGGCTCAAATGTAGAACACATGCCTTGCGTGCATAGACCCCAGGTTCAATCCCTGACACCACATGGCTCCAAGGAAGTCCAGGTGGCATCCTAGCACTGCCAGGGGAGGCCTGGATGTCCTCTGAGCACTGCCAGGCTTGAGCTCTAAAACATCAGATCTGCACAACCAGGCCTGGAAGCCCCCAGAGCAGCACCAACTGCCTTCTCAGCAGTGATCCTTACATTTAACATTTTATTTAACCGCCCCTTTTGTAGTCGGCCAAAATGCCCAAGTGCCTACCTGTGTTTACTCCTCTGTGAAATGGGAGTAATGATAGAGGCTGGTGGATTTGCTGTCACAGTGATGTGAGCGGACTCACATCCTGACTTCAGAATAGTGTCCGGTACCTGATTGCTACACAAATCATTATACACTTAAGGTGCCAGAAATGGAGCTTGTTTAGTCATTCCAAGAACCTTACCCAGTGGACATTATGATCCCTGTTTTCCAGAGGGAAAACAGGTGGGGCTCAGGAAGGTTATGCATTTGGCACCCACTTAGCCAAAAAGAGGGCGGGGATTCAAACCTGCTTCCTGCCTTGCATTGGGGGCCACACTTTGTTGCCCACAATGTAATTCTCTATATTATTTCCATATTCACTTCTGTAGAAGGGTTCCAGCCCATTTTAAGGTTTTTTCCGTGGGGGGCATGCTTTCATGGATCTTTTTTAATTTTGTCTAATTTTAAGTATTTTTAAGAATTAACTCATCTACCAGTCAGGGAGGTGGGTTAAAGGATTGGAGCAGCATGTTTTGCACACTGGAGCATCAGTTTAATCCCCGACACCACATGGTGCCCACTCTGACAGGACTAACCCCTGAGCACCATACCTGAAACAGCCCCAAACCAGGGGGTGCGCCCCTTCAAATAAACAAAAACAAAATCAAATGCTTGAAGTGCCAATAGAGTAGGATCAAAGGTGTGTCTGAAGAATATCTTTTCTTAAAGATTTAGTAGGGGCCGGAACGATAGCCCAGCGGGTAGGGTGTTTGCCTTGCACGCGGCCGGCCTATGCCAGCCTGGGTTTGATCCCGGCATCCCATATGGTCCCCTGAGCACCGCCAGGAGTAATTCCTGAGTGCAGAGCCAGGAGTAACCCCTGAGCATTGCCGGGTGTGACCCAAAAGGCAAAAAAAAAAAAAAAAAGATTTAGTAGACTGAGTTCAATGGGTCTGAGGTTAATCAAAATTGTTTCTTTTTTTCTCTCTGGCTTTTTGGGAAACACCATCGATGTTCAGGGTTTATTCCTGGCTCTGCACTGAGGAATTACTCCTGGAGGTACTCAGTGACCATATGGCATGATGCCAGGAATCAAACCTGGGTCAACCACATGCAAGGCAAATACCTTTCTGCTGTACTATCACTTTGGCCCAAAATTGTCTCTTCTAAGGAAGGCTGACAAGCATTGACTTCTTGTCCCTCAGGGTCATCTGGGCTACAATAAGGCTTTGCTTCAGTTCTCACTTCAGCTAATGTTTTCCCAGTGGTATGTGCACATAATTTCTCCCTGTCTATCTTTCTTGCATTTGTTGTTTTGTTTCCTTATTAGATCATGTTAAATAGAAGGGATTTTTGAAGAGAGAAGCCCTTTGCATCTCTCTCGTTGTCTTAATAAACAGTATATTCTCTGCTATAGGAAAAAAAAACAACTCAGTTCATCTAAGTCCCCTTAAGTATAAGCAAACCAAAAAACTACAAGTGGTTGATCAGAAATGAAGTTGTTGGGAGAAAAGAAAAACACAGCTGTCATCCCCCTTTCTCCACACTAAAGTTCCCAAATGAACCAATTCAAGATTGCATGTAAATAGAACCAGTGGGGATTTTATTTTTTCAAAAATGTCTAGAGTGTCAGGAAGATGGCTCAAAGACTGGAAGCATGTTCTCTGTATGAGGTAGGCCAGTGTTCAGTTCCCAAGTCTGCACAGTCCCTGGTCAGGTGTGTGGTCACCGAAGCACCACCAGTAGCAAGGTCCTTGCCAGGAGCAGCCCCTGAGTACTGTAGGGTATGACCCCAAACCAAAAATAAATGAATAAATAACAAAAACAGTATTGTGGGGCTGAGCAGATCTCCACATGCCCAAGTTTCTGGAGTTAATTTCATCTCAGAAAAACACTAGAGTAACAGCAGGCAAGGGACAAGGAAGATGAGACACTTGTCCTGGAGATTCTGTTTTCATTCATGCACTTCCTTGCTTATTTGCTCACTCATTCAATCAATAAAGTTTTATTAAAAGCCCACTCTGCGCTAGATACATGTTAGGGGACAAAACCCACAACATTTCTACTAAGTGAGGATGTGAGACAAGAAACAAAGGAGTTTTACATCCAATTTTGGCCTTCGGTGGATTAGCTGTTCAAGGCAGAGTGACAGGACGTCCTGAATTTAGTCCACCGTACTGGGGCCATACCCTGTGATAAACCCAGAGCCACGGCAGAGCCTGGCAAGCTACCCCTGGTGTATTCAATATGCCAAAAACAGTAACAAGGTCCGGAGCGATAGTCCAGAGGGTAGGGCGTTTGCCTTCACGCGGCCGGCCTGTGCCGCCAGGTTCGATCCCGGCATCCCATATGGTCCCCCGAGCACCGCCAGGAGTAATTCCTGAGTGCAGAGCCAGGAGTAACCCCTGAGCATTGCCGGGTGTGACCCAAAAAAAGCAAAAAAAAAAAAACAGTAACAATAATGAACCTCATTCCCAACAAATGGAGATGTTGCTGCCGCGTGCTCAGGCAAATTGATGAAGAACAGGAAGACAAGTGATACAAGTGATACATCCTGAGGATAGAGCTCCCAAGAACAAGAGAAAAAAACCAAGTTATTGTAATTATACTGCAGGGAATAAGATCTGGGAAGAAGAACAGGTGCAGAAGAAAGAAAGGTGCACAAAATTGAAGGGAAAATGTTCAAAACTGATTTTTTGAATAGTGTCAACAAAATCTTTTGGTAATTTTGTTTATTGAGGGCTCTGTATGAAGGTTTGGTTTGGGTTTTTCTTTCGGTGGGTTGTTGGGCCACACCTGACAGCTCTCAGGAGCTACTCCTGCTCTACGTTTAGTGGTCTCTTTGGGCAGAGTAGCGGGATCCAAACGTGGTTGATCAATTGCGAAGCCTGTGCCTTCCCCATGCACAATCTCTCAGGCTGTCTCATCCCTCCTCGCCCTTTGTCTCCTGTTACTCGAGTTCCTTCCTGAGGTGAAATCAACTCACCGAAACTCGGGCATGTGAAGCTCCGCTCAGCTCCACAATGCTATCTTTATTATCTATTTTGGTTTGGGGTCACACCCTATGGTACTAGGAGCTACTCCTCATGTCATAAAGACATCTTTATATTGCTGTGGCAGGTTGATTACTGAGACTTGATTATAGGTGTTCTGTTCTGGGGAGGGAGTTTTCACCTTCTGAGCTCTGCCTCACGGATACTGAGGAGCAGCGAGGCCGGGCTCTGCTGAACTCCATTGCACCTGTCCTTCTTCCCAGGTCTCCCTGCAGTATAACTACAATGGCCAGTGGCGCCACACCTGCGGAGGGTCCCTGGTGGCCAAGAACTGGGTCCTGACAGCCGCCCACTGCATCAGGTAATTGCAAGTCTCTGGCCGCACAGTACCTTCCCACCTGACCAGTGCTCAGCTCCAAGAACTGGAGCCCAAGTAGCCTAAGTCACCCTCTGTTTGCATGAAGCCCTCGCAAATAACAACTTGCCTAGCAAAGAAACCAGCACTAGTTAATCTCTAGCTTGGTGTCTTGGTTAAGAGGTGGGTTATATCCTAACGCAATAGATTTACCTACGGTTCAACTCTCTGAGGGTAAGTATGGGAGTGGGGGGGCTCCTTGACTACCCTCTGGGAGTACTAGATGTGGCGTCCAGATTTGGAGCTGGGTTTCTCAAGTGACATGAAGGACTTCTCCAAACCCACCTTCAATCATCCTCTGTAAAAATGCAGGTAGCAGAAGCCAGTGTGGATTAAATAAAGACAAAGCGTACGGGTTCACACAGTAATGGAAGTGGAATGTTCGCACTGAGGCCCCTGGGAGAGAAAAGCTTCGGGGACATTGTTCTGCTCCTCCTCCCCTTCTCCCACCTGTTGATCTCGCATCCGGAGAGTCCTCTGGGTCAGTGAGAGTCTCTGTCAGGCAGTTCTCAGCTCCCCGGATAAGTTACAAGCTCTGTGAGGTGAAAGGAAAGACGTGAGAGGCGGGGAGTCAGGAAGCTGAGTTTTCAGTTCTGAATTCTCACCAACAAACTGTAAGCTGTGGGCTAGTTGCCCCTCTCTGAGCCTGGGTTTCCCCATCTGTTGTGAATATGAGAGGTGGGAGCTTAAACTAAGAAATGCTCTTGAGAGAAAAACTACTGCTTTCTGTGTCCACTTCATGTTCCTCCTAACAACAGTGCTTAGAGTGCTATACCTTTTTACTTTTTTTTTTTTTTTGCTTATACATAGTGTCAGTTGCCATCTATAGGTTCTTGGAAAATGCAGCTAAAAGGATATATCATAAAACCAGGTCCTTGACTATCATTTTGTTGTTGTTATTGTTGTTACTGTTTTTGTTGTTTGTTTTTGTTTTTTGGATCAGACCTGGCAATGCTCAGGAGTTACTCCTGGCTCTACACTCAGGAATTACTCCTGGAGGTGCTCAAGGGACCATATGGGATGCCGGGGATCAAACCTGGGTTTTCCGTGTGCAAGGCAAATGCCCTACCCTCTGTACTATTTGGCCCCTCAAGTATCATTTCGGTCCATGTTGGCTAGGATTTTGTTTCTCCTCAATACTGCAACTGTGACAAGCACGTACAGGGCTTAGGGTGCATGCCAATAAGTGCCTGACTCAGCTTTGATTGCCAGCACCATGGAGGACCCAGAACACCGTGGGGTGTATGGCCCGAAGACCCAGAACCTCCAGGGTGGTCCAGTTCTCCCCAGAACAACAGAGCCCCAAAAGTACACCAGCCTCAGGCCCTCGCACTGAGCCACTGACCAGTTGGCTATGAATCACCTCTGAGGCCCTCTCACTGCTTGGTAGCCCACCTGTGCCTAGAAAAGACTATAAAAAGATGATACTGAGCAACCTGACATTGTCCGAGGACCTAATATCTAATTGTTGGTGATGATGCTTAATTGGTGCCCCAGGAAGGAAAATTCCAAGCCCCAGCTAGTGGTTTATGTAGCAGCACTGTTGTTCCCATCCAGGACAAGTCCATCCTGGTACTGTCCAAAGCGAGGCCTCTGGAGATCACGTCTTGGGGAGTGTCTGCCTCAGAGGAGTGAGGTGTTCAGAGAGGAAAGGACAGACAGCATCTGCCTGGGGCTGTCCTGCCGTTGTCAGCTGGCCTGTTGACAGCTGATGTTGATGTTTCTGTCCTTGATCCCTGTCCTCCAGCTCTTCCAGAACCTACCGTGTGATGCTGGGACGGCACAGCCTGTCCACCAACGAGCCCGGCTCCGTGGCCGCCAGTGTTTCCAAGCTGGTGGTGCATGAGAAGTGGAACCCCAGCCAGCTCTCCAATGGGTACCTGTTCTCTGGGTGTACTTGGGGTGGGGTTGCAGTGGTAGAAACCAAGAGGCATCTCGCAGGAGGTGGTGGTGGGGGGGTGCCCTCAGCTCCTCATTCCTTCTGCAGGGAGGGGAAGGAATTGTGCCCCTTAGAAGTGGGGTGTCCCAAGGATGTCTGGGGGAGTTGTGGAGAACTTGGGGAGGTAAGACAAGTGTGGGGCTGCTTGAGGCTCTGTATGTGGTTAAGGGGTAGGTTCCTGTTCAACCGGACCCTACTGGCTGTGTCCTTATTCCATGCCAAGCCCTGCTGGACACAGGGGATGGTCTGGAGTTCCCAGTATTGACACTGGAACAGGACATAGACCCTCCTGCCTTCCCTAAACCTGAGCTCTCTCCCTAATACAGAGTCCTCGATACTCTGTAAGACAGCTGTGGGTGGGGTAAGGGTAGGGGGCTTTTACAGGAAGATGGCAAGGGTCTATTTACTGGCTTAAAGCAGCAACCAGCCATTATTATCATTGTTCAGGATTTATTCTGGTTCTGGAGAGGCTCAGCATAGTGATATTTATCTAGCAAAAGACAGCTGCCAGGCTGTGTTATCTTGATGGCTTCCTCTCCTACATTGGAAGGAAAGAAGCTGGGGAGGTGGTTCTCTCCCAGCACTGCAGATGGTGCCCTGAGCGCCACCAAGAGGGATCCCCAGGAATAAGCACAGAGATAGGAGTAAGCCCTGAGCAACACCAAGTGTGGCCCAAATCCCATATCCTAAAAGAAAAAATATTCCCATGGGAGGGCTTAAGGGAATTTAGAACTGTGGGCTCCACTGAGGATAAAACACATTCTTCAAGTTTAACCATAGTTGTTCCCCCTCACTCATATTGCCAATAGAAGGAAGATTTACTGTTAATTAGGGCTGAATTAAGGCAGGAAGCAGCACCCATCTTTATCATTTGCCTCTTTACCACCCCAGAAACGATATTGCCATGCTCAAACTGGCCAACCCGTCACCCCTGAGTGACAAGATCCAGCTGGCCTGCCTCCCAGCCGCCGGCACGATTCTCCCCCAACAATTTCAGCTGCTTCGTCACTGGCTGGGGACGGCTGCAGAGTAAGTAGATACTGGGAGTCTTTTGGCTCAGCAGGGTGTGGTGGGGAGGTGTCCCCTATCCAGCAAGGGGCTCTCTCAGCACTCATCACCCCAGGACTTTGGAAGGAAAGGTGGCTGCCTTGGAGAGGCAAAACCGTGCAGACTGCCTGGATTCCAAGCTCAGCTCTGCCTGCTAGCTGTGGTCACATTACTTTGCCTCATTTTTCTCATCTGTAAAGCGGGAGCAATAGGAAAGAAGCTGGGGAAGGTGGTTGTAAGAAAGGTACCTGTGTTACAGGGTTGTCGGGATGAAAGAGATTATCTATGAGACGTGCTCAGGGCCTGGCTTACAGTCGGTGCTGTGTGTTGTGACTACTGTCAATTATGACCAAATGAGGGTTACTGGAAGCGATGCTAAGAAGTCCCTGTGTGGCCCCCAGGCTGGAAGGCAGCATAGCATTTGCTCTGGGTGCTCAAGCTCCCGGGGAAGTCCCCCAGAACCTCCTCTCCCCATGTCAAAACTAACCATCTCATGGGGGCCGGAGCGATAGCCCAGTGGGTAGGGTGTTTGCCTTGCACACGGCCGGCCTGGGTCGGCCTGGGTTCGATCCCGGCATCCCATATGGTCCCTCCGAGGGCTGCCAAGAGTAATTCCTGAGTGCAGAGCCAGGAGAAACCCCTGAGCATTACCGGATGTGACCCAAAAAAAGCAAAAAAAAAAAAAAAACTAACCATCTAAAATACTGGTCTTGCTGCTAGAACCAGCTGCATGAAAGTTCCTTTTCACCTGCCGCCCACTCCCAGAGTTAGACCCCTCTGGCAGCAGGCCTCCAGGGAGGAAGGCCACAAGGGCTGGAATGCTGGAGAGGTGCACAAAGAGGAGTGATTGCCTTGCTTTTCACAGCTCTATAAATCTGTGAGAAGTGACCCATTCTTCCAATATGCGTCCATTCAGATTCCTATCACCCTCGCTGACTTCTCTGCACAAATAAGACCACATGGAAATTCTGCAGTTATGAGACTTTAAGTATGTCTTGCTATGGAGACATAAACACAGTGGTCAGGGCTAAAGACATGCATGTGGATCCCTGGGCTCAATCCCCAGCACCACAGGCTAGCCTGAATATTGCCAGAGGAGTTCCCAAACACTGTTTAGTGTGACCCCTCTCCCCACCAAAAAGATATAAGCATAACCATTGGTTCATTCATTCAGCAAACAGGGAAGCGGGATGTGTATTTGGAGGCAGCAAGAGCCAGGGAAAGGTCCAAATGCCTAAGTGACTCTGTTGTCACTAGCTGGGCAAGCTTGGGTATGCCATTCAGAAGCTTCTGATTCCTCATCCGTAAGATGGAAATACAGTTGGCAGTAGCTAAAGGAGATGACCAAGAAATATGGAAGTATTTGTAAAGTATTCCACAAGAGCCAATTACTTATTAATAAAGTGGTCTTAGTCAAGCTGCTAAACTTTTCCTGGCTTTAATGTCCCAGCTGTCAAATAAAAATAAATATTTATTGCAAAGATGACATATTTTGAAAAGTCTAAGAAGAGTAAGAAAAGAAGCAGCCAGAGAGATAGAACCAGGGTCAAGGCACTGGCCTTGCATGTGACTAACTCCAATTTAATTCCCAACACTCCAATTTAATTCCCAACCCAAGAGCAACCCCAAAGCACAGAGCCAGGAGTAGCCCTTGAGTACTGCCGAGTGTGGCCCCCCAAACAAACAAAAACTTGTAATTCTGCTAACAGTTGCCATTGGTGCCAGTTGTCAGAGTGACGGGGAGATGGTGGCAGTGTCATTGGGAGACACCTGGAAAGCTCTTTCATCACTTCAGAATATTTTCCCAGCATAAGATGGAATGAAAGGTTGTCATATGAGTGGCAAGGAAGGAACAGGTACAGAATGATCTCTCGGGTAAAGATACACAGTGAGGTAGCAACAAAGGACCAAAGGCATTACAATGAAATAACTGATCTGCACCATTGAGTTGGTTGGGGGAGGGGTGAAAGAAAGGGACATTGGAGTCCCTGGAGAAGGAGGAAGGTTCACTGCTGATGGTGTAGTGTTGGGATTATGTGCACAGGAAGCCATCGTTAATAGTACTGCAAATTGCAGTAACTCAATTAATTAAAAAATAATATGTTTCCAACCTGAGGCCCCAAATGCCAGTGGGCTCATTGTTATACTAAACTAAGTGATAAAAACTCATAGAACTAAGTCAGCAAAAGTAAGAATTTTGTGATAAGGATTTAAGAGTCTCGACCAGGGGCAGAGGCAGGCAGGTCTCGGGAGACAGGATCAGGGATTGAAAGATTGCAAGAAACCCTCTCTTAGAATTTCTTTTATTTTTGGGGGTAGAGGAGAATTTCCCCCCCAGAGATGTTGAGGTGCTACTCCCAGTACAATCTCCTGGTCCCTTGAAGCAACCATGAACCATCTTCCCAACCCTGAAATTTTCTCTTCTTGGCAGAGCTCCTTTATCTATCCCTAGGAGAAACTGGTAGCCACTGCTAGCCACCCCCAGACCACCTTTTGCCTGGGATCTTTTCTTTTTAGTCCCAGTTTCCCAAGGGAAGGAGATGATTGATCTAGCCTGAGTCAGGCGTTCACCGAGACCCAAACATCTGTGAGAACACAGTCCAGACAAACACCACTGTTCCCATTGCGACCCTGGGGCTGACCAGCAGTGAGAGGTCTCAGAAAGGAAAGAGCTGGGCACAGCACCTCAGCTGTCCACTGGTTCTTTCCATCATAGATCAAGTCCATTTGTCCCTACCCTGACTTTTCTCCGCTCTTGTGCAGCCAATGGCGCAGCTCCTGACATCATGCAGCAGGGCCAGCTGCTGGTCGTGGACTATGCCACCTGCTCCAGCCCTGGCTGGTGGGGCAGCACCGTGAAGACCAACATGATCTGCGCTGGGGGTGATGGTGTCATCTCCAGCTGTAACGTGAGTTTACAAATTCAGGCGTCACAAGAAGATGGGGTGGGGTCCTAGAGCCTGTCCCCTATATCCTGGCAGAAATACAAACAGCACCATATAGTTGAGGCCTTGCACTTACACCTCAGAGTGTCCAGAGATGTCTTGAGAGTCTCCTTGTATGTCCGCCTCTCTCCCTGCTGGGAATCCGACCTTAGGTCTCATGAAAGACTCTCTCACGTCCTCTTTTTCTCTGCTGTGTGGAGGAAGGGGTCCACACAAACGATATGGTCTCAGGGCAGTGCCTTTGCAAGGAGACTTCAAAAGCTTATTAATCCCAGCATTCGCTCACTGTCCTCTCCTGCTTGCCACAGTCTTCCTGGAGACAGGGCCTTAACCCAAAGGCATTATAATGTGCCTGACCTTGTAGCAGGTTGGGAGCGGAGTAGAAAGGAACTTTACGTGTGCTTCAGGTTATATTGTGCCCCAACTCTCTGCCAAGGCAATCTGCTTCCCTGGAAACTTCCTCCTGCAGAAGTGGGGATACTTATATCACTGACCACCCAGTTTTCTGTGAGGATTATGTGAGACAAATCACACAAAATGTTTTGCCCCAGTTCCAGCACACAGAAATAACAAACGTTACCTCTTGTTGATATCACGGTACCATCTTGAATTGTGACAAGGGTTGACCTCAGAGAGCATGGTACAGTATCAGCAGAACCATATAAACAGGCTGCAAACATGTGAATTCTGGTGTACAAGCAAGGTGACCCCACTCCAGGCTCCCAGGTCCCCCCTGACAGAACTCTCACCTTCCTCAGGGAGACTCTGGGGGACCACTGAACTGCCAGAAAGCCAACGGTCAGTGGGAAGTGCACGGCGTGGTGAGCTTCGGGTCCTCCCTGGGCTGCAACTACTACCATAAGCCCTCTGTCTTCACTCGGGTCTCCAACTATATTGACTGGATCAACAAGGTAAGAACAGGGCATACCTGGGCCCCTGGAACAAACCTTGTCCCCACCTACCACCAAAGTCTACAAACCCACTCCTTTCTCCTCAGAGGTAGGCAGGCACCTTAGAGAAACCACAGCAGCACCGGGGGCTCCACAAGCCTGGTGTCACAGCACAGAGAGGGCAGTCTTGTATCCATAGAGGATGAAAACAGAGGCTACCCCTCAAACAGGAAGGGTGGCTTCTGGCCTGCCTTGAGGCAGAATGATAAGGCATATACCCTGCATACAAGAGTTTGATCCCCAGCACCACACACACAAAGTAAGTTCCTTAGGATTTCCTGGTGTATTGCTGTTTCTCTATGTGTAGGCTCAGGGGCACCACTATCCAATAGCTAATAATGGGGGGGGGAGGGCTGTGGCATCACTCCTGGTCCTGCACTCAGGCATCACTCCTGATGGGACTCAGGAGACCATATGGGTGCAGGGATAAACTGGGCTGGCTATGTGCAAGACAAAGACCCTACCTACTGTGCTATCTCTCTGTTCCCGAACAGTCTTATTTAACAGAAATGTTCAAAACCTGATAGCTTGTGATCACCACAAATTTCATTATGGAAAAAATGGTGTCCCAAAGACTAATAACAATTCTCTTCTTGTTATTCTCTGAGGTGATTTACCATCTCAGTTTTCCTGAGACAAGAAGATTACCATGGATATGGAACTTGTTGTTGTTGTTGTTGTTGTTGTTGTTTTGGGGCCACACATGGCAATTCTCAGGGGTTTTCCTGGCTCTGCACTCAGTAATTACTCCTGTGGTGCTCAGGGACCATATGGGATGCCGGGATCGAACCCAGGTCAGCTGCTTGCGAGACAAATGTTCTACCCACTGTACTATCACTCCAACCTCCAGGACTTGCCTTTTCCTGTTCTGGAACCATGCCCTGAAGAGCTCAGGGGCTCCTCCTGACTCAGTAGGATTCATGCAGGCATCCTTCCTGACAGTGCTCAGGGGACCATGCAGTGCCAGGGATCCATGCCAGGACTCCTACATGCAAAGAATGCACTCCAGCCTTTGAGCCTGCTACCCTGCTCAGAACTTTCTATTTTAGACTATGCAAATGGAACTGAGCTGACCCCACTGTCATGACTGTCCCCAGACAGTCTCCCATGAGCTCTAAACCAGCACCTCTTAAGCTCCCATGCCAGCTCTTCACTCCTACCATCTTCAGCCATGAACATACATTCTCAATAACTATAACATTTTTTTAAAAAAACTATACTTGTGGGGCTGGAGAGATAGCACAATGTCTAAGGCATGTGGCCAATCCTCATATACGGTCCCCCCAAGCCCAGCAGGAGTGATCCCTGCGTACCACCAGGTATGACCCCAAAATAAAAAATTTTAAAAATTGGAGCCGGAGCGATAGCCCAGCGGGTAGGGTGTTTGCCTTGCACGCGGCTGGCCCATGCCGGCCCGGGTTCGATCCCTGGCATCCCATATAGTTCCCTGAGCACCGCCAGGAGTAATTCCTGAGTGCAGAGCCAGGAGTAAGCCCTGAGCATCGCGGGTGTGACCCAAAAGGCAAAAAAAAGAAAAAGAAAAAAGAAAAAAATTTTAAAAATTAAAAACCAAAAAACACTAATCTTGAAAGACAGTTCAAAGGACTGGCTTGCACGTGGAAGCTGCAGTTTCAATCCCGCCCCAAGTACTACCCCAGGAGTAGCCACAGATATCATGTGAAGCAGGTGGTGGAGTTGTCACGAGAGTGGGAGGGGAGGGGCCAGGGAGAGGCTCAGGAGCCGGAGCACAGCCTTCACATGCAAGATTCACAGGGTTTGTCCCGCCCTGAATGTTCCCTGAGCACCTCTGAAGCGACACCCTAGCACAGAGCTGGAGAAGCTCCCAAGCACTGCTAGATGTAGCCCCAAAACAAAACAAAAAGCTAGGGTGTATAGGAGTTCCAGGGGGAGGGGCGAAACACGGGGGCCAAAGATGGATGCCAAGGGAAGAGGATGTCTGGCTGAGGGTGCATTTTATCCGCCTCCTGACATCACTTTGCTCCACTGTGAAATGGGATTGACCTTCAATAAACTTTTCCCCGTTTATTGAAGCTGGAACTAGTGGGAGTTAGTGTTTGTGGCAGAGCCCCCAGTGAAGAAAAACTGGCTTCTGATTGCCTTATTTTACATTAAATAATCGGAAGAGAACCGCTCAGTTGAATCAAAATGATACTTTGCTATAAAATCAAATAGGAAGCCACAGCCATGAGCATGTGGCCAGAGGGAAAACCCTACCACCACACGGCACTGTCAAAACAAGCAGGTTCTGCCAAGTTTCCCCTAATATCTGCAGCCTTTTGCTCATTTCTCTGTCTGCTGGCGTTTCCTTGCCAACAAGTGGTCAGGCACACCAACAATCTCTGCAAAGTTTGTTGGAGAAAAGATGTGAAATCAGGAAGAAAGAAGGTTTTTTTCATTGGTAAACTAGGAGGATAATCCTGGTTCCTCTCGGCAGAGCCCAATCAAGCAGCGCTTCAAAATGCCACCAGCCTTTGGGGCCGGAGCACTAGCATAGCGCGTAGGGCATTGGCCTTCCATACACAGACCATCGTTCAATCCCTGGTCCCCTACATGGTCCCGAAGCACTGCCTGGAGTGATTCCTGAGCACAGAGCTAGGAGTAAGCCCTGAGCACAGGAAGATGTATCCCACCACCACCAAAAAAAAAAAAAAAAAAAAAGTGCCACCAGCCTTTATGGAACTGGCCAGAACACTTGGGGCTCTTCCCCAGCGAAGTTCATGCTCCTTTCCTGCATCAGCTGCCACATCAGTCACCAGGCAGCTGGTCCAGGCAGCACCTGTGGGCTCAAAGCAAGGACCAGAGGCAACTGTCCTGATTTTTCAGTCCCAGCATCAGCTGTTCCCAGCCCTGGTCACCAGCACAACAATTGCAGTTGAAAGTACAGCCATGTTGGTAGAGATCAATAGGGAAAGCAGGTCTTGGGGCGGCTAGGCAGAGCCCTGTGCTCTGGGCTTGCAGCCCAGGCAGGCACATATGTCCAGGAGCGGCGAGCGAAAGGAGTGGCAGGGCCAGGAGTCCAGCTGTCCCTGGTGGCGGCCCCACTGACAACTGCAGAGGGGCTAGTGAGCCCTGGCGTGGTCCTGGCCCAGGGCTCTCAGCATGGGAGCACCTGTTTGGACAAAGCTACAGATAAGGAGCCCAGCTCAGGACACTGCCAGCAAAAGGCACAATGTGGGAGGCAGGTGCACGGGCGCTTGTCCACTCAACAAACATCATGGAATAACAGTGCCATGTGAACCCGCAGCTCCCCAGCTGTTTTTCACTTCTGGAGTTTCTACAAAAAGTAACTTTTCAAATACAGAAGTGGATCAAGTGAAAAGGCAGAAACCTTCCCTCATGTTATATGTCTAATTCTACCCCCAAAAGACATAATCTTTAACAGTTGGGTGTGAGGTCATCCTGACTTGGAATGCACATAGAAAGGATCAACAGGGCTGGAGCGGTAGTACAGCGGGGAGGGTGTTTGCCTTGCATGTGTCTGACGTGGGTTCATTTCCTGGCAGCCCATATGGACCCCCGAGCACCACCAGGAATAATTCGTGAGTGCAGAACCAGGAGTAACTCCCGAGCATCTCTGGGCGTGACCCTCAAATAGCCAAAAAAAAAAAAAAAAAAAACAAATACACACATCAGTACACACACTAGGTCTAGGATTTTATTCTTCATACTGTTCTTCGTACTGCAACTTCGTTTTTCACTTCCCGCCATATCACGTTTTATATCCCAGTCAGGAACTGATGTCACCCTTCAGAACAGCTGTCACAATTTCAGAGCATGGTTGCTGCGAACAAAGCGCTTGTCTGTTTTCCCGTCTCCCACCCCCACTGTTGCAATGAACACCCTTGGATATTCATTCTTGCACGATGCTCTGAGACTTGTGCTCCAGAAACCCAGTATTCTGGGCCCAGAGTGCTAGTACAGCGGGGAGGGCATTTACACTTGGTCAACTAGGGTTCAATTTCCAGCATCCCATTTGATCCCCAAACACCCTCCAGAAATAATTCCTGAGTGTAGAACGAGGAGTAACCCCTGAGCATTGCCAGGTGTGGTCCCCCTTCCCCCAAATAAAAGAAAAGAAACCCAGGGGCCGGAGCACAGTGGGTAGGGCATTTGCCTTGCTGCAGTCGACCCAGGTTCGATCCCCGGCATCCCATATGGTCCCCTGTGTTCTGCCAGGAGTAATTCCTGAGCGAAGAGCCAGGAGTAACCCCTGAGCATCACTGGGTGTGACCCAAAAGGAAAAAAAAAAGAAGCCCAGCATTCTAAGTCTGATCTTGGTGCTAGAATCTTAGAATGCCCAGGAAAAGCTGGAAAACGGCTTCAAAAAACAGGTGTGAGCCTCAGACAAGAGACAAAGGGGAACAGTGGCTGTTAACAAGAGCACCACCCCTCTAAGGAGCGAAAGACATCTAGAAAGATACACATCCACACATTTGCCATGTAATGTGCAGGGGTTCACGGTCCCACCCTCACCCTGTGCAGTAACAACAGGACTCCAGGCTGAGCCCCCTCCTTACAGAAGGTCCCAGCAGCTCGGTGCTTTTTCCAAGCCTCATTACAACACCCCAGGTGGGAGCTGGCTCTGCAGAGGCTGCCTGGTTGTCTGTGAGTGGCAGGGACTCCAGGAGGGGCGAGCGGCCAAGTGGGTCTAACACTGATTCTCTTCTCCTGGGCATCCTACAGGTGATTGCAAACAACTAACAGAAGCGTCGAGGGCTGCTGCAGATGTGGAGAGGTCGCAGGAGGAAAAGAGCAATAATAAAGTGACAACCAAAGAAATCACATCTGGGCAAGAGTCTTATTAGCACATCAGCTGCTATGCAGGTCCCTGACAGCACCCACTACCTCAGGCATGAGGACTCCTCTGGGGCGCCCCACCTCTCGATCCCCACAGCACCATCACCTAAACACTGCAGTCCTCCCGCTGGGAAGGCACCTGGACGCACAGGCCAGACTCAGAGGACCCCAGCCCAATCCTGTCACCCCACTAGCTAACTGCTGTCCCCCCAGAAAAGAGACCTAGCTTCTCCAAGTACAGGTTTTACCCTGCAGGTGGAAGTAGGGGGATAGGGTCAGTGGTTACTTGGATTAAGATATGGAGAAATGTGTTAAAAAAAAATGCCAAAAAGTTGGCCTGGGTTTGCTCTCCAATAACATGGAAAAAAAAAAAATCTTCTCGGGCTGGAGCGATAGCACAGCAGGTAGGAGCAAACGCTTGCCTTGCAAGCGGCTGACCCAGGTTCGATCTCCGGTATCCCATATACTCCCCTGAGCACCGCCAGGAGTAATTCCTGAGCAAAGAGCCAGAGTAACCCCTGAGTATTGCCAGGTGTGACCCAAAAAGCAAAAAAAAAAAAACAAAAACCCTTCTTAATAAGGAAGAGCAAAGGTTGGAGCCAAAATGTGGGCATAGGGGCTGGAGTGATAGCCCAGCGGGTGGGGCGTTTGCCTTGCACGTGGCTGGCCCATGCTGGCCTGGGTTCGATCCCCGGCATCCCATATGGTCCCCGAGCACCTCCAGGAGTAATTCCTGAGTGCAGAGCCAGGAGAAACCCCTGAGCATTGCCGGGTGTGACCCAAAAAGCAAAAAAAAAAAAAAAAAGGCAACAGAGGCTCGAGAGAATTTGTAGTCATCTACAGTTTATTTCTAAAGAATTTGGCAGTACTTGGGGAGGTCAGAGAGAGTACAGAAGTGAAGGTGTTTGGATGTACGATGGATCCCTGACATTCCATCTTACATCCAAACATGCTAATGTAAGAGCGGCTGGTTTCTTTGGAGTTAGATTTATCTAGAGAAAACCTGGTTCTCCAGCGGGGACCCCGCCCCAGGGAAAACATGGCAGCCTCCAAAGATACTTGGGTTGTCATGACTCACATCAGTGCTGCAGGAATCCAGTGGGCACAGGATGGCCACAACAAAGGGTTCTCCAGCCCCACAGTCCTGGGGCTAAGGCTCAGACACTCTGCTAGAGACCACAGAGGGGTCCCCCCAGGGCACTCCACTGTTCTTGTTCCTTCATCGTGGGCTGCCGTTAAAAGCCTGTGGCAGCCCCCTCAGGTCCATGCAGACCCTTGCTGGGCTCTGAATCCTTAAAAAGAGTGGCGGCAGCTGTGGCAAAGTCCCCGCCTCCCACGGCCCAGAGCAGGAAGGTCTGTGCAGAAGAAAGGCAGGAGTGTGGAGGGTCCTGGTCTCATTTTGTTTTAAAGAAAAGTCTTTTCCGGAGGAAATTGAAACAGCCAGGAATCTGTTTGTAACCCTCTTTCCCCGACACAGCATCCGCGACCTGTGGAAACAGAAGCAGGTGTCTGTAAGTTCTCCCTCACTAAGGGGAGATGCCCGGAGAGGGCTGGCCACGGGAGCAGTAAGACCGAAAAAGGGAAAGCCCCGGCATCAGCACTGCTCGAACCTCAGCCCCCTTGAGGGGAAGAGTAACAAAGCAGCATCTCGACTTCAAACTCCCAGAGGCTGGAGCTTGCCTTGCACACAGCTGACCTGGGTTTGATCCCCTGAAGCCCATCAGATGTGATTGCTGAGCTCAGACCTGGGAGTGAGCCCTGAGCACCTCCAGCTGTGACCCAAAACAGCCACCATAAAAGAAAATTCCAAATTTCAAATTCCCAAATTCCCAAGCCTCGTGTTTGATGGAAAGGTTTCTGGAGAGAAGCTGAGAGCCCCCAGGATGCTGCATAGCTTTGAAGGGCACCCACAACCCCACAGTGCAGGGCCCAAGACAGCCGTTGAGGCTCACCTGCCCAGGAATGTGGCAGTGGCATCCCCTAGAGGTGTGCTATGTGTGTGACCACTTGCTTTCTGCTCTTCTCCCTGTTCTGCAGACCAGAGAGGAAACGGGCGCCTCTAGGAAGGAGCAGGGCCAGTGCCCACAGCCCCTTCTGTGGCACTAAATACCTGAGCAGAATAAGAAAGGGCATGCGGAGTCCTTGCAAGAGCGTCAGCAAGGGGCCCAGCCAGGAAGGGGATGTGCTAACAGGATTCCTGGTTCTTAAGGGTCAAGAATGGAAGACTAGGGGCCGGAGCGATAGCATAGTGCATAGGGCATTTGCCTTGCATGCGGCTGATCCGGGTTCGATCCCTGGCATCTCATATGTTTCCCCAAGCACCGCCAGGAGTGCAGAGTCAGGAGTAACCCCCTAAGTATTGCCAGGTGTGACCCAAAAAAGCAAAAAAAAAAAAAACCCATGGAAGACTAGGAGCAGGAAAGATAACACCAGGATAAGTCACACAGCCAACTGCGTTCAATCCCTGACACTCCATACAGTCCCGAGCCCTGGCAGGCATGATCCCTGAACACAAAGCACAGACTAAGCCCTGAGCACCAGTAATGTGATTATCACTACCCCCCAAAAAAAAAAAAGAAGAAAAGACCATACAATAGAGCAGGGTGGGAGTGTCAGGCCCTACAGACTGTTTTCTGGGTGCCATTCTCCGGCCCTGGAGTTGTCCCCACCCTGGCTCCATAAGTGAGTGCTTGCAATAGAGCTGGTGAGCATCCGCCTGGGGGGCCTCAAGAGCTGGAAGGCAGCCCTCTGGGTCCAGGCCCAGGGATGCTGGCGACAGTCACATCTTGTCTTCAGTGAAGCAGAAGCACCGGGCTGTCCCAGGAGGCACAGATGCAGGCAGGAGTCTCAGCCCTCACGCCTCTCTCAGGTGTGGGCCCAGGCCCCGCCTCACCAGCACCCCAGTCTGTGGAGGACACACCCGGGGCGGGAGCAGGCAGTGCTCACCCTGAGGAGGAGCGACTGCAGGTCTTCCGAGGGTGCCCACTGCTCAAAGACGCTGTAAAGGGTCTCTATGTACCAGGAGCCCCTCCTGGGGTCCCTCCAAGAGACGAAGCCTGGGAAAAGAGAAAGACAGAATTGGGCTGGAAAGCCGCACGCTGACCACTCACACCCCTGACAGGAAGCAGCCACTGCCCTGTCCCACCCTTGACCTCACACCAGTGCCCCTCCACCTCCCAAGGGTGCTTTCCCAAACAGGAAACTGAGGTCCAGAGAAGTCAAGTTACTGGATCAAGAGAGTAAATGTAGGGTACGGGGGTGGGGATGGCTCAAAGGGATGGGGAGCAGGAAGAACACGCATGAGCCCAGGGCTCCATCCATGGCCATATGGCCCCCTACCAGCACTGCTGGGTATGGGGTCCCCCAGAAAATAAAGGAAGGATATGAACACTGGTCATACCTGTGCCAGTGATGAACCCTGCTACCTGCTAGTCCCCATGATGACCCCTGAGATAACTTCTCATTTTAAAGAATGCGGCAGGGCAACAGGAAGTATAGGGAACATACAAATATGAGGAATAGGAAGCTATTCTGAAACTAGTGTCAGAAGACTGAAACCTGGGCACCTTGGACTTCCGAGGCTCAGAGAGGTGGGGTAACTTGCTCGGGGTCACACAGGAGGCACCAGGCGGAAGCCAGACTTCCCCAGGTGCTTCTACAGTGACACAGCAGTCACTCAGTTCCAGAGAGGCAAAGCTCACCTGGGAAGGTGGAGTAGGACACAAAGATGTCGCTGGGTGTGGGCAAACTGGACACAGCGTCTGGCTGGTCAAAGGCTGCGCCACCCTGGAATGGGGCAGCATCATCCTCAGGCTGACCCTCAGAGGCTCTGTCTTCAGGGGATGTGGAGTCCACATGAAATCCACTGTCTTTCTTCTCTGTAGGGAAAAGAAAGACCCTCTGGTCACAGAGACACCCAGGCTGGAGCCCCTGCTTCTGGCTTCTGGGGACCCCAAGCCCATCCCCACACTGAGACAGGCAGATTCCTCCAGACTCAGGGGCCCGCTGGATAAACAGGAGCAGCAAACACAAACAAGCTTCAGGTTTTCCTTTGACAAAAGTGTTACATGTTCATTGAATAAAAAGTGGTTGAAGGGTGACATGAAGACTTTTAAAAACTATCTAAAAAGAATTCAGAACGGGCGTTGGAACAAAGCCATGCACTCACATCTCAAAGCATTATTCCCAAAGGGCGAAAAACAGACAAAGCCAGTAAGGACTGGGTGGATACAAAGGACCCGCATCCAGCAAAACATTATCCAGGCTCAGAAAGCAACAGAGTACCAAGACGTTAACAGTGTGGTGACACCTCGAAAACAAGGTCAGAGAAAGAAGCCAGACTCAAGGGCTGGGCAGGCAGAGCGTGGAGTCCAGACCTTATACACACAAGACCCTGAGTTTGACCCCTAGGGCATCCCGTCGGGCCCTCAAGCACCCCAGTGGCCACAAACCACTGAGTCCGGGCAGCACCATGTCACTGATCCTGCAACCATCCGGCCCAGCCGCATGAGCATTGCCCAGAAGTGATCCCCAGGATCCCAGAGCTTGCATGGAAGGCCCCATCCCCGAAAACAGAGAAAGAAAAGAGTCGCCCAATAGGATTCTATTTAAGATATGCAAAAGGAAAATCCAAAGAGGAGAAAGTGGATGAGTTGTGTGTGTGTGTGGGGGGGATGCTGGGGGAAGGCAGGAATGGGGAGCCACTGCTAATGGGCCTGGGGTTCTTTTATAGCGGATGAAAAGGGCTCTGGGACCAGATCGTGATAGTGGTGGCACAAGGCAGTGAGTGTATGGAGCAGTACTGAACTGCACAGGCTGAAACAGTTTGAATGATCCAGGAGCAGCCTCCGTCAGGGTCTTATTCCCCAGGCCCTCCCTCTCTAAACCCAGCGTCCACTGTCAGAAGCCCAGCAGAGCCCTTCCAGCTAACTCAGTCCAAGGCCCAGACATGAAAGCTAGTAGCGTGGCTTGAAATCGCTAAGAGAATCACAGACCTGGACCTGGACTAAGAGGCGGCCAAACCAGCGGCAGAACTCTGACTCCTGCTTATGGAATTCAAATCCTCCAGCTCCGAGCCTCCCGTAACCCAAGTCCTCTTCTCAAACCCAAAGCTCTCCTGGTGTCGTGAGCCCCTCACCTGAATTCTGCCCATCTCGCTCTGCACTTGCTTGCACTTTGGGGGCTTCTGTCAGAGCCATGCCAGGAAAGCTTCTCCCACCATCTGGGCTAGACCCTCATCACACTCCCAGGCACTGGTTCTCAAGTGGTTAACATCACCGCCCCCAGGGCACCGGGACCATCCAGGGGACAGGCCGGAGGCTTGGTGCCTTAGTCTTCTAAAGGGACACTGGGTGACTCTTTTCTGAAAAGCTGGGCAGGAGCAATAGTAGAGCAGGTAGGGGGTTGCCTTGCACACGGCCGACCCAGGTTCTATCCCTGTCATCCCATATGGTCCCCTGAGCACCGCCAGGAGGAATTCCTGAGCACAGAGCCAGGAGGAACCCCTGAGCATCTCCAGGTGTGACCCAGAAAGCCGCCCTCAGTTGGGGGCATCTCTGCCTCCAGGTGCCTCCAGGTATCTTTGCCCTAAGCCCTGACACCGACTTTAGTCCGTTATTACCCCACATCAGACCCTGCCACGGGCTGCAACCTCTCATGAGCCCCCATTCATGTGCTGAAGTCCTAACCATACATCTTGAGAACTTTCTATTTATTTTTTCGGTTTTAGGGCCACACCAAGCAGTGCTCTGCGCTCAGGGATCACTCCAGGCAGTGCTCAAAGGACCATTATGGTATGCCAGGGATTGAACTCGGGTCAGCAGTGTGCAAGGCAAGTGCCCTACCTGCTGTACTAGCAATCTGGCCCCAACTTTAGAAGTTTAGAACTTAACTGTATTTGGAGGCAGGGTAGTTAAAGGAAAAAGTGAAGTTAAATGAAGTAATAGAGTAGCTCCCCATTCAATATGAGGGTGTCCTTATAAGGAGATCACAGACACTCAAAGAGGAAAGCTGCTGTGTAGACACAGGGAGGAAATGGTCAGCTGGTCAAGGAAGAGCCCTCAGACCCCACTGGCACCCTGATGTTGAACTCCAGCCCACAAAGCTGTGAGAAAAGAAATGTCTGTGGTCTAAGTCTCGGTCTCACCTACTCCGCCCACCATGGTCTTCGGTCCTTTGTCATGGCCAACCTAGCAAAAGACACACTCATTGAGGTGGCCAAGGCCACTGCTAGGTGACAGCATGTGAGTCAGCCCTTTTCAGCCTCTTTCTGACCATGCATGGCCCCTTCTGAACTTGTTTCTTTCCTGACCCTCCCCACCATCCAAAACCAGCTAGTTTCATGCCATACCTTCCACACACATTAATTTGATTTTCACCTGTGGCGTCCTTGGAATATCCTGGGGGCCCACAGGGAGGCATAACCCCAGTTGAGAAATGCCTGTTTCCACTGACTAGAAAGAAAGATTCTTCTGGCTTAGATGGAGCAAAGGGCCAGGTGGGAGAGGATCTAAGGAGAGAAGTAACAGAGCAGGAACTGTGGCCACTCTTTCAGGTTATCTACAGTAGACAGATGATAATGAGATGTCAAATAAAATGGGGGTGTGTGTGTGTGTGTGTGTGTGTGTGTGTGTGTGTGTGTGTGTGTGTGTAGAGTCAGAAGTCTGGAAGGAAGCACACAATGTTAACATTGACTATCTCTGGGTCCCCAAGATGGCTCAGGGGGCTGGAACCCAGGCTTTGCACACAGCAGCCCTGGGTTCAATCCCAGAGCACCACACTGGGAGCATTCCAAGTGCCCCCCCCACCCCCTGTGAGCGTCTCCCAAAGTCAAAAGAACAGGGACAGACAAAGAGTTTTTACTCTCTGCCTTTCCACACCTTTGCTTTTCTCCTGTTTTTCTCTTCTGCTTTTCTCCTTTGCCTTTGCTTTTCTCCTTTGTTTTTCAATGAACATGACCTACTTGCAGAGCTCCTGAGTTTACCTACTAATATTATGAACACTGGCCCTTTTGTAATTGGGTGTTCTTCTATAGCACATTTACAGTATCTTCCCTATTGCATATTAAATATCAACATGGTTCAAAACAAAACAAAGCCCAGGAGCACAGCGTTCCAGAGACAAACACTGCTCACAGGTGGCAGATGGCTGACCCCTTCCAGTCTCTTATTTTTTATTCTTTTGACCACATCTAGTGGTGCTCAGGGGTGACTCCTGGCTCTGCACTCAGAGATTACTCCAGGCAGTGCTCAGGGGACCATCTGGGATGCTGAAGATGGAACTCGGGTCAGTCACATGCAAGGCAAATGTATTCCCCACTGTACTATTGCTACAGCCACAACACAGTGCCACTGGGGCCCAGTGGTGCCAGAGGTCACCAGGAAGGGACACCCTAGCATAGCTCAGGGGCCATCTGGTATCAGGGATCCAACTCAGCTCCTTGGGCATGCAAGGTCCAGATCTCTGAGGTATCTGCCAAAGCCTTCTTTATGTCTTGGTGGTGGTGGTTGGGGGACCACAGCCAACAGAGCTCTAGGGCTACAACCAGTTTGGATCCTAGGGGTCATCCCTGGCAGTGCTCAGGAAATCACACGTGAGTCCCAAGAGGACCTCACAGAGATTCTGAACTTCTTTGCTTCTTTCTTTTCTATTTGGTTCAACTCTTATATCAGCATTTCTTTGGGGGTTTGAGGGGAGGGAATCTCAAATCCTTTTAGGGAATCAAAGAAGGTACCAAGTCATAACAAGGTCTAGAGAGATGGTGATACCTCCTGATCCAGAAACATGTCAAAAAAAAAAAAAACCATGCAAGGGGAAGCAGAGGGAGCAGAGACCTGTCTGTGAAAATGGCTCCCTCCTAGGGGCCCATCAGGGAAATGGTTCAGTAGGCTATGGTAAGGTCCCTCTTACCACAGAACATTAGTGACCACTGGGCACCAGCGGTGTGGAAGACTCAAGTGTGCGGTGACGTCTAAAGCTTCGCGTTACATGGGAGAGGCAGACTGTGTCTACGGGCCCAGACATGCAGAAACAAGGAGAAATGAAGGGCTAGGGGGAACCCAGAGCAGGAGGACACAACCCACCGAGGAAAGCTGGGTCCCCTCTGCAGGTGACAGAGACAGCTGGGGCCAGGTGGGAAGGGCCAGGTGGGAGAGGATCTAGGGAGAAAGTAACATAGCAGGAACTGTGGCCTACGTTACTTTCTCCCTAGATCCTCCCACCTGAGCAGGGCTAGGGGGGAACCCAGAGCAGGAGGACACAACCCCACCGAGGGAAGCTGGGTCCCCTCTGCAGGTGACAGGAGACAGCTGGGGCTGCCCCAGCACCTAGTGACCACTAGACCCACTCAGCCCGTGCTCAGCAACATGATGACTGGTCACACTCTCAGTGCCCAAGTGCGGGGCCGGCAGGCAGCCCCTGATCTCTGCATCCCCACGCCGCAGCTGAGGCCCCAGGTTGGGAGAGGAGGCGGCCCAGACCTGGGAGCTCTGGATCATTTCCTGGGACCCTGCCCGATCATCTTGCCCAGCAGGAATCTGCCCTAGATGTATGGAAATGGCCCTGGGGTTGGGGGAATGTAGGAATGCTGCCAGGTGGGCTTGGGTAACCGGGCAGGAGAGAGAGGGCACGGTGCAGGTGGGGGGATACCCTGAGCAGGGCTAGGGGAACCCAGGGGAGAGAATATACAGACAAGAGGGCATGCAGGCCGGATGGGGAGGTCCTGGCTCCCTCTCCAACCCAGTGGTCGTCCTGCCTCTGTTCAAGTGCTGGGGGAGGGGCTGGCTCCTCACGTCAGCTGGCTCCATGTCACACACTCAGCTCTGTTCCTAGTCAGTCTCATGGAGTCAAAGCTGCCTAAGAAGGGCTGAGGAGACAGTTCAGTGGTTTAGGTGCTTGATGGGGCCAGTCAACTCCTGTTCAATCCCAGGCACCACATATGGCCCCCAAGCACTACCCAAGAGTGATCCTGAGCCTGGGAATATACCGTGGGGCCCCAAAAACACACAGCAGAAGCACCACCTGCAATTCTATATTCATTGCTGCACAATTCACAATAGCCAGAATCTGGAAACAACCTGAGTGCCCGAGAACAGACAACTGGATAAAGAAACTATGGTATATCTGCACAAAGAATACTATGCAGCTGTTAAGGAAAATGAAGTTTCATGAAATTTTCCTATAAATGGATGGACATGGGGAGTATGGTGCTGAGTGAAATTAGTCAGAAGGAAAAGGATGGATATAGAATGACTACATTCACATAATAGTATGAGGGGGCCGGGAGAAGCGTTGGGAACAACAAATTCATCCCTGCAGAATTTTGGTATGTAGACAGGTGGTCATGGCTATCAAAGAGTATGAGTAGAAGTTATGAATAATCTTCTCCATTGCCTTTCTGGAAGATGTGATTGATCCATCAGGACATCAGAGGGCAGTAATCTTGGTCTTATAGTTGGCGAGAAGGACAGGCAGGCGTTGCAAGCGCTATTCCCGGCTTCTGCTGCATCAGCCAGTATTTCTGCTCTTCTCTCTTTGAGGTCTTCCTTTATCAGCTTCTCTGCACTGCTTTGCGAAGCTTGGACGTTAGCATTTGGTTGCCTGAGGCTCGCACCTTGCCACGTTGGCAAATGAGCTTGAGAGTTTTTGAAGACAGGTCTCTCTCTCTCTCTCTCTCTCTCTCTCTCTCTCTCTCTCTCTCTCTCTCTCTCTCTCTCTCTCTCTCTCTCTCTCTCTCTCTCTCTCTCTCTCTCTCTCTCTCTCTCTCTCTCTCTCTCTCTCTCTCTCTCTCTCTCTCTCTCCCCCCCTCTGCACAATCATGAAGGTGCTGAACCAGTCTGTTGTATTCTTCATTGATGTCGTCAATGATGGCATCTTTCCATGTTGCTGCAATGGTGCCAAAAAAGTTTCCAGTTGGTGGTCATTCTGGGAGTTCTCTTCTTAAACTTTGCAGCTTTTTCTCCCTGTTGCAACAAGTATAATTTTGCATAAAGGAGATGGTGGTCCGATCCTGTTTGGAATTTTGGGAAGACAGTGACATCGGTCAGGCAAAACCGTCGATTGAATATGATGTGGCCAATTTCATTGTGGAACTGTCCACCAGAAGATTCGCATGTCCAACGTTTCGCTTCAGCCTTCTGGAACTGTGAGTTCCATGAATGGTCTTGGTGGACATGATGAACTCAGATAGTCTCTCACCCTGTTCGTTCCATTCTAGGCCATGGGTCCCAATGTGGAGTTCTTCAGCCGATCTTCTCGGTCCTATCTTGGCATTAAAATCACCGACTATGATCTTGTAGAAGGTGTGACCTTCTTTATAGAACTCCTCCAGTTCCATGTAGAATTTCTCAATTTCTTCTTCCTTGTATGTGGATGTTGGTGCGTAGACAACGAAGATAGAAAGTGCTGGCAGTGGGCCACATCTCTTCAAATGTAATCGTACTATCCAGTTTGTATCCGACATGCCATTTCATTGGTAAAAAAGCAAACAGCACCCAGCCCAGACAAAGTCAGACCCAAACACTTGAAAAATCTGCCATCAGTACTCATCAATACACCGGCTCGGCTCTTCACGCACTACCTGTCTGAATGCAAGGTGCCCTCCCAATGGAAAACCAGCAGGACAGTTCTACTGTTCAAGAGGGGAGACATCCATGACATTGGCAACTATCGCTTCATCTGCCTGTTGTCCGACATCTACAAGCTGTTCACTTGAGTCATCCTGAACAGGATTGGCAGAACACTAGATGAAGGACAACCATGCAAGCAAGCTGGCTTCCGAAAAGGATTCAGCACAATCGACCATATCCACACAGTAACCAAGCTCATTGAGGTTTGTAGGGAGTTCAAGATGCCGCTCTGTCTCATGTTCACTGATTTAAAGAAAGCCTTTGATTCTGTGGAGACCAAAGTGGTCATTGAAGCCCCTAGCCAAACAGGGGCTTTAAACCCAATACATCAAGATCCTTCGTGAGATAGATAGACAGACAGACAGACAGAGAGACAGACAAATAAAATAGTATGAGACTGACAGTCAAGGCCAGGCAAAACAGGAGCCAGGAGGACTTGTCAGTGGTTGAAATCTACCAAAAGTGGGTGGGGGACAGAGTGTAGGTAAGATAGAGAAGGGACCAGTTTGCCAACAATAGTTGGAAATGATAATGCTAAACTAGAACCGAGTACTGAAAGTAGGTAAAGGGATACACACAATAATCCTTCTGTAAAACCTGAGCTGCACAGGAGGAAGAGAGCTGCATGGAATGCCTTCAAAAGCATCGAAGAAATAGCGAAAAGGCAAAAGAACCTCCGGCTCCAGGCACATCTCTTCAACTTCACTGTTCTCCCTGCATTGATATACGCCTCAGAGACCTGGGCCCTACGAAAGCAGGATGAGAATGCTATTTGGGTCTCCCAAAGAGGAATTGAAAGAGCTATGCTTGGAATATCACGCCTTACTCAAGTGAGAGAAAGAATCGGAGTTCTGATCTCTGTCGCTGTTCCAGAGTCAGGGACGCTGTCTCGTTTGCCAAGGCATCGAAAATCAGATGGGCTGGACATGTAATGCAATTTGGAGATGACCGCTGACTAGAGCCATTACCGACTGGATCCCACGGGACGCCAAAAGATCACGTGGCCGCCCACCTACAAGATAGTCAGACTTCTTCGTCAAGACCATGAACGAACGGTTTGAGGCTCTTCGTATTCTTGAATCAACCAGATGCCACTGGGCTACACTGGCACGTGATAGGGTCAAATGGAAATGTTACTGGCGCCCCCCCGAGGAAATCAATGAACAACGGGATGTCTAGTGATCTAGTGATCTAGTGATTGCAAGCCACTATGAGCAAAAGAGGAGAGAGAGAGAGAGAAGAGAGAGAGAAGTGCCTGCTTTGCCACAGAGGCAGGTGGGGGTTGTGTAGTGGGACACAACATACTACCCCCGATCCCGGCGGCGCCAGATATCTCCATAGACCATCTCAGCTAGTAGAGCCCAGGGCATCTATTTGCTCCAGGAACAAAGAGCCTCAAACCATCATATTACTCCTGGGAGAACTATATAATTGTTACTGGTATTTGGATACAAATAAAACAGGGCAGCTGCCAGGCTGCCAGAGGTGGCATACCTTATAGTCACCTCTAAATATAAATTATAAGAACCTGGGGCCAGAGGCGGATAGGCGCGTGGGTGGGACATTAGTGTTGGGAAATGTATACTGGTGGAGAGATGGGTGCTAGAACACTGTATGACTGAAACCCAATCATGAACAACTTTATAATAGTCTATTTCACAGAGATTGAATTTTTTAATAGAAAGCTAAAAAAAAAGTGATCCTGAGCACAGAGCCAGGAATAAGCCCTGAGCACTGCTGGATGTGGCTGAAACTTCCTCCCCCCCAAAAAAACCTTGGGGTTAGAGATCTAGTACAGAAGACAGGGCACTAGCCTTGCATGCAGCCGACCTAAATTCAATCCCCGGCATCCCATGTGGTTCTCCCAAACATGGCCAGGAGTAAACCCTGAGCATCGCTGGTTATGTGAACCCACACACACACACACACACACACACACACACACACACACACACACACACACACACACACACACACACACACACACACACCTCCCTGAATGGCAGACGAACTTCCCCTCAAGAATAACCGCAGCGTGGGAGGAGCTGTTCCTGCAGCTCTCATATCCATAGCCACAGAGGAGCTGTTCTGCCGTCTGGTCTCGGCATGGTCTCAGGAAGTTCAAGCAGGGTCAGCCCAGAATTCTCAGTCCCCACTAGAAGACACTCAGCCTCGCCAAGTACAGCCAGCTGTCACACTGCATCGCCTGACTCACTGCACACCACACCAAAGTCCCCAAGCTGGACGTGCCACCCCTGAGTCATTCCCTTCTCAGGGAGCGGTGACTGGGATCTCAAAGACTTGGTTGTTGTTTTTTCTATTTTGGGTTCAGACTCCACAATGTTCAGGGGTTACTGCTGTGCTCTGTGCCTAGGGATCGGGTTACTCCTGGCTCTGTGCCTAGGGATCACACCTGGCAGTGCTCAGGATACCCAGGGACTGAACCCTGGTTGTCACAAGCAAGGCAAATGCCCTACCTGATGTACTATCACCCCAGGCCCAACATATCTCAGAATTTTAATTGGCATTAAATTCTTCCCTCTATTTTGAAATTATTTTAAATTATGATAGCAGTAAATTTATTGCAGGGGGAAAATTGGGAATCAAACTCCCACTTTCAGGGGCTCAAACTTCAGCCCTCCACATACCAGGTATGTGCTCCTACCCTCTGAGTGGTCTCTCCAGCCTCCATTTTTAAATGCCAAAACAAGAACCACGCAGATTCATGATGCTGAGAACAGGACTCCATGCCCAGTCTGTTCTCAGCTGATGTGGCGCCCGTAGGTGGCAACACTGCCAAACACCAAGACACACAGGTCCCTGGATTTGCCTGACCAAAACTCCAAAGGTCTCCATCACGGCTTTCCAGCTTTGGAATCTGTTCCCTGGGACCTGTCTTCGTTTTTTTCATTTCCTTTCCTTGTCCTTCTTTCTTTTCTTCCTTCCTGTCTTCTGGCCCAGGAGTCTTCATTATTTCAAGTTTCCCTCACATATATTTTTATGTGGATCTCTTTCAAATTCAAATAACAAGAAAATTCGCATAAGATACAGTCATACTTGTGAGATGTGTGCCAGACTGAGACCTGGCCTGGCACTCAGAGAGCTGACCAGGGGTCACAGGGAAAAGTGCTAACGCAAGAGGAGCTGCAGCAGTGCCAGAGCCAGTGAACCCCGACTCTGAACAAGGTAGAAGGGCTGTTTCCAGGGGTCTGGAGACCAGGGCAGTAAGTTGAAACCAGAAGGGTGGATGATGAGAACTGGCCAAGTCCAGATAGAGGAAAGGCTGCCACAAGTTAACACCTGTGACATCTGGGAAAAGTGGAACAGTGCTGGGGTAGGCCCAGGCCATCCTGATTTGTGAGTCCCTCATCTGTTTCAGCCTTCCTTTAATTCACAGGAGAGAAAAGGACTTTAGCTTCAAAGAAGAAACTTAATTTCCCCCACATACCCTCAATCAAAAGGGAAAAGATGAGCAAGGACGGACTTCTGCTGGGCTGAAGGGGTAGGCAGCAGGTAGGACATCTGCCTTGCACATAGGGTTCAATCCCGGCATCCCATATGGTCCCCAAGCAGAGTGCAGAGCCAGGAGTAAGCCCTGAGCACAGTCAGGTGTAACCCCAAAAAAATGCAAAGAAAAAAAGTACTTCTGAAGCACCCTCGGCAACAACATCTTCCTTTCTGCTTGTCATTATTCTTAGGTTATGGCACAGATGACGGAGCCACAGGGACCATGAGGTGGCACTGAGTCCTTGGGTTCAAGAAGTGAGGCCAGGTTTCCGGTAATGAAAGCCATCCAGTGCCACAGTAAGCATGGCACATGTACTGACTGGCACATGCGCTGTGACAGTCTCTCTGAGCCATGAGGTTGCTACCCCACGTGTGAGACAGCTCATGGTGAACGGGCCTGTGGCTACCACACAGGGAGTTAAGCAGCTGATCTGAGGTTGAGCCAATGTTCTCAACCATTCAAGGCCAAGTCACAGGCATGGTTCCTGTAGCAGCTCAGCATAACCCATCAAACCCTGGATTCCGGAGAGTAGAGACCCTGTTTGTTGTGTACTCACAGCCCAGAGCTCAGTCAATGCTTACTGGATGAATCATGTGACCAGAGAGAATCTGCTCTCCTGAGTACCCCAACACCCTCAACATGGAAGATGATGAATGAAGACTGACATGCCACAAATGCCCTCCGCATGGCACTGCATGTGCAGGCGGGACAGCTCTGTGATCTAATGGTGACTGCTTCTGCACGAGATAACAAAATGCAAGGAAGCAAGCCTCCTTTCTCCCCCGCAGCCCAGCCCGGAGGGGATATCCAGGAACAGAACTCCCAGCACGCCCTCATGTTCCACTAACGACTACAAGATTCTCTTTCTTCCTTTTTCACTTTAAATAATATAAAGGTGAAATTGGGGTTCAGTTTAAAATCAATGTGTTGGATGACAGATTTAGCTAATCTGGAAGCGTTGGTGTTTTGCCCACTCACAGCTTAATTTACTTAAGTCAAGGTTCATTCTACTGAGATCTCTCTTCTATGTAAACACTGCTAGAGGGTGTGGCAGTTACAGAAGTCACCTTGACTCTAAATAACTCCTGACTTATACATCTACTAAGACTTCTATGTTTTCTAGATTGGGCACAGCTCCTCTTTATACCCACTGCACCCAGCGTGGGACAGTTAGAGAATTTACCAGAAGACTACCACCCTGGCTACGTTGAGACTATAGGAAGACTATAGGAAGGATCATACTAGTTTGCTCTGAAGCAGGCGAGTGTGACCCTTTCAGTACGAGAACAAGATACTCAGAGTCACCCTGGTGCAGATAATAAATAAGAAGGACCTTGTGGGTACCATCTAGATTACATGAAGCTCATAAAATTAAGATGTATTACTTTATACCAGCCCCACCCCCTCCAGTGTTTTACATAAGAGATAATCTCAGGATTAGTCCTTGCCTAATCTTTGTTTATACCTACAATAGGGTGTGGCACCCCCCTTCTACACTCTGTTTAGAGTTCTTTGTTGACATGATCCTCCCTGTTGTATTACTTTGGTGTATATAAGGGGACTGGCTTTTGGCTCCTCGGCTGTTGCCTTTTTGCTTTTGGTTTTTGGCTCCTTGGCTTTCGGCCTTTTGCTTTGGCATTTTGCTCTTCACCTTTTTGCTCCTTCTTTTGGGTAGGACTCCTCTCGGGTGAGATCCTCTCTCTTTGGTGGAAGACTCAGGCTCTTTTGTATGGTCTAAGTTCTGACCAGAACTAGAGTTCTTTCATTATATTGGAGTGCTGTGGAAGAGCTTTTGTACTATTAAAAGCCTTTTTTTTGGAATCGCGCCGGACTCGTGAGTTTTCATCTGTTCCCCCGCATCCTCGGAGGTAGAAGAGATCTTCTGTCCTGACACTGTCGGGACCCCGGCGGCATCCCCCCCGACATCAAGGCAAATAGCGAAGTTTGAAACAACCCAAATAATCCTTAAAAATTAATAGAAACTGAGGTGAAAAAATAATTACTAGTAATCTCCAGTATTTGGGTCCTAGGAATTCCGGGTAAGCTAACCATTCTTTATTTTGTCTGGGATAGTGCAAGAACAGTCTATTTTGGTGGCCCTTAGCCTTTTCACACCTGCGGACCAGCATCTGTCTTGCATGCTAACCTAAGGTGGCAGAGCAGGGCTTTCCACCTTTCTATACCTGTAGAATCTGGCACCAGTCCATCAAGTGGTGACAAAAAGCCCACTGCTCTAGCCAACCAAGTCTGGGGGCTTTGTTCTTGCCAGGCATCTGGAGCTGCTGTTACTCAAGTTAAACAAGCTCCTGAAGGGGCCGGAGCAATAGCCTAGCGGGTAGGGCGTTTGCCTTGCAGGCGGCCGGCCTATGCCGGCCTGGGTCTCGATTCCGGCATCCCATATGGTCCCCCCGAGCACCGCCAGGAGTAATTCCTGAGTGCAGAGCCAGGACTAACCCCTGAGCATTGCCGGGTGTGACCCAAAAAAGCAAAAAAAAAAAAAAAAAAACAAGCTCCTGAAGCTACTCACTGAGAATGGACGATTCCACCCTGTAAAAGGCAGGAAATGTGGGGCTGAAGCGACAGTCCAACAGGCAGTGTGCCTTGCCTTGCACTTGGCTGACCAGGGTTAACCTCCCAGAATCCTATATGGTCCCCTAGTCTATGGCCATACCACCCTGAATACATCCGATCTCATCTATATGGTTCCCAAACATAGTCAGGGGTATATCCTAAGCACAGCTGGGTGTGGCCCAAAGACCAAATCATTTTAAATAATGGGTCTGAGTGATAGTACAGTGAGCAAAACATTTGCCTTGCACGCGTCGCCCACCCGGGTTCAATCCCCAGCATCCCATATGCCAGGAATAATTCCCAAGTGCAGAGCCAGGAATAATTCCTGAGTATTGTAGGTTATTCCTGCCCCCTCACGGTATTGCAGTTGTGGCTGTGGTGCCCATCTGCACCAGCAGGTGGCAGACAGGGAGACAGGCTTGTCTACACCCAGGGCTCTGCCCCATAGGCCCCGGATGGTTGATGGTCTGACACAGACCAGCTGAGCCCCTGGAATGAACCCAGAGCCACAGCAGAGCCTGGCAAGTTACCCGTGGTGTATTAGATATGCCAAAACAGTAACAATAATGGACCTCATTCCCAACAAATGGAGACGTTACTGGCGCCCGCTCAAGCAAATCGATGAACAAACGGGAAGACAAGTAACAAGTGATATTGAAGGGTATGGCCCAAAGATAAGTCAAAAAAATTTTTTTAATTAAAAATTGTGAGCGGCTGGGCACAGGGAGAGCAAGTAGCAGCTCTGCCCCATGTCAGCCCAAGCAGGTGCCCTTGGGCTCTACTTTCATGAGACAGGTCATATGGAGATGTTACTGGTGCCCGCTCGAGTGAATCGATGATGAACGGGAAGACAGTGATACAGTGAATTAAAAATGGAAATAAATAAAGGGCAGACAGAGCCAAGGCCACCTCTAGGGCTGTCTCTGGACTTCTATTACAGCATGGAAAGACACTGTGACATGCTGGAAGGAGAAGGAAGCAGGTGGAGCTGCCACTGCATGAAAGCTGATCATCTACTCACCCCGACGCAGGCCTGGATGAAGAAGAGCTTGGGCTTCCCTCTCAAGCTGGGGCAGCCAGCTCCATTGAAGATGTTCACTATTCTCTCAATAGACAAAGAACGCCCATCTGTGCCGTGGACAGCCCCTGGGAACTGGCGGTGACTGGCCTAGGAGACGAAGAGTCCTGGTTACAAAACTAAGGGATCAGGGGCCAGGAGGAAGAGCTCAGTGCCTTAGAATGCCTGCCCTGCAACCAAGAAGCCAATGGGTGCAATGACCACAGAGCCCCACCTGTGCCGAGCACGATGACCCCAGCAGTTCTGCTGCTTGAACCCACCAGCTCTGCCAACTGCAATCCCCAGAGCTGCCTATAACTCCCGCCACCCTGCAGGCCAGCATATGCGAGCACAACTGAGTAATGACACCCAAAGCGCAGCACCACGGGAAGATAGGAGCACCTGGCAGCCAGGATGGACAGACCTGGGCAAGCATGTGTGAGAACCACAGTGACCGCCAGCAAACACCATAACCACAGTGTGTGGCCACAGGGGAAGAGCTGGACCTCTGCAAGCACACGTAAAAGGAGGGCCACATGGCAGGAAGGGTACAAGCGACACCGCCTGACGCATGGTGGCCCTAACGAGCAAACCCAGCCTCCCCCCTTCATGGCAATCACATCAACAATGATGGAAAGGGGAGAGAGGAGGCCGAGAGAGAGCATGGCAGGCGGGGCGCTTGCCTTGCATGCAGCCAACTCAGGCTTGATCCCTAGCGCTACATATGGTCCCCCCAAGCACCTCAAAGAGTGGTCCCTGGGCACAGAGCCAGGAGTAAGTCCTGAGAACAGCTGGGCATGTCCCAAAAAAAGAAAACAAACAGAAACGATCAACAAGTTGGGGTAGGAATCCAAAGGACTTTTGTGACAGTTCATGGGGGCCTAGAGCATGAGGCTGACGCCGAGAGAAAAGGTGGTGGCGGGGGTGGAGGGGTGGGTGCATGATCTGTTCGGCTCTCAGGTTGCACGGGCCTCCAGACTGTTAAGGAAGCCAACGGGCTTTCTCAGCGGCTGCCAAAGTGTGGCCCTTTGGACCGGCAGCAGCAGCATCTGAGAATTTATAAGACACCCGCATCTGAGAATTTATAAGACACTCCAGAGACCTCCTAAATCAGGGGCCCTGAGACCAGTGAGCATCTCCCCCGGGTGCTGATGCAGCGAAACACTAAGAACATTGCTCAAGCTCAGAGTTCCCTAATCACTTGTATCACTTGTCTTCCCGTTGTTCATTGATTTGCTCGAGCTGGCACCAGTAACATCTCCATAAGTCCTGTTGCAAGCAAGTGTACCCCAGGGGCATCTGCTTGCTCGAGAAACAGGAAGAGCCTCAAACCATTCCTTCAGCTCATGGGAATGAGGTCCATAATTGTTACTGGTTTTTGGCAAATGGGGAGCTGTAGCGATAGCCCAGCGGGTAGGGCTTTTGCCTTGAACATTTGCACACGGCCGGCCATGCCCCCCCCCAGGTTCGATCCCCAGCATCCCATATGGTTTCGGAGCACCGCCAGGAGTAATGCCTGAGTGCAGAACCAGGAGTAACACCTGAGCATCGCCGGTATGACCCAAAAGGCAAAAAAAAAAAAAAAAAAAAAAAAAGTAAGGGATAATCATCTCCTGGTGGTGGGAGGCACTGTATGAATGGGGGTGGGGCGGAGTTGATGCCTCAGGTGCAGGTGGAAGGCACTTAAAGAAAGTAGATTCCAGGTGGGTGTTGAGCAATTTTTTTTTTTTTTTTTTTTTGGTCACACCTGGCAATGCTCAGGGGTTTCTCCTGGCTCTGCACTCAGTAATTACTCCCTGGCAGTGGTCAGGGGACCATATGGGATGCCAGGGACCGAACCCAGGCCACAGGCCGGGCGTGCAAGGCAAACGCCCTACCCGCTGGGCTATCGCTCTGGCCCTGAGCAATTTTTTTCCTGAAAGGATGTTGGACTAAATGAGCGCAGGCACCTCTGCAGGCACGTGATGTTTGGGGGATCCTGTTCAGGGGCAGGTTCCAAATGGAACATTCTGCGCTGGGGCCTAAGCCTACATTCTCATAGTGGCCAGGGGCTGCCCGTGCTGTCCATCCAGAACAAGGGGTCAAAGCTGCAGGCCCTGCCATGGGACCATGTAGAGCTGCACTCTTGAGGGCACTGCCTGCATGGCTGGGCCCTGAAGGCTTTTCAAGAAAGAAAAGTTAGAAATTCACTTCAAGAGAGCAAGCTGCCAGTGTTAAAGGCACTGCACAAGCCCAGAACATTCCAGGCCCCTCGGTGCGTTGTTTCAAACTGTCTAATTCCTTGCTTTAAAAGATAAGGGAACTGGGGCCCGGAGAGAGAACACAGAAGGGAGGGCACTTGCCTTGGACGCAACAGACCTGGGTTCCATCCCTGGTATCCCACATGGTCCCCTGAGATGCACCAGGAACAATTCCTGAGCGCAGAGCCAGGACTAATCTCTGAGCCTTGCCAGTGTGCCCCCACAACAAAAAAAAAGATGAGGAAAGTGAGGCACACAATGGGAAAGGGGCCTGAGGACCACGTTCCAGCCTGTGAGTAGGTGCCAGGGTCTGCACTTATAGTCAGTGTAGTGCACTTGCAGTCAGGACCCATGTGGGAGCTGGGAGTGCCTGCCTGCTCTGCTGGTTCAAAACAAAATCTGAGGGCAGGAGCACATCTCGGCCCTCCTGGCCTCTCCCAGTTGGCCTTTCCCAGGAACACCAGCCTGCCCAGGAGCAGCAGCCAACTCCCAAGATGACCAGATGGGCCCTGAGAGAACAACAGGAGGTGGACAGGGGCCTGGCACTCCTCCAACAAAGCCTCAGGAAGAAGCAGAGTCCCACCCGGCCTCCCAGGCCCCAGGCGGCATACCTCACAGCCGTGAGAGAGGATAGCCACCACACAGCAGTCCAGGGCACGGTGGTCGCGCTGCGCCAGCTCCATCAACACCTGCTCCATTTGCTGCAGGTGAGCCAGAACACAGATGGGTCAGGCCCACCCAAGAGCCCAGACAGTGCAGATTCCCTGCTCCCTGGGCCATCATGGAAATCATGAGGGGTCATAGAGTCGAAACTGTCACCATCCTTTTCTTTCCCTTAGGAAGTGGGCGAACATCAAAACAGTGATCAGGGACCGAAGTTTCACATTATTTAACCAGGTGTACGGGCCTAAAGGTGCAGTGCTAACCAGGGTGCAGTGCTGCTACACACAGTGGTATTGGGGCACCCAGGACCACTGCTGCAACACTCAGGGGGCCTCAAGGATTGAACAGGGCAGCCATGCGCATGTGTATCCCAGCCCTCTGAGCTCCCTTCCCTGCCGCAACTGTGACCATCCTTGGGGCAACAGTGCCAAACTCACTTAATCCCGTAACACACCCTGAGGCGAGCACCACTCTTACAGCCTAAAGCTCAGCTTCTTTTTTTTTTCTTTTTGGGTCACACCCGGCGATGCTCAGGGGTTACTCCTGGCTCTGCACTCAGGAATTACTCCTGGCGGAGCTCGGGGACCATATGGGATGCCGGGGATCGAACCCCGGGCCGGCACAGGCCGGCCGCATGCAAGGCAAATACCCTACCCGCTGGGCTATCGCTCCGGCCCCATCAGCTTCTTAAATTGAGTATAAAGACCCCGTATGGGGTCACATTCCTAGACACCATGGTGGTGAAACATATGCTTTAAAATAAATGTAAGGGTTTGACCTTGTATCAGGAGGTCTTGTCAAGTGTGGAAATTGTCAAAACGTGTGGGAGTCAGAGGCTGGGTAGGACAGAGAATGGAACAGTATGCTGACAACTGTCGAGGGGTACTAGTGCCAACCTAGAACTGAGCATTAAATACAGGCAAAAGGATACACATGACAACCCTTTAATGTATGTTCTGTAGTCCATAGGCTGGAGGGAAGGAAGGGAGAGAGAGAGAGAGAAAGGGAAAGAAATGGGGAACCTGCCATGGAGGCAGCTGGGGAGGGGCGAGGAACTGGGTAGTTGGTGGTGGGAGATGGGCACTGGTGGAGGGATGGGTGCTGGAACACTGTATGACCAAAACCCAGGTATGAACTTTTTAATTGTGTATCTTTGTGATTGTGTATCTCACAGTGGTATAATAAAATACTTAAAAAATAAATAAATAAAATATGGGACCGGGAGCGACAGCCCAGC
>JAJIBD010002732.1:0-27370 GCA_021461705.1 Cryptotis parvus
CATTCCAATGACATGATGGAATGGTTTATGCCCTTATGTTCCTGTATAAGTAGGTACTCCTTTGGCTCTACTTCTGTATGAGACAGGTCAACAGGTCATATGGAGATGTTACTGGTGCCCACTGAGCAAATCGACGATGAACGGGAAGACAGTGACAGTTATATATATATATATATATATATATATATATATATATATATATATATATATATATATATATATACACATATATATGCAGTAAATATATAATAGTATAGATAAAATACCATTGTATATATAGCATTTATATTAGTATATAATGTATGATATATAATAGTCACTATATTTTATATAAAAATAAAATAAACTCGAGAAAGATTTCTGTGGTATTTTTGATGACAGTATTTCATGCCAAGCTAGATAAGAATTTTATTCCCTATATGGTGTCTCAAATTACTGCAAAACCGAATTGCACTGTCGGGGCAGTGTGAACTTTGATTGGGGGAGGGGAGGCTGACATCTATAGAATGTCCACTTCTACTTCTTAAGTAAAAATTCTATCACCCTGTCATTTAAGCATCAGAGAACAAATTTCTAGCATAATAGACTCTGCCACCACAAACACTTCCCACAGTCTGGGTGTTTCATCATAAAAAACGCCAGACGGTGCATTAGTTTGCAATCTTTCTAAGAATATAAATATAATGAGGCCAAAGAGCCGTTTGCAGGCATTGTTTGAAATCCGTTAGGAAAACTCAGTCTGCACTGACAGCTCCAGGGCTCAGTATGTGAGGGTGTCCACAAGGAAAAGAAACTCAGAGATTGACCTCTAAAAAACCTTAAAAACCCAAGTTCAAGTGCAAATCTCAGCACTGCTGAGAAACGCTGAAAGGTTCACGCCTCCATTTGCACACTAGAGAAAAAGAGAAAAAATGAGTGATTCTGATCTTTATCCTGTTTACACCATCACATGTTGTTAATAAATGTTTTTAATTCACAGCCTGCCATTCACAGATCAATAATGCATCAGTATCAGGTGATTTTAGAGTGCTCCTCCTTCATTGTATCAAGATCTATATTCTCTAGTGAGAATATGCAGTCAGTATTTTTAAGTGTCTGGGACTTTAATATTTGTATTACACTTCAACATAATAATTCAAGTATAATTGTTGAAAATAAGGGAAGCAGAAGGATAAGACACCCCATGATTTTCTACCAAATTATAGATAGAAAAGTGGCAAGCATCCGAACTTGCATTGAAGCCACACAGGTGTTTTAATATCCCATATCTTATGCCAAAAGTTACATGACAAGTACACATGTAAAGGCTATATATAAGCTTTGAGTTATAAATTCAGCAAAATTCTATTTTTATGTCGAGTTTTGTTTCTAACAACCACATCCACACACCCCAAATTCTGGGGCGTGGCCAGGTGTCATTTCAGATCGTGATCCCACCTGGGTTAGCATTGCCTTACCACACAATTCATTGGTGACAAAGCTACGTTAACAGTGATACTCACCCATTAGTACTTTCATTTTATGGAAATAAAAGTACTGAACATTTAAGAGATTAAGTAAGTGATCCAATATTTAGCTAGAAATAAATTGAGAGATGAAATGAGATTTGTATGCATCAAGTCTGGTCACTGCTTTATAACGCCAATCACTGTAATATCTGGGAGATGTTATCACCACTGTCATCATGCCTACAGACAAGTGTCAGCTTCACAGTAAAGTGCATAGATGTCACTAGATAAACCTATGTTTTCAATGTGTGATTTAAATCAAGATTTAGGTACTTATATGATACTCAAGACTCTGGAAACTTCTTAGCTAACTCAATTGACAAAAGAGTAAAAAATTTGCTTTTTCTTCACTGTACTTTTCCTAGAATTGAGACTGCTATTTAAAAGTTAATAATGAGAGAGGTAGAGGGATGGATTTTACAGCAGGTAGGGATGTTTCGCCTTGTATGAGGTAAACCCCCATTCACACTCTCAGCTACACTCCTGGAGTTTTGCCAGAGGATCCTTGAGCCCAGAGCCCAGAGTAAGCATTGAGCACCACCAGTGAGACCCCCCAACAACACAACACAAAACAAAAAACACTAAAAAAGTCTGCAAATATATCAGATGATGAAATCAATATATATTCTCCATGTGATAGCTTTGGGTGTAATATATAACATTATAAGTGCTGTGTAATAGGTTCTATAATTAGTTCAAGGAATTTTAGTAATAATTATCAGCTTTGGGTAGTTAGTGCCAGGGACCCAACTAGTTTTGAATCTCTGGAAATGGTGGAATATTACACAGGTGATAGACAAAAAGAGAAATGCCTCTGTAATATGTACCCAAACCCTAGCTCTCTCGAATATTTTACATTTTCATTCACAAAGAAGGACACAACTGAAATTTATAAAGATATATTAGATACTTGGGGGAAAGTGCTTGTCTTGCTCATAACTGATCCTGGCTCAGATTGCCTTATGGACGCCAAGCACCACCAAGGTGATAATGTATCCAGAGCCAGGAAGAAGTAAGGAAGTATGCACTGGGCCTTACCTAGTGTAAGGGCCCAAACCAAATAAATGAAACAATCTATGAGTCTACTGCCAGCAATAGTCTGAGTTCATTACTAAACAATAATAATCAAGAATGATTAAGAAATATTTTTATTGACTAATCTTTGCATGGTTTTTATCCTCCTGCATTTGAGATCCTACGTGATAAAGTGAAAAAGAGATTAAACCTACTTAGAATTTAGGAATGTAGCTTAGAAAATAAATATATATAGATTTATAGTCACTTACCCATTGAAGAATAACTGAGCACCTACTATGTGCCAGATATTGAAATTAAAGTAATTGGGGAACAAAAATGACATCCTAATATTTTTCAATGTGCAGATAGTCACTATCACTATCACTGTCTTCCCAGTTCATCATCTATTTGCTAGAGCAGGCACCAGTAATATCACCATATGTCCTGAATCATGGTAGTAGTACCCAAAGGTATCGCTCTGCTCCAGGAACATAAAGAACCTCAAACTATTGTATTAGGTCATGGGAATGACCTAATATGAATGTTACTGGTATTTGGCATATCAAATATTACATGAGCAGCTACCAGGCTTGGCAGGCGGGTGGTATACTTTTGTAGTCACCTTAAAAAGGTATTTATTGATGAAACCAGCGGTCACTAGGACAACACGAGCAGGGCTGTGATAGTCTGGACTTCTAGGTGGAGCTGTGATGAGAAGTAAGTCCGATGTGGAAAATGGCGGCCCCATGGTGTTGGGGGGTCGTATTTGTAGTGAGGCTCGGCTGGGTTGTAGGCCAGGGCTAGAACCCGCCATGCCTCCTGGGCGCCATGAGCGCCTCTGCACAGGAGAGCAAGAAGAAACCTGCCTCATGTCTGAGAGTCTCTGGTGAGCAGATAGTATATATCTTAACAAAGGAGACAAAAACCAGATATCTATTTGAAAGTTTAATAAATATGTGTGCTTTAAAAGAAAAGATCTCTGTTCCATTTCATTTGCTTACTTAGTTATTGGATTTAAATCCAGGCCTGCCTGTGCTCTAGAATCACTCCTAGTGGGGCCCAAAAACCATATGTGTTGCTGCGCATTTAACCTAAGTCAACTGCATGCAAGAAAAGTGCAGACTCCGCTGAGCTGTCATTCTGGGCTGAATGATATTTGTAGGTGACTACATACTGCTCATGTCAGGAGAAAGCACCATGGCACTGGGTAACTGGACACTGAAAATGCGACCCACACTCACACACATACACACACTCACATATACACACACCCTCACACATACTCACACACCCTCACCGCTCACAAACACACATACACACACTCACCACTGGCACCACACACTATCCCACACTCACACACACATTCACACACATTCACACACACTCTCACATACGCACACACACATTACACACACACACTCCCCTTTGCCTCTTGATTCACAAAAGCCCAGGCACCTCCATTACTCCTTGCTTTTACAATAGGTGGCAGGATGGCAGGCCATGTGTAGTGCCGCACAAAGAGAGTTATAGAATACAAAGACAAGGCCTAACCCCTAAACCATCTAACCCGCCTTGTCTATTTTTACATTGCCTTTTTATTACTGAGGAGAGGTCATGCTTGGGCTACACCCAGCAGTGCTTGGTCTGCTTTGGCTGTTCCCTAGATGTGCTGGACATAGCAAAGGTAAATTTCCATGTTTCCGAAGTCAGTGATTTTAATGTAAGAATTATTATGTTATATTAAAAATGCAATTGAAATATTTATATGCCTTCTTTGGTTTTAGATCTGAAAGAATTATGCCAAACAAATTTCTAATCTTACCACTCTTTTGGTCTCATTCACATTTTATTTCCCTTTCTTCTGCAAAGCCCTTTCCATGTCCCCAAGGTGAAGTTTCCTCTTTGTCCAGAATAAACCTATTTCCATGTTCCTTAGAATCCTGGAAGATTTTTCTTTTTAGTAGCATGCAAAGTACTGTGTTATACTGAAGACCTTACTCTTCCCATATAACTAACTTAGCCCCCTTCTTACATGCAAAAACCACCAATACAAAACTTAATTCTCTTTTGACCATAGCACCTATAAAGTTTCTCCTTTTCTGATTTTTTTCATAATTTCAATATCAACTATAAAACCAGGTTTAGTTTTTAGCTGCGTTGTTGGTGTCAGGTTATATCAGAAAAGCATAGCAGATTGATGCTGAGCATACTGCTACCATAATTGTTAATACTGGAATTGCAAGGGCGTATGCAGACCCATGAATCCAAGAGGCAACAGGTGTGTGGGGTGTGTGTGTGTGTGTGTGTGTGTTCCTAGTTACCCGCTACCAGGTTACCCATAGTGTTTTTCCCGGTATGAGTACTAAGTTGTTGGGAGTCACTGGGTTCCCCAAACGATATCAGGGAACAAGTTCCCATCTACCTCTAAAGTCATGGGAATGGATGAAACCTCAGGAGTCCAGCGCTTTTTTTTTTTTACTTTTTTTTTGAGTCACACCGGCGATGCTCAGGGGTTACCCTGGCTCTGCACTCAGGAGTTACTCCTAGGTAACCGGGGACTATATGGGATGCCGGGGATTGAACCCTGTCTAAAAATGGTCAGTCGCATGCAAGGCAACGCCCTACCTGGACTATCTCTCCGGCCCCGAGCGCAGTTTTAAAGGCTTTATTCTCACACGTCCTGGTATACAATCCAGTAACAGAAAAACCCTGGAATTTAGGTTCCTAGCTGGGCCCTGGCCATGTAGGTTAGAACCTAGGCCAAGATGCTGCTACCACGTGCTAAGGAAGAGAACAAAGAGGAAGGGAGGAGAGAAAGAGAGAGCTGAAAGAGAAGCCAACATGGTAAAAAAATCCTTTCTCATTTCTCTTAGCTTATTTTATACAAAGAAGCCTACCAGAACCTTCAAGCCCAGCCATCATGGGTTATCTAGAGAGGAAGCCAGGTAAATGATCCTATTGAAATGCAGATCTTCAGGTGGCCCTATGGCTTAAGCTTCATAAATGCCAGAGCTGACTCCTGAGGTAAAATCTCCCTAGCAGAGTTGGGAGGGGCTGCATCTCTGAACCAGAAAGCAGTTCAGAATTTGTAGAAAATGGCATTCATTTTCTTACCACATATATATACATATATAGCCAGCTGATTCCAGACTCTAGATCCCACTAAGTTCCAAATCCGTCAGAATAATTCACGCTGGCATTACCTTTAGAACGAGAGACATGTCAGTTTGCCTAGTGACTACCGGCATGTCTCTAAACTAGAGAACTGATTGCATTATGGTTGATCCAACATGGCCAAATACCCTTGAATATCTACATGTATGTCCCTCATGGGAACCTGTGGGAATAGGGAAGAGTATAGAACTGGGGAAAGCAAGATTCATAATATTCATGATCAAATATTTATGCTATATAAAATTATGAAATCAATCCACTCCTGCCTAAGCTCCCATTGTATCTGCTCTGAGATTCCCCTAAAGGCCGGGAGTAGCTCTTCACATAGTGTAGCCAGAGTCTAAGGCTCAGTAGGGCATGTCACCCAACACTAAGTAGTCAGCTACAAATATTATTCCAGACCAGAAAGATACTTCAGCGCGTCTGGCACTTGCCTTGCATGCAGTTGATCTAGGTTAAATCTGCAGCAACACTATGGTCTTTGAGCCCCACCAAGAGTGATCCCTGATCACAGAGCCAGGAGTCAGTCATGAGCACAATTGGCTGTGGCCCCAAAATGAACAAGTACAGCCCTATAGTCATAGGAATTTCATTTGCTTCAATACTTAATGAATAGCTGTCATTCATTAAAACAATTTAGTGATGGTGAAATAGAGAGTTCTCCCACACTGACATTTTTTGAGGCAAATTGTGGTCAAAAGCAAAAAACTGGGAGTGCATGAAGAATCCACAGACAGATCTGGTGGTTGTCAAGTCTGAAACAATCACAACTTCCCTAGACTTAAATGTAAAGAAAATGTGCATGACTGGGAGAAGTGACGTCTGAAGCATCACCTTCCTGATGTTTCAAACACCTTCCTAGGGTTTGACCTTGGTGACACCATGATGTTTCCTACTATCCTTGAACAAAGCTTAGCATCTATTTTACATTTGCAAAGAATGCCTTTACATTGAAGAGTCTTATAAATTCTTAGAACAAAGTATTAAGATGATGAATGAGGGTTATCAAAAGAGGTGACTGAAATGACAGCAGGAAGTTACAGACCTATTTTTATCTGGTACTCATTTCTATTCACTCTATAAATATTAATGTATTCTGCTGTCTACAGCATGAAGATGACCACAGTCAGTTTTATCTGAACCAACTCCTAGAATTTATGCACATTTGGAAAGTACCCAGGTAAGACATTTCCATTTCTGTTTTAATACTACTTTTTGGCTGGGTTCTCCAGTGACAAATCAAAATATTTTTTGCACTTGATTGTAAAAACTGTCCTTACACTAATACTATGGAAGTTACTATATTTTTAATAAATCTTACCCTTCAGCAAATTCTGTTAATAATTATTCTCACAGCTTTCAAATATAGTTGAAGAGCTGCTAGCACCTCCCAGAACAATCTAACATTCATTTAAAAAATATCTCTCCTTTAGTTATTATATTTCAAGCATTTTTCTTCTTATTTATTTTATGAATTTGAGTTTGCATGTGTTACTTTTTGTGAAACTGGATTTCCACAGTTTGAATTTCACCATCTTCTTACTTAGATTCTTTTCTGGAATTCTCTGGGACCAAAAAAGATATAAAATAAACAAAGGGATATAAATTCAAATTGAAAATTCCAGTGACAGCAAATGAACATAAGGCAATTTATTCTTTTATCTAAATATTTAGGGTTATTTGAGATACTAGGATTTTCAGGAAGTGAAGTTTGAGAATATATGCCACAGTTTGACTTATCTGTAGTCAAAGTTGTTCTGAGCTGAACAAGATAAAAATGGGCCTTGGGTAATGTAAATGTCATAAGTATCTAAAGCAAAATCTGATATAAAAAGGCAACTAAAATGATTTTAGTGACAATAATAGTTATCACAAAGTGAGTTATTGCACATTTTACATGCAATACCTGAGATAAATTTCCCCTGACAATCCTGATATTATATACCATCTTCAGAATCAAGGAACTGAATTTCTAGAGGGTTCAGAACCTTGCCAGGGTCATGCAGTTCAAAACTGAACTCAGGTCTGTCAAAAAATTTACAAAGATCATATTTTATTCAACTACTGTCTCCGTGTGTGTCTCTCATTCTCCCACCGCCCCCTCTTAACCTCCACAAAAATCAAGCCTCATGGTAAAAATCATAGAAAAGGCAGGACAGGAAATTTAGACAATCTAATTCTAATGTCTGGATTTTAGCTTAACTGCATGGATATGTATAGGCTCCCATCAAGATAGCAGATGAACAAAGGATAGTTTACTTGTTCCAAAAGAATTTGTGTGCATATGTGGAGCCAAGGCTTGAGTTTTACCTGAAAGTCCAGAAGTTTTCCCACTGAACCACATCCCCAGTCCTCTTATTCTAAAATAATGTCTTAAAAATGGTAGCGAGAGACATCATAATGCATTTTAAAGGTGTGAAATTCCTAGAAGACAAAGAACTATTTAGTATTGATTTGGGGAGGATTAGGATTTCCTCCTAATCCTGAGATGCTGAGAAAAAAAAACAGTCCATTCTGTTTCCGCTTCTCCTTTTCGTCACCTGCCCTATTCAGAAGCCCAGTGTCTTTAGGATTGAAAGTGCTGGTGCCTGCAGAGTTAATTTAGGACTAGACCGTTTCTGCACTGAACACAGGAAGCTTCCTCTAAGGCCAGGTCTCAATGTTTTTTGGAGGAGGCCTCTACTGCCACCTAGATTATAAATTAACTTTTCTAACAATACTTCACTAGGATTCTTTTTCACCATATACTCACCACTGCTCTTCATCTTGCTTTGATATATCCATTTTAACAGTTGTGTGCTTCAACCTGAGTCAGCAGTGCGTAAGTACCTGGGCCACACTTGATTCTAAGGACAAATTCCACTCGTCCATGGTGCAGGATCTTTTGTCGCGCTTGAATTTGGCTACCAGTCTGTAGCAGCTAATATCAGGAACACTGGCCTGTAATTTTACGGCCATGTGCTTTTCTGGCTTTATCTATTAAGTCATGAAGAAGTTGGTCCTTTTTAAAGTTTTTGGAAGTTTGAATGGAATTCAAATTCACTACTAAGTTTTGTATTCACCCCTGAAGTCATCTGTCCTATATTTTTACCTGTATCAGGATATTTTTAATTATAATTCCTCTTCCTTTTTATTGGTCTGCACAGTTTTTCTATGTTCTCATGACTCAAATTTGGTGGGCTGTTATGTTTCTAGGGATGTATTCATTACTTCTAGACTGTGCAACTTGCTGACAAGTATTTGTTCAGACGAGTCTCGTGATCATTTTTAGTTCTCTGACACCAGGCTTATGTCTCCTCTTTCATTTCAAATTTCATTTAAATCATCTCTTTTATTGATAACTTTGCTAAAGGTTTGTCAATTGTATTTGTGTTTTAAAATACATCTTGTGTGCCAGAGCAATAGCACAGCAGGTAGGGCACTTGCCTTGAATGTGGCCGACCCAGGTTCAATCCCCGGCATCCCATATGGTCCCCCAAGCACTACCAGGAGTAATTCCTGAGTGCAGACCCAGGAGTAACCCTTGAGCATTGTCAGGTGTAACCCAAAAAACAAACAAACAAATAAATAAATAAATAAACAGGCAAATAAATAATGATAGATAGATAGATAGATAGATAGATAGATAGATAGATAGATAGATAGATGAGTAAGTAAATAAACACATCTCTGCATTGGATTAATCACTGACCATTTCTATTGCTTGAATCTCTTTTCATTTATTTCAACTCTAATCCTTTTGCTAACTTTAGGCACAGCATATTCCCTGTATTTATAGTTTCCTTAATATGATAAGCAGGGCTTTGGTGATCTGTATTTTTCAGTATTTAATGCATTTTCTCTCTAAACTTTCCCATGAGCAGTCCTCTTGCTATACTACATAATTTCTGATCTGCTATATTTCCATCTTCATTTGCTGTAAGGTTCTTTTTAATTTCCCATTTGATTGCCTCTTTAACACTGTGGTTGGTCCTGAGTGTGGATTTCATTTCCATATATTGGAGAGCACCAGCTGAAGGTGCCTGTGGAGTAACTGAGGTCAGTTTCAGTGACCTGAGTAACGGTGTCAGCAGTTAACAGTGAGGGCCCTGGACACAGTCAGGGCCCTGGACTGAGGTGGGCATATAGCTACATAGAGTCAAGGAATAATGAACTAAAATTGAACTGGGGCTGTAGTTCATCAGCCTGGAAACACTCACAGTAGTGGAGGCTGGTGTTGGGAATAAGAAAAAATTCAAGGTACAATTTTCGACAAAGATGTTTTCCTTTTCTCTTTTCAGACAGTGCCTCTCGACAGTACTCAAAAAAATATGATGTCCATCTGCAATGCCTACTGAAAAACCCAGGTATTTTAATTTATTGATTCATGAATCAATTCAATAAGCATTTACCATTTTTCTAAACTTCCACAACTTTCTTACATATAAAAAGAGATAAATGGGCCTATAGTCGAGACACTTTCATTTATTAGAAAAGACAAAGGAATAGATGTTGTAAACAAGTATCAGGGAAATGGGAAGCATATAGGATACATGAAAGAAGGTTATCAATTTGATTTATCTAATCTGGATGGTGAAAAATAAATACAGCAGTTTTCAAAGGGGTAAGGGAGAGGAAGGAATATACAGGGTTACCTTCTAGAAAAGACCATGAACAGAAGCAGGGAGCAGAGAGCCTGATTTGATTAGGGGAACTGTTAGTTTTGAAATGGCCACAATTAGATTTTAAGGTTAGAGTCCAGAAAGATGCAAACATAAAAGAGGTTAATAACAGGGGTCAAGATATGAAGGATCTTGAAGAAATTTTACAAGTCTATCTAATGATTTTCTAATTCATCAGTTGATGATTTGTAGCCATTATGCAGGCAACAGACTAATATATGTGTGATTAGAACATTTTATTACTTCCAATAGATCATAAAAGCACAGACTAAAGACTATGGATGGCAAGGAAGGGACAGCTCAAAGCTAGCAAAAAATATATAATTTATACAATCTGGTGAAAGACTATGGGCAACAAATTAACAGAGTGTAGATAGTACCTCCGGATTCCTGTTAAATGTTATTTCCTGTTCATTGCATGGAGATGTCATGAAATGGAGAACAGAGACTAGCTTGGCTGGGAAAAAGATAAATTTAGACTAAAGTTACTGAGATTTGGTGTGCTCTTGGTCACCCAATTTATAGTCACTCTGAGGCAGAAAATTCATTGTTCTTTTTTTTCCTCCAAAAAAAAAAAAAAGATTGATCTGCTATAGACAAAACATTTGCTTACTGAAAGGTACATGAGAATGTTTTTAAACAAATGAGGGCTAATTTTTCTTTTGATATACATTTAATTACACTCTGGATACAAAAAAAAAAACGCAGATCTTAAGCAACTGTTTCTAATATTAATAGCTAGTCAGAAAACCAATAAAGCATAGTTTAATGTAGATACCAAACATATGTGGATTGCACACAAATATCTAAAGTCATGAGGGATGACAAATACATGACTCATAAACCTTCTCAAAGTATAACATCTTCATGCTTTCATGCTAACTTCAGTTTTCTTTCTTGAGCATGCCCTGAAACTGGAAATTTAATACGTAAAATGTGATAAAAACCTAAATAAAATAGCAAATGTAAAAACAATTTGTAAAGATATTATTTTAAATCTCACAAAAGTATGATTATTAGTTTTTCATTTTTACTCAACACTGTGGATTGTTAGGACAGTTCATGTAATTTAAAATTACCAAGATACCTAGGTACAATAACACCAAACATTAGCCAAGCAGCACAAATGCTGGCTGACTTCGACTAAGAATGTGGAAAGATAGATCTATAGCTGAATCTAAAAGAAAACGATGTTTATGAAAAAATGAACTAGTTCCAGAGGCCCCATTCACTCTCAATAGAACAAACATCTCTGAATGCAGCAGTTATGTGTACCTAGGTCGAGAAGTCAACATGATGAACAACCTAAAACCTGAGCTGTGCAGGAGGAAGAGAGCGGCATGGAATGCCTTCAAAAGCATCAAGAAATAGCTAAAAGGACAAAGAACCTCCGGCTCCGGCACATCTCTTCGACTCCACCGCTCTCCCTGCATTAACATACGCCCTCAGAGACCTGGGCCCTACGAAAGCAGGATGAGAATGCTATTCGGGTCTCCCAGAGAGGAATTGAAAGAGCTATGCTTGAATATCACGCCTCACTCAAGTGAGAGAAGAAATCCGAGTTCTGACCTCTGTCGCTATTCCAGAATCAGGGACACTGTCTCGCTTGCCAAGGCATCGAAAATCAGATGAGCTGCACATGTAATGCGATTTGGAGATGACCACTGACTAGCGCCGCTACCGACCGTATCCCATGGGATGTCAAAAGATCACGTGGCCGCCCCATCTACAAGATGTCAGACTTCCTTGTCAAGACCCTGAAGGAACAGTTTGAGGCTCTTCATATTCCTGAATCAACCAGATGCCATTGGGCCACACTGGCACGTGATAGGGTCCAATGGAAACGTTTCTGGCACCCGCCGAGCAAATCGGATGAATAACGGGATTCAAGTGATCAAGTGATTCCTTGACTATATGTAACTATGCTTCAGAGGTTATAGTAATCTACATAAGTATCAATTTTAATGATTTAGTACACTGTTATATCACACATAGTTTTATAAACAGACACAAATAGCACCCTTCAAAGATCTTTATTTCCAGATATAAAAATCTGATGATATATGAGAAGTCCCAAGTATTTTCTCCACAATCAAAGAAATCATTGCCAACTGAAATGTTTTTCAATCTGACTTAAGAGTTAGGAACATATTAAAGAAATGCTATTAAGCAGTTATAATTACAATACCCCAATTATTTAATAAACAGATCACAGTGACTATGATGTGGTTGTATAAATTCAAGAAAATGAGATTTTTGTTTTGCTTGTTTTGTTTTGTTTTGAGGTTGTACCCAGCTATGCTCAGGATTGCTCCTGACAGGCTCAGAGGTCCTTAATTTTTTCCTTTTTTATTACTAAAACACTGAATTACAAATTTTTTTGCAGTACAATTGTTGCAAGCATTCATTGTTCAACACCAGTCCCACTGCCAGTGCCCCCCCTACTGTCATCAAATGCTACCGCCCCACCCATTCCCTACCCCCACACCAGCCCCCATAGCTGACTGCAACAATATTGATCATTGCAACACATATATGGGAAAGGTCCTGGCATAGACCTGACCCTCCTCTGGGTGGTTTTGTTAACATGTCACGTGGCCACTTTGCTGCACACCACTGGAAGAAGCTGTAATAGTTGTTTCTCTGGTCGTTCTTCTTGGACTTACTGATCAGCCTTGTTCATGATCAGTTGTGAATGGTATCTGCACAGCTTGTAGTCACTCCCACTGGGTCATTGGAGGTGGGGAGATGAGAGGACGGTCCTCAATCCCCTGCTCCAAGCCCAGATGGCATGCCCATGGACACTCACATGTTTACTCATCCGAGAAGCGATGATGAAACTAGTCAGTGAAGAAACCAGTTTCCCCCACTCTTTGCTTCCTGGGCAGCTCCCGCAGGCAGGAGCTGTAGCGGTGAGGTGTCTTGTCAATCTCTTGGCGTTATTGATCAGTCCTGGTACATGGTTGGTTGTAGATCACGCCTGTAGGGTTATAGTCACACCCACGGGGTCGCTGGAGGTGGGAGATGAGGGAGGACCTCGATTCCCACTCCAATACCTGCGGCGCAACCACAGCAATCCACATGCTTGCTGGCCCTCAAAGTGAAGATGAAGCCGGCCAGGGATGGAGCCAGCCTCCCGCTATCGCTGCTTTTTGGGCCTCTCCCTGTAGGCTGGAGTCATAGCACCTGCGCATCTGGCTCATTCTCCTGGGTTACTTATCAGTTCTGTACCTGGTCGCTTGTAGATGATGTCTGTGAGGCTTGTGGTCACAACCACTGGGTCAACGGAGGTAGGGAGATGAGGAGAGGGGCCCCAATCCCTACTTCAATCCCTGCTGTAACGACCAGAACAACCCACTTGTTTGCTGGCCCTAGAAGCAACGATAAAAGCTGGCCAAGGCTGGCTCTATCCTCCCCATCTCGCTGCCTCTTGGGCCGCTTCTCTTTAGGCAGGAGCTGCATCAGCTGTGCATGTGGTCATTCTCGGAGGTCCTTTGGGTGCTGGAGATCAAACCTCGGTTGGTTGCTTACCAGGCTAGCACCTAACCCACTGTAATATCACTCTGGCCCTGATTTAAGTATTTTAATATTTACATATATTTAGAAGTGACTATCTAATATATTTCCAGTTAATTTACTTCAGTTTCAACATTCTTTCTTAAATTACATTTGTTGAATGATTTTGTGTGTGTATGTAGGTGATGTATCTATAAAACATTTTTTCAGTTTCTTATATTCTACTAATACAGTGAAAGTTAAGCAATATTTCTATATTCATCTTATATTTTAACTGGCATCATATAAGAAAAAAAATAAGTAAACAAGAAACAGTAAGAATTTTCCTCAGATATTACTTGAGGCTTTTATTGAATTTTTACTAACTGAAATAATCAGAAATGAAGCTAGAACCATGCTCTGATTTTGTTGATTATCGCTTGAAAGATAGCAAACTTATACAACCTAAGTGCTCAGAGTGGTATTCGGGAGTACCATATACAGAGAAAAGAAGTATGAAATGAGATTTTAATCTTAATGAAGATTCCAATCAAAATCTTCTGATTTAAAGTTGCTTATTCTTACTAACTCATAATCACTGTCACCAAATGCTAATAAATGACCAAGTGGAACTCTTAGAAAGTTAAAATTCCCCAACAATGGTTTTAAAGTTGTATTAGAACCTAAGAACTGTCAAACTAATTACAAAGTAAATAATAATAGATTATGAAATATTTATTTATGGGGCTGGAGTGTTAGTACAGTAGGTAGAGCATTTACCTTCCAGCAGCCAACCCAGGTTCGATTCCTGGCATCCCTATGGTCTTTAGAGCATGGCCAGGGTAATTTCTGAGTGAAGAGACAGGAGTAATCCCTGAGTATTGACAGGTATGACCCAGAAAGCAAAAGAGGAAGGAAGGAAGGAAAGGAAGGAAGGAAGGAAGGAAGGAAGGAAGGAAGGAAGGAAGGAAGGAAGGAAGGAAGGAAGGAAGGAAGGAAGGAAGGAAGGAAGGAAGGAAGGAAGGAAGGAAGGAAGGAAGGAAGGAAGGAAGGAAGGAAGGAAGGAAGGAAGGAAGGAAGGAAGGAAGGAAGGAAGGAAGGAAGGAGAGAGAAAGAAGAAAGAAAGAAAGAAAGAAAGAAAGAAAGAAAGAAAGAAAGAAAGAGAGAGAGAGAGAGAGAGAGAAAGAAAGAAAGAAAGAAAGAAGAGAGAGAGAGAGAGAAAGAAAGAAAGAAAGAAAGAAAGAAAGAAAGAAAGAAAGAAAGAAAGAAAAGAAAGAAAGAAAGAAAGAAAGAAAAGAAAGAAAGAAAGAAAGAAAGAAAGAAAGAAAGAAAGAAAGAAAGAAAGAAAGAAAGAAAGAAAGAAAGAAAGAAAGAAAGAAAGAAAGAAAGAAAAGAAAGAAAGATCTATGCTCTAACAAAATTTGAGTTTATGAAACTCTGGTCTGAAAAGTATTAAGATTGTTCAAGCACTTAATCATATTACTTCATAACTCAGTTGCTGTACCAACTAGATAACCAGAAAAAATATGTAACCAACAAATAAATAACTCAGCAAATAAATCAATAAATAACTCAGTGAGAAAAGCAGACTAATGCTTGTCTGACACTTTCCCTATCTTATACCAAAGTCCAAATATATGGAGACAGACATAAAATGCTAAATTTATGTACAAAAGAAATGGCACGCACATTTATTTTATAATATATATCTTAGACCAGAAGCTCTTTTAGTAGCAATAATATCTACATAGATTTTCAGAAGTTCTAGTTTCAAGTGTAATTTAAATAGAGTGGCAGTATGGATAGAATTCAGAAGCAGATATTCCGGTTTAATATGATAAGATTATACCAAAACTTGGTCACTATAGTTTTTCTTGTATTAAACTATCCTAGTGTTTACATTATTATCACTAGAATAAATATATAAATTCAAGAAAATATATAATGATAGTTAAAAACTAATGACAGTGTGAATAGAATGGGCCAATTATGATATAATTAGTGGAAGATTAAAAAGCATTCAAGAAAGGATAACTTATTTTATCATCATTATAGTTACTATTTTGAATGCTAATACAGATCTAGAAGAAAACACGCCACAAAACTGATTTGCATACACAACAAAATATAAAACATGACAAAAGAGCAAAATAACCATAAGAAGAAAAGAATTAAAGGAATAGGTAAGTGGACCAGTTGAATGGTCACAAGTGGAGAAGTCAAGAGGAAGGAGAGAATGTCCAGTCACAAGGAGAATAGAGCACAGATACAGAATTCAAGGCTGCTTTCACAGAAATAAGGGGCAGAATAAACTAGGAGAAGTCCAGGCAATTATTTATAGAACTCTACCAGATTTTAAAGTTAAAATGAGAGTAGGTCTTCAAAAAGGAAGTTAATCACTAGCCAACATAATTAGTATCCCAAGTAAGATAAAATATCCTTGAAGGATTCAATCAAAGGAATAACATATTCTGACGTTTTACTTAAAATCTGCAAAATGATTGGTTATACATGAAGACTCCACACGCACAAAGTAAATACTAATAACGTAGCTAGCACTATTATTAAACAGCAAGTTTAGGAAAAAGACATTGCCGTTATCGTGGAATTCTGGGTACCCCTTCATCTCTTTTCTTCCATCTAAGAAGCATTGTTTGCTTTGGTGAAAGTATTTTGTAGCAATGAAAAGTTTAGGTCTCCCTCTGAATGCCCACCTAAACGCAGTTAATATGTACTTTCTGAGCCCTGTGTCTTTTTACTTGCATATTATCTTTAAGATTTAGCTACCTTGCTCCAATGCTTCTGATTCATTTTTATTGCTGTAGTACATGGGTGAGTGGAAATCTATATTTACTTATATCATTCTGAGATAATACTCAGGTGTTTTCTAGGGTAAGTACGAAGGATCATAGGCTTCAAAGGCAATACTGAATATTTTTATGCAATTATTTACTTTAGTTTTGGCTCATACCTGGGGTGCTCAGCTCAGGAGAGACAGTGGTAATAGGAAGAAGCCTGGGTCTGCTATTTGGAAAGCACACACTTGGTCCATTGAGCCCCAGTACCGAATACTATTAAATAGGATGGTTCACATCTCACAGTCTATGAGAAAATACAAAGTTTTATTTCACCAGCCTGTGGTAGACTCCAGCTTCTAAATTTTTGCCTATGTGAGGCATATATAATGCTTTCTTTAGTTTTAATCACCCTGAAAAATAATAAATTTGCAACTCTTTACTATTTTAAAGTCGACCTCAATTTTGTGTTTTATAAATTATATATTTGATTTTTTAAATGTTTCTGTATTTAGCTTTTCAAAATGGATTTGTGGGAGTTATTTATATATTTACTCATTGTACATAATAAATATCTTTTGTCAGTTGGAGGCTGGTCTTTTCACTTTCATTATGTCTGAGTTACTAAATCAACTTTCTCCAAGCTTAGTTTACATAAAAGACCCATGTTTACTGTACATGTTTACTATTTTTAAATGCATATACCTAGATGAACACTGTAAGATATAAAACATTTTTATTACACCTAAAAGTGCCTAAGAGTCTCCTTCCCATTCTTGACATCACGAAACCAGAGATTTACTTTTGCACAGTCCTTGCTTTGTTGTTAATCTTATGGAGGAAGTTACATTCAGCATTAAGTATAAAGTTATTTGGAGGCCATGCAATTATGTCATGAAATGAATAGCTTCTACCAGGGAGAAGAGGCTTACTTCTATTCTTGGTTTGCTAATAAATTATATGTTATGAATGACTAATTAATTTTGCCATGATTATTTATGTTTGCACTGATGAGTATAGGTATATTTTTTCTTTAAAAAATATCTTTGCATTACTCTGGCAGACCAAAGTTAGGGAGGATCTGGAATTTTCCCCATATTATTTATGGCTTCAATTAAAAAATTTTGCTAAGTATATTTGCATACATATTCATAGATGCTATCTCTGTATTTACTTTTGTGATGTTGTACTTGATTTTGAAATATTGAATAACACTCCATCTTAGAGAATATTTTGAGAAATGCTCCTCTACCTCTTACACTGAAAGAATGGTAGAACAAATTTTATTTTATATCCTCCTCAAAGGTTTGACAAAATTAACTAGTCTTTAGAACTTAAAAACCAACTCTTTAGAATTGTCTTCATGGGAAAAAAATTTAATTATGACTTCAATGTTATTAACTAGGCAATTTCAATTAAATATCATGCATGTCTCTATAGATTTCAGTAGCGTTCTCAACTTTTTGGACATATAGAACATGAACCCAGAGCCACAGCAGAACCTGGCAAGGTACCCGTGGTGTATTCGATATGCCCAAAACAGTAACAATAATGGGCCTCACTCCCAACGAATGGAGACGTTACTGGCACCTGCTCCAGCAAACCGAAGAACAATGGGAAGACAAGTGTGACAAGTTCTTTAATAATTTTGGCCCCTTTCTATCTTTTAGAAAACTTCAATCACGTTTACATTTTTCTGACATCTCTTAAATGTTTTGTTGTTAGTTTACACTCTTTCTACCCTTTATATTTGACCTACCTTCAATTTCACCAATGCTTTATTTACCTGGATCCAGTTATCTGGCATGTACATTGAAGGAAGCCTATATTGAATAGTGTATTTTGACATATTTTCCATTTCATTTTATACAGTTCCCATCTCTACTAAAATTCTCCTTTTAGTCTTAGAGTCTGTCCACATTTTCCACTCGGTTCTATAACAAGTTAACCACAGTTATCTTACAATTCTTCTTTCCTTGTCCCTATAACACCTTGTCATCTTTCAATTTGGATTTGTTAGTTGCTCCAGCACTAGTAACAAACAATAGTTTGTGCTTTTTGGTTGGAGTCCCAATATTTTATTCAGCACTACCCATCTGTAGGACGATAGCAGGAAATGATGTAAATCCTATTCTTGTCTGTAAACGGACAACACAATATAAAATGCAGGGTTGAACAAATTAGTAAAGATTTAGATTGTGTGTTTTGCTTTTGTTAGCCCAATTGCCAAGGTACTTCTGCTACTTATTCCTCCTGCTTGGAGCTCCTGTTATGTGGCCACACAGGGCCGTGGTAGCTGGGGGGCTTCTGTGTTCCTGCTTCAGCAGTTCCTGTAGTTTGTGCTATGAGAGATCGGTATTCTCCATACTGTTGTCTCATTCCATCAGTTCAGTTTTTTTATTATTCAAAATAGTCTTTTATTACTAGTCACTCTCAACAGAACAAACATCTCTGAATGCGGCAGTTATGTATACCTAGGTCGCGAACTCAACATAATGAACGACCTAAAACCTGCACAGGAGGAAGAGAGTGGCATAGAACTCCTTCAAGAGCATCGAAGAAATAGCTGAAAGGACAAAGAACCTCCAGCTCCAGGCACATCTCTTTAACTCCACCATTCTCCCTGCATTAACATATACCTCAGAGACCTGGGCCCTACGAAAGCAGGATGAGAATGCTATTTAGGTCTCCCAAAGAGGAATCGAAAGAGCTATGGAATATCATGCCTCACTCAAGTGAGAGAGAAGGAATCCAGAATTCTGACCTCCATCAACGATTGAGAGTCAGGGATGCTGTCTAGTTTGCCAAGACATCAAAAATCAGATGGACTGGAAATGTAATGCAATTTGGAGATGACCACTGGACTAGAACTGTTACTGACTGGATCCCACGGGATGTCAAAAGATCACATGGCCACCCATCTACAAGATGGTCAGACTTCTTTGGCAAGACCCTGAACAAATGATTTGAGGCTCTTTATATTCCTGAAGCAAGCTGAAGCCATTGGGCTACACTGGCGTGTGATAGGGTCAAATAGATATGTTACTTTCGCCTGCTGAAGCAAATTGACAAATAATGGGATGTCAAGTATCAAGTGATCAAATCTTTCATTATTCAGAATTGCTGCTGCTGGGGTTACCTCTCCCAGAAGTACAGGGAAACACTCAGTCAGATATTCAGCTGGCCACATAGAGCTGCTTGTTCAGCAGAGCTCAGGGGACACCCATGGTGGTGCCCCGGGGTCTGGGGAGATTTCCCTCACACATGGGGGCACGCATTCACCCCTTTGAACTATCGCCCTTGCCCCGCAGATACTCTCATTTTTGTTGCAAAGGAATTTCTATTTTTTGCTTTTTTTTAAATTCTATTAAAATTTTTAATGAATCACGAGATACAGTTACAAAGTTGTTCATGACTGGGTTTCAGTTGTAACAATGTTTCATCATGCCTCCCTTCACCAGTGCACATTTCCCACCATCACTGTCTCTTTTCCTCCCTCACCCACCTCTACATCACCTCTGTTTTCTCTCTCTCTCTCTCTCTCTCTCTCTCTCTCTCTCTCTCTCTCTCTCTCTCTCTGTCTGTCTCCCTCTCTCCTTTTGGGCATTATGATTTGCATACAGACACTGAAAGGCTTATCTTGCTTGTCACTTTACTTACGTTCAGCACTCATGTCAGAGTGATCATTTCCAGCTATCACTGTCATAGTGGAGCCTTCTCTGTCCTAGCAGCCCTCCCCACCACCGCATGTGGCATAGCTTCCAATCATGGACCATTCTGCCTGGCCCTTCTACTGTCCTTGGATATTAGTCTCACACTATATTCTTGTTATACTCCACAAAGAGTTCCAATCATTCCATGTTTGTCCCTCTCCCTTTGACTCATTTCACTCAACATGATATTCTCCATGTCCATACATTGATATGAGAATTTCATAACTTTGCCCTGTTGGCTGCATAGTATTCCATTGCGCAGATGTACTGTGTTTCTTTACCAGCCATCTGTTCTTGGGCACTCAGGTTGTTTCCAGATTCTGGCTATTGTGAACAGTGCTGCAATGAACACAGAAGTGCAGATGGCTTTTCTGCTCTGTAATTTTGGGCCCCCAGAGTATCTATGTTGTAATGATCAACCACAGCCTCAAGGAAACTGTGTTGCTTCTTTTTCCTGTTTCTTGGTGCATCATGATGAAGTTGGGGACTGACATCAAATAATACCCATGCATGACCAATTTCTGGTGGAACATTGTTCATGATGAAGGAACCAATGTTTTTTATCCAGGGTGCCTGGTCCAAAGTTCTTATGGGCACCACTAGGTATGGCTTGGCAGGTAGGAAGGTTTGTTATATTGGTTTTATAAGAAATAAAGAATTTTACATAAATTATTCCTAGAACATCCCCCTGCTTCAGGCACTTTATGTAATGCTCATACCTTGAGCATTCTTGATATGCTGCTATCAATGACTGGTTGAATAAAGGACGGAGTGATCATCATCCACTAGTTAGTTCTCTTTTCAAGGCATTTCCATGATGGTGGCACTCATCATTACATTTTTCTTTCAGTCACTTCTGATAAGTAACAAAGGTGAAAAAGTAGAAATGTGTGAGGTAGGAAAAAAATGAAGAAATGAAAATTAACTGTAGCACCTAATATGCATTTTCTCACTATTTTGGTGACTGTTAATTATTATTTCATTACTTATCAAGGTGTGCATAGGATCAGACCTTTCTGAAAAAATCTTTGTGAATGGATGAAAAACTAACTTAAAATTAACCCTCCAAATATCTCCCATTTTTGCTTATTTAATATTTTTTTGACAACCCTATAAATATTGTTCTAATTTACAAAAGGGAAATTTATTTATTTATTTTTTTTGCCTCAAGCCGTTCCTTCAGGGTCTTGACAAGGAACTCTGACCATCTTGTAGGTGAGCGGCCATGTGATCTTTTGACATCCCGTGGGATCCAGTAGGTAACGGTTCCTAGTCCAGCGGTTGTCTCCAAATCGCATTACATGTCCAGCCCATCTGATTTTTTGATGCCTTGGCAAATGAGACATTGCCCCTGATTCTGGAATAGCGACGGAGGTCAGAACTCCAGATTCCTTCTCTTACTTGAGTGAGGCGGGATATTCCAAGCATGGCTCTTTCCATTCCTCTTTGGGAGACCCGAATAGCATTCTCATCCTGCTTTCATAGGGCCCAGGTCTCTGAGGCGTATGTTAATGCAGGGAGAATGGTGGAGTCCAAGAGATGTGCCCAGAGCCGGAGGTTCTTTGTCCTTTTAGCTATTTCTTCGATGCCTTTGAAGGCATTCCATGCCGCTCTCTTCCTCCTGTGCAGCTCAGGTTTTAGGTCGTTCATCATGTTGATTTCTCGACCTAGGTACACATAACTGCTGCATTCAGAGATGTTTGTTCCATTGAGAGTGAATGAGGCCTCTGGAACTAGTTCATTTTTTTTTTTTTTTAATTTTTTTTTTATTATACCACAGTGAAACATACAATTACAAAGGTGATCATAATTGGTTCTTGGTAATACAGTGTTCGAGCACCCATCCCTCCACCAGTGCCCCATTTCCACCACCAATGTACCCCACCCCCTCCTGCCCACCCCCCTGCTGCCTTAATAGCAGGTACCCCAGTTTCCTCTCTTTCTCTCTCTGTCTCTCTCTCTCTGTCTCTGCATCTCTCAGCCTCTTATTTTACACATTGTGGCTAGCCCTGCAGGTATTTAGAGTTTATCACTTAAGTCTCTTTGTGTATATTCAATGGTGAGTCTTAATCTGCCATTACCATTTCCCACATTTAGTAAAACACTGGTATCTATTTATGTCGTGATTAATGAATGCAGTCATTCTATATCTGTCCTTTTCCTTCTGACTAATTTCACTCAGCATGATTGTCTCCATGTCCCTCCATTTGCAGGTAAATTTCATAATGTCATCTTTTCTGACAGCCGCATAGTATTCCATAGTGTAGATGAACCACAGTTTCTTTAGCCAGTCCTCTGTTCTCGGGCATTTAGGTTGTTTCCAGATTCTAGCTATAGTGAATAGCGCAGAGATGAATAAAGAAGTACAGATAGTGTTTCTGCTATGTGCTTTTCGGTCTCTCGGGTATATTCCCAGGAGTGCTATTGCTGGATCAAATGGAAGCTCAATATCTAGTTTTCGGAGGAATGCCCATATTGTTTTCCAAAAGGGCTGGACCAGTCGGCACTCCCACCAACAGTGGATCAGAGTCCCTTTTTTCCCCACATCCACGCCAGCACTGGTTGTTCTTGCTGTTTTGGATGTGTGCCAGTCTCTGTGGTGTGAGATGGTACCTCATTGTTGTTTTGATTTGCATCTCCCTGATGATTAAAGATGAAGAACACTTTTTCATATGCCTTTTGGCCATTCGAATTTCTTCTTTTTTGGAAGCTTCTGTTCATTTCTTCTCCCCATTTTTTGATGGGGTTGGCTGTTTTTTTTCTTGTGGAGTGCTACCAGTGCCTGATATATCCTGGATATTAACCCCTTTGTCAGATGGGTATTGGGTGAATATCCTTTCCCACTCTGTGGATTGTCTTTGTATCTTGGTCACCGTTTCTTTTGAGGTGCAGAAGCTTTTTAGTTTTATATAATCCCATTTGTTTATCTTTGCTTCCATTTGCTTGGTCAGTGGTGTGTCATCTTTAAAGATACTTTTCCGTTTCGATGTCGTAGAGCCGCTTCTCCTATGTTTTCTTCGATGTACCTTATAGATTCATGTCTGATGTTGAGATCTAGAATCCATTTTGATCTGACTTTTGTGCATGGCGTTAGAAGGAGGTCTAAGTTCATTTTTTACATGTAGCTGCCCAGTTTTCCCAGCACCATTTGTTGAAGAGGCTTTCTTTGCTCCACTTAATATTTTTTTGCTCCTTTATCGAAGATTAAGTGGTTGTATATTTGAGAATGTGTTTCAGGATACTCAGTTCTATTCCATAGGTCTACAGGTCTGTCTCTATACCAATACCACACTGTCTTAATTACAACTGCTCTGTAGTAGAGCTTGAGGTTGGGGAAAGTGATACCTCCCATCTTCTTTTCCCAAGGATTGCTTTAGCTATTCGTGGAGTTTTATTATTCCATACAAATTTCAGGAGTGTTTGTTCAATTTCTTTGAAGAACACCATGGGTATCTTTATAGGGACCGCATTGAATCTGTATAAAGCTCTAGGGAGTATTACCATTTTGATAATGTTGATCCTTCCGATCCATGAGCAGGGAATATGTCTCCATTTCCTCAGGTCTTCTTTTATTTCCTGAAGTAACGTTTTGTAGTTTTCTTTGTAGAGATCCTTTACTTTTTTGTCAAACTGATTCCTAGGTATTTGATTTTCTGCGCAATTGTGAATGGGATAGTTTCTTTAATGTCCCTTTCTTCTCTTTCGCTGTTTGCATATAGGAAGGCCATTGACTTTTGGGTATTGATTTTGTACCCTGCTACTCTGCTATAGGAATGTATTATTTCTAGGAGCCTCTTGGTAGAGAGTTTTGGGTTTTCCAGGTATAATATCATGTCATCTGCAAATAGTGATAACTTGGCTTCTTCCCTTCCTATCTGGATGCCCTTAATGCCTTTTTTCTTCCCTGATTGCTATAGCAAGTACTTCCAGTACTATATTGAATAGAAGTGGTGAGAGTGGGCAGCCTTGTCTTGTCCCTGATCTTAAGGGAAGGCTCTCAGTTTTTCCCCATTGAGAATGATGCTCGCTGTGGGCTTGTAGTAGATGGCCTGGATTATCTTGAGGAAGGTTCCTTCAATCCCCATTTTACGGAGAGCTTTCATCATGAACGGGTGTTGGATCTTGTCAAATGCCTTCTCTGCATCTATTGATATGATCATATGGTTTTTATTTTTCTTTTTGTTGATATGATGTATTATGTTGATTGACTTGCGAATGTTGAACCATCCTTGCATTCCCGGGATGAATCCCACTTGGTCATGGTGTATAATCTTTTTGATGACTCTTTGGATTCTATTTGCTAGTATTTTGTTGAAGATCTTAGCATCTGTATTCATCAGGGAGATTGGTCTGTAGTTTTCCTTTTTTGGTGGCATCTTTGTCTGCTTTGGGTATCAGGGTGATATGTGCCTCGTAAAAGCTATTTGGGAGTGTTTTTGTTTCTTCAATTTGTTGGAAGAGCTTAAAAAGAATTGGGAGTAGGTCCTCTTTAAAGGTTTTGTAGAATTCACTGGTGAATCCATCTGGACCTGGGCTTTTGTGTTTGGGGAGACTTTTGATTACTGATTCTATTTCCTCGATGGAGATAGGTTTGTTGAGGTATTCCAAATCTTCTTGTTGCAGACTTGGGAAGCTATAGGAATTCAGGAATTTGTCCATTTCTTCTAGGTTCTCTTGTTTCGTGGCGTACAGGCTCTCATAGTAATCTCTGATGATCTTTTGAATTTCTGTGGTTTCTGTTGTGATGTCCCCGTTTTCATTTCTGATTCTATTTATTTGGGTTCTCTCTTTTCCTTTTCTTACAAGTCTTGCAAGTGGTTTGTCAATCTTGTTTATTTTTTCAAAGAACCAGCTTTTGGTTTCGTTGATCTTCTGGATTGTTTTTTGACATTCCATCTCATTGATTTCTGCTCTAAGTTTTATTATTTCTTTCTTTCTGCTTGGGTTGGGCTCCTTTTGTTGATCACTCTCTAAGATCTTAAGTTGTGAAGTCAGACTGTTTATGATGGCCTTTTCTTCTTTTCTGATAAATGCTTGAAGAGCTATGAACTTGCCTCTTAACACTGCTTTTGCTGTATCCCACAAGTTCTGGTAATTCGTGTCTTCAGTCTCATTTGTTTCCAGGAATCTTTGAATTTCCTCTTTGATTTCTTTTTATGACTTGCTGGTTGTTCAGCAGTGAGCTGTTTAGTTTCCAGGTACTTGGTATTGGTCTCCGTTTTTTGTGTACAATTAACTTCTATTTTCAGTGCCTCATGGTCTGAAAAAGTAGTTGGCACAATTTCTATCTTCTTGATTTTATGGAGGTATGATTTATGGCTCAGCATGTGATCTATTTTGGAGTATGTTCCATGGGCACTGGAGAAGAAAGTGTATTCAGCTTTTTGGGGGTGAAATGCCCTGTATATGTCTACCAGCCCTCTTTTCTTCCATCTCTTCTTTAAGGGCCAGTATTTCCTTGGTAAGTTTCAATCTTGTTGATCTATCCAGGGTTGATAGAGCAGTGTTGAAGTCTCCAACTACAATTGTGTTGCTGTCAATGTCTTCTTTGAAGTCTATTAGTAGTTGTTTTAGGTATTTTGCTGGCCCCTCGTTGGGTGCATATATGTTTAATAGCGTGATTTCTTCCTGATATATGCATCCCTTGACTATTAAGAAGTGACCTTCACTGTCCCTTCTGACCTTCTTCAGCCTGAAGTCTATGTTGTCAGATACCAGTATGGCTACCCCAGCCTTTTTGGATGGGTTGTTTGAATGAAGGATTGTTTTCCAGCCTTTTATTTTGAGCCTGTCTTTTGCTCCGATTGTTCAGGTGTGTTTCTTGCAGGCAGCAGAATGTCGGATTCAATTTTTTGATCCATTGTGCCACTCTGTGTCTCTTAACTGGTGCATTTAGACCATTGACATTGAGAGAGATTATTGTCATGGGATTTTGTGCCATCTTTCTGAATAGGTTGGTTGTTCTTTTGGGTTATGTCTCGTCTTATAGTAGATCTTTCAGTCCTTCTTTTAAGGTTGGTTTTGATTTTACAAAGTTCCTAAGCTGTTGTTTATCCAAGAAGTTGTATATCTGTCCTTCAAATCTGAGCGAGAGTTTAGCCGGATAAAGAATTCTTGCTGAGGCATTCATTTCATTAAGTTTTTTCACTATATCCCACCACTGCCTTCGGGCTTGGAGGGTGTCTTCTGAGAAGTCTGCTGAAAGTCGAATGGATGCTCCTTTGTATACAATTTCCTTCTTTGATCTTGCTGCCTGAAGAATTCTGTCTCTGTCTATGGCATCCATTACTTTGACTAGGATGTGTCTTGGGGTCTTTCTATTGGGGTCTCTTCTTGCTGGTACGGGCCGGGCTTCTTGGATCTGGATGCCTTCGTCCTTTAACTTCGGGAACTTTTCAGCCAGGATGTTTTTAACTGTTTTAATTTCCTTGGGGTTACTTTCTTGTCCCTCTGGGACTCCTATGATTCTTATGTTGTTCCGCCTGGCTTCATCCCATTGTTCTCTATTTCATTGCTGATCCATTATCCGGTCTTTTTCCATCTTATGTAGATCTCTGAGTGCTTTCTGCAGCTCATCTTCAGCCTCACTGATTCTCTCTTCCGCTGCTGTCATCCTACTATTCAGAGCCCCGATTGTGTTTTTCATTTCGTCTACTGAGTTTTTAAGCGATGATATTTCTATTTGCATGGTTCTCATTTCTGCTCTCATTTCCTCCCGTAGTTTATTGACAGCCCTTTCAACTGCTTCGTTTATGTTCTCCTGTATTTTATTGGACATCTGCTCAATTTTTTCGTTGAGCTCCTTAAACATCCTACCAATTTCTTCTCTGGTTTCACTGTCAGAGAGATCATGCACATCTGTATTCTTTTTGAGTCTTCAGGGTCGATTCCTTCATCTGTTCTTCGAGCTGGGGATCTCGTTGTTTCCCCATGGTGTTGTGGTGTTCAGGGATAGATTCCCTCTGGTGTACTGTTTCTTTTTTTCCTTGAGGGTATTACCTTCAAAG
>JAJIBD010002733.1:0-28825 GCA_021461705.1 Cryptotis parvus
TTATTTTCTAAAAAGTTTTTCAGAAAGTATTTAAATCATTTTGCGATATTTTTGCTTATAAATGTGGAGTCAATTTCATTATTTTACCTACAGTTTTCCATAAGTACACAACCATTTACTAAAGAGAGAGTTTCTGTTAAACACATGTTTATTATTGTCTGCTTTATAAAAAAAAATTTTCATGGGCCGGAGCGATAGCCCAGTGGATAGGGTGTTTGCCTTGCACGTGGCTACGGCCGTGTCGACCGAGTTTGATCCCTGGTATCCCATATGGTCCCCTGAGCACCAGCAGGAGCAATTCCTGAGTGCAGAAAGTGGAGAAACACCAGAGCATTTGCCAGGTGTGTGACCCAAAAAGCAAAAAAAAAATTTTTTTTTCATAAGGAATCTGAGAAAGTGAGTTGACTAAACATTACAGAATGGATTTTTCCTACTTTGTTATAGACTATGGAGGTGTATTAAGAGGGTACTTTGTGAAGACACAAGCAAAATTTAGTTTGACTAGTAAGATGATCTTTGTAGTGTACAATTTTAGAAGATACTAGAAAACTCTTTGATACACTTGAAAAAATACAAAAATAAGCAACAAGAAAATCTTGCTTTCAACATGGTTATTTTAATCTAAAGGTAACACTTGTACTATACAAATACCTAGTTTCTTCCTCCTGACAATAACTTAGATTTATTATCCCTGTATCACTGCTCACTGTCTTCCCATTCATCATCGATTTGCTCGAGCGGGCCCCAGGAACATCTCCATATGTCCTGTCTCATGCTAGTAGAGCCAAGGGCATCTGCTTGCTCCAGGAACATAAAGAGCCTCAATCCATTCCGGAATGAGGTCTATAATTGTCACTGGTATTTGGCATATCAAATACAACACGGGTAGCTTGCCAGGCTCTGCCATGTAGGCAGCATACTCTTGTAATTTACCATGTAGATTGGTAGCATAAATCTGTAAACCAATTTACAGATTTTGCCCAATTTAAATGTCATACTCAAAGTTTTATAGTTGTAAAGTAAATAAACATTGGTGAGAGTAGAAAGGGTGTAGTGAACCAATAAGATAATGTAGACTTTTTGTACTGTATTTAATTTTCTTATTCATACTTTAAAGGTTTACAGGCATCTTATCTCTGAAAGCTTGTTCTGAATCTTATCAAGATTTTATGTACCAGAAGATCATATGGGAAAGATGACAATATACTTTTTCTGTCAGTTAGGATAAATTTTTTCTTAAGCAGGTCCTTGCACAGATTTCACCCCCTTGGACAACAGAGGAACAGAAGCTTTGGAGCAAGCTTTGGAAAACATACCCAGTAAATACTCCTGAAAGATGGGAAAAATAGCAGAAGCAGTGCCAGGCAGGACAAAGAAGGACTGTATGAAATGTTCAAGGTATGATTTTAGTGAAGTCAGTAAGATTTAATATTATCTCTATTAAATGGATCTTGAAATACTACCCCAGAGAATAGGAAAATGCTATAAAAAAAACTTATCTTTGTGATTGAATCACACAATTAACATTTATGATGCTGAAAAGGCAATCTTGCTATGGATCAGTACATTGAATTTATTAACGTTTCTACTTTTTTTTTTTTTTTTTGCTTTTTTGGGTCACACCAGCGATGCTGAGGGGTTACTCCTGCCTCTGCACTCAGGAATTATTTCTGTCGGTGCTAAGGGCACCATATGGGATCCCAGGGATCGAACCCGGGCCGGCATAGGCCGGCCGCGTGCAAGAGCAAATGCCCTACCCACCGGGCTATCGCCTCCGCCCCTCCCCTCCCCTTTTTGATTGTTATTGTTTATTTTTATTTTTAGCAGAGTCTGGGAAGCTACTCATGTCGTATTTGATATGCCAAATATCAGTAACAATCATAGACTTCATTCCCATGATCTGTTGGAATGGTTTGAGGCTCTTCATGTTCCTGCAGCACTCAGATGCCCTCTGGGCTCTACTAGCATGTGACAGGACTTATGGAGGTGTTACTGGTGCCCGCTCGAGGAAATTGATGAATGGGAAGACAAGTGACAAGTGACAAGTGACAACATTTCTACTTAAAAAGTAAAATCTCTCTAAGGTTTTGTTGCTTTTCATTTTCTGCAATATATAGAAACTTAAAAAGAATCTTTTATTCAAAAGATTCAAGTAAAAATCTACTTATCTAAGATTACGTAGAAAGTGGAGATTATGCCACATTAATTTTGTTCACTACCGCTTTTTATAAGCACACAATAAAAGTACAATAAAGTTAAGTAGCTAATAATAAGGCCCAATTTTATTGGAAGATCATCAACACAATTAAGTGTAATGGTGTTAAAAATGATTGACCTCCAGAAAACAGAAAATAATACTGATTTATTTCATCATTTTGAGAAACAAGATTTTTAAGAAAATTTTTTCTATGAAGAATAAATTTGACTATAACATGAAAAGTCTAAGAAAATTTTCCCTTGTTCTTTATTTTTAGGGATTATTTTAATAATGTTTCACAATATTTTAATATTCAGGGAATATGGTGATAACCTTTATTAAGCATGGTGTAACTGGGCTCAATCCACTCTTGTAGGAAATAGATTCAGGGCCACAGAGATAGTACAGTTGATAAGGTGATTGCCATACTTATGGCTGACTGGATTCTATCCTTAGCATTCCCATATGGTCTCCCAAGAACTCCAGAAGTAATCCCTAAATTCAGAGTTAAGAGTAAGTCCTAAGCACAGCTGGGTATGGCCCCAAAACCACAACAAAACAAAAGAAAAAGGGTATAGACAATCTCATTTGCATTCTTTAATTTATCTTATATTGGTAATAAACAATAAAGGGGAAACAGCAGAAGAAAAGGAATATTGATTTCTCCAAATTCTGAGTTTAAGAACAGATAAAATTATTATTTAATATAAATTGGAGGATTTCTTGCCTGTAAGATTGAAAGATTTTGGAAGTTTAACCATAATAACTCTGGGAGTAATTTGCAATTTAAAGCAATTCAGAAAATGGGACAAATTATGTAGCAGAATAGTGAGAAATGAGATTCAAATCTAAGTTTATTTTGCTTTTTGAGCCATACAATTTTGTGAAGTGACTCAATCTCTCTGTATCTTAGTCACATCACTTATAGAATGAGGATCAAGAAGAGCCTTATAGGTTAAGGACTATTATGAGGCTTAAGATACATTTTAAATAAGAAAATAGTACTATGCCTTGCATAGTAGGTGTCCAATAACCATAAGTAACCCCCTTCCCTGCCCTAAGTGATGTGAGAAAACTTTTAAGAAAACCCCCTTGGATTCTGCTGTTGGGGGAAAGTTCCTAAGTGAAGATAAATTCAAGCAATCTTAAAAAAAAATTGTCATCTTTAGGCCTATTTTTTCAGACTAACTCTTACGGAATTTTAAATTTAAATAAAAATTCTAATACCAATGCTCTGATCCATAACAATATTGCCTTTTTTATCATCTTCTAAGTTCAGAAAAAGTGAGAGATACAGAATTTCCCACATAACTAATTATCTCTAGCTAAGCTCACACTAAGGGTTTGACAGGTGTTGGGTGATAAGGAAAAATACACTATTAAAGATCTCTGCCTGGAGACCCAGCTTGGAAGCCAGGCCTTTGTTCTAACAAATTCTCTCAGTGACTCTTTGTAAGATTTGAGATTTACTGGTCTCCCCCCAAAAATAATATACAGAGCCCTAAAATTGGCTGTGCTTATTTCGTTAAGGCCAGAGAGACCTATTTAGTGAATGAAGCCCTCTCTTTGGAAAGGCAACATACTCTCCCTCACTCATCCATCTACCTCCCAGGATACAGCCTTAATCATCACAAATAATTACAAATAATTAATAAATAGTTATACACTTTTTAATGTTTGATTATTGAAAAGCACCATTTTCTCTCTTCTCATATTCCCAGAGGAGTGTCTCTGGCAGGCAGGACAGAGTTGAGTTGAATCCCCAAACCGATCTGAGCTATAAGCTGGACATTGCCGCTTCTCAGCATTGATCCCAAGGTCTAAGAACACTATGTTGAAGTGACATTTGCATTCCCGTGGTTACTGCAGCACTGTTCACAATAGCCAATATCTGGAAATAGACCAAGTTGCCAAGAACATGATTGGATAAATAAAAAGGGCATACAGACACAATGGAATATTACTCAGTTATAAGAAAATATAAAATCTTGCACTGTTCCACTGCATGGATGAATCTGGAGAGTATCATGCTGAGTGGAGTCAGTCAGAGGACAGGGACAGATGCAGGATGATCACTTCTCTATGTGCTGTATAAAGGAATATCAAATGGAAATAACAAATAGTCAAACAACTGAAACTGAGAAGTGGTCTACACAGCTGAGTTTACCTGGAAAGGAAAGCATGGGTGTATGGTTAGTTGGAAAGGAACCCTGTGGCAGTGATGCCATTGAGTGAGATAACTCTCTGCTGTAGGGTGTAGTGTTGGGACTTTGTAATATATAAACCTATAATTTGGGGCCAGAGTAACAATACAGTAGTAAGAAATTTTCTGAGTATAGGGCAAAGTGAGTTCAATCCCCACCCCGATGGACCCCCAAACCTGCCAGGAGTGATCCCGAATACAGAGCCAGGAGTAATGCCTGAGTTTGGCCCCCAAAGCAAATGAACAAAAACCAAAACCGTGCTATCATTAAAAGAAAATGAAATAGAAACAGATTGTATCCCCTATAAAAATCATTGTCAGTCCTGTGGGCAAAAAAAATAAATAAATAAAATTATCATAATTGCTGAAATTTATATTGGTTGTGTGTTTGTTGTTTCTTTTTTCCTTTCTGTATATGTGTCTTGTCTTAATTTCCAAGCAGGAAAGGACCTTACCTCACTAACCGATAGATTTCAGGACTGCAGTCTTCATTGTTTGTTTAGCTGTTTATTTGACCAGCTCCCAAGCCCATCCTCATGCCTTTCACAATGACAGCAAGCAGCTGTACTTAGGGTGAGGCATTACCCAGTTTCGCCAACCTTAGAAGTCCCCAACAATAAGTAGTTCAAAGGGAATTTGGTCTTTTCAAGGCCTGATATTTGTCCCACCTGTCCCAGTCATGACAGTTCCCAAGTCATTTAGTAAGAAAATTCTTCTGCACTGGTTTTTCTGAAGCTTTTACTATTTTTGTGACTATTCTCATTTTCTCTAATACTCATTGATTTAATCTCTCCGATTAAAGTATCTTTCCAAAATCAAGTCATGTATTTATTTGTATATGAATCTCACCAGATATGATCCCTGAGCCCTGTCAGTAGTGATACCTGAGCACAGAGCCTCAAGTAAGACCTTATTGTCAGGTTTGGCCCCCAACCTTTTTTCAAATGAATTTGATATACTGAAAGACAGGCACTTTATGCACTGTTGGATCTTTACAGCATTTATTCTGTCTGTATTACTATTTAATGAAGAAATTAGATAAATGAAGGCTGATATATGACTTTAATGAGAAAAATTTATTTTTTGTTTATTTTAGGGTCCCACACTTTGGTGCTCAAGGCCTTTTTTTGTGCTCAGGGATCACTCTTGACAGTGTTTGGGGTTAAATTCAGATTGGTAAATGCAAGGCAAGTGCCTTATGTATATGTATATAGATGTGTATATGTATATATATGTATATATAGATATATATAGATATATATCCAAAATGTGTATTTCTATAATAAAAAAGTTGCAACTAATTATTATCTGTAAGACATTGATACTTTATTAAGATTCTATTTTGAAATGTTTGTCAGACTACCTGCTTTTAGGTGTAATATGCAATAATAGATGGAATTTTCCTTAAGAATTTAAGAACTTGTTTTCTTAAATCTAGTCAGTCAGGCTAGCATGACAAACTATTTTTCACTTTAGTTGTCTTTAATTCTTGTAAAGTTGAGGATATGTATGTATATATATATATACATATATTCAGATCTAGCTATTCATTTCTAATCATATAAGACAGGTTTAGATGTATGAGAATACATATGCACAAATTACATAGCATCTTTATTCATAATAGCACAAACTGCAAGTAATTAGATTGTTAATCAGCAATAGAATGAAAATAATCTAGGTATATTCATCATTCAATTGATCATTAACAAAAAAATTAAAATGACTGCACTATAGATATAGCTATTAACATAGAGAAATATGAAAAACCTCACAGCAATTGACAGACATCACACACAAAAAATACACATTAACAGTTCGCACCTATGTAAAATTTACAATAAAAACAACTTATTTTATTCCTGATTGCATTTTTCAAGTGGTAGAACTACAAAGGAAAGGGAAGCCAGTTATTACTGTGTTGTCTGTATACTTTTTGTGTGTTTACTTTTGTCTTTTGTGTCACACCCAGCAATACTCAAGGGTTACTCCTGGCTCTGCACTTAGGAATTGCTACTGGTGGTGTTCAAGGAACCATATGGGATGCTGGGGATCTGTTGGACCTGGGTCAGCTGGATGCAAGGCAAATGCCCTACCTGCTGCACTATCTCTCCAGCCCCTGTTGTCTGTATACTTTTATTAGAGTACAAGGCAAGTAGGATAGGGTTGTTGCTAAAGTTCTATGTCGCAAACTGGTAATAGTTCCAGGGTTGCTTGCTTTATTGTGACTTTTTAAGCAATACACATATGGTTCCTGCACTTTTCGCTTACCTGTAGAATTCACAATGCAATCAATACGAATGGGTGAACAGTAAAATTTCATTCCTGTTTGAAGTCTAAACAAATACTGAAAGGTGAAGTAAATTTACACTTTCTACCTATGTAATGATCTATTCTTATTGTACAAGGACATGGAAGGACTTGCCTGAAGGAAAGGATATAAACTTTGTTTTGCTTGAAGAAATGTTAGCTTGCTTTACTGGAGTATTTATAGAAACATTAGTTTTCCATATATAATGGTTACACTGAACTAGTTAGTTTTCTTCCTTTACCGAAAGCTATAGGTTTTGAAACTAAGGCTATAGAATGTTTGTTTTTCTATGAAAGGCAGTAGTTTTGAAATCTGATGTTCCTTGCATTATTGTGTTCCAAAGACATCTAAAATTGCATACAACCAAAACAAGGAGGAGTTATTTTGACATTCTTATTTCATCATTCAATATATAAAGCAAGTTATAGAAATCATGATTTGTGTGAATTATTTGATAACATCTTACAGTGCTTCTCAATTCTTAGTATTTTTTTTTTTGCTTTTTTGGGTCACACCCGGCGATGCTCAGGGGTTACTCCCTGGCTCTGCACTCAGGAATTACTCCTGGCGATGCTCGGGGACCATATGGGATGCCGGGGATCGAACCCGGGCGGCACAGGCCGGCCGCGTGCAAAGCAAACGCCCTACCCGCTGGGCTATCGCTCCGGCCCTCAATTCTTAGTATTTAAAGAACAAACATATCATTTCATTAAATGGGTTTTAATTGACCAGCAACTCTTGTACTTAAGGGCTGAGGACCAGGAATATATATGTATGTATATATAAACCTTATATTTTCTATTACTAACTTGATAACTATCTATTATATTATCAGTTAATCTTTTGAAAATTAATATTTATCTAAAGTCTATTCAACTTTATTATATTCATAAAATAAGTATACTGTTAGCTGCATTGATTCCTACATCTGTCTGAATTTTAATTTCTTAGTAATAAACTCTAAAATTGTGAAATGCCTTAATTTTCCTTAGCCTAGAAAGAGAAAATGTTTTTAGAAAAGGAAAAGGAAAAGTTAATGGATGTAAGAAACATCTAGGAAAATTGGCTGAGAGATGGGTAGTATATAATGCAATTAGCTTTGGAAATGGATCATTTCAGATGACTGTGGAATATCTGAGCCAAGAAGTGGAATACTAAGTTAAACACATAAGACTGACTAAAGCTCCTCAAAAAGTGCAGTAGAGAATTTAGTCCTTCAACTGTATTCTTTCACATTTAGATAATAATTGAAGCTTACATTACATAGATTATCAATAAAGCTATACCTGATAGCCTTTAGGAAAATGCATTTAACTATAAGCCAAGGACATAGGAGTTAACCTGGAATGCATAATATTTAAGGTAGAGTAATTTGTAAAGAATTCGAGAGATCTTGGAATCAAAACAAGAAAATGTGTCCAAAGCAAAGAAGGATTTGGTCAAAATATAAATCCTACAAAAAAAAAGAATGAATTTAGAAGCAAGGCATTTGTCAATAACATTAATAAAAACCATATTAGTTAATTCTTGGAGTACTTTCCAGATTGCAATAGGTTGAAAAAGTATTAAAGTCTTTGCAGGGCAGGATGTGGGCCAAAAGAGTGTTTGTTCAGGGGAGGTGAAACAATGTCATGTGGGGGTACTTTTCAAGAAATTTGCCCTAAAATAGAGAAGAGAGACAATTAAGTGAAGAGTAATTTAAAGACAAGGGTTTGGATTTCTTTTAAGACAGATAAAATCTTAGATATAATATTTTTATAAAAGAAAAATCCAGCTAAAACATGGGAGAAAGAGAAAAGGGACTAGCATTTTCAAAGATTTATTGTTCTTGAAAATTCATGATGGGGAAAGAGAGGTGGACTCAGAGGAAAGAATTGGTGTCACTCAGCAGAACCTTTACACTTATGAAGGGAAGAAACAGAATCAGCGGGTGCTATGTGTTTCTTATACAGTGTGTATGAGACCTTTAACTTATTTTTGAAGACAGAGGAGTTAAATGGCAGCCATTTAACCTGTTGATCACATATAACCACCTGATTGGAAAAATAATCAGTGCACTAAGGATGAACTGATCTATCAAGGTTTTTCTTGAAGGGTAAGGCATGGAAATAAATTTAACACAAAGAATATGGCAAAAAAATTGAGGCAAATGGATAACTAGAAGTGGTGGACTAAAAGAATGCTAGGAATTAGACAAACCAGAAGTAATAGACACAATTTTAAAGATTAAAGGCATTGAGATTTGATGAGTGTGGAGAATGTGGGTGGCCCAATGAGCTGGTGGGGGTTAAAAGGTTCTTTCAGAGACATAAATTTGAGAGTTTTAGAGAGGGAATAGTACTAGGTGATAACAAGTTTCAAAGAGTCTGTGACATATATTGTGAACACGAGTGAGCAGATTTACCAGACTACACTGGGTGGCTTTCCATCTGCTCTTTCAGTGCTTTACAATGCATCATCACGCATTTGTTGGTTTCTCTTACCTTAACTTACTAGATCAAAATTTTTTAAATCTAGCTCTTTAAAATCTATGTAAACAGTGTGAATTAGTTTAAGCCATTTCTCATTCAGCCCTTCCCGTGTTACTTCTTGCTCCTGGGATCACCCTTCCTCTGAGTGCATATTGTTCAATTATGCCCTCATAGGCCCACATAAATTGCCAGGATGTGCTGTAGAAGTTGCATGTCCCCTGTTGTTCAAAGCAGTGTGCCTTTGCTTATGCTTCGTCTGTCTCAGAATTCTGCCACCTTACCATCATTTAGTTCTATCAGTTTCTAAGCTAGATATTCTTTTACCCACTCCCGTTCTGTGTGCCACATCAACTGAAGAAATTCATCTATTATTTTCCTCTTAAAATTTAAGGTCTTCTGTGGGTTTTGACTTTTTAAATGGGGGGTGGGGACACATGGGGTTGTGCTCTGGGTTTCTCCTGGGCCTTGTGCTCAGGATCACTCCTGGCAGTGTTCTCAGCCAGACGTGGTTCTGGAAATGGAACCAGGGTCTGCTGTGGGTAGTAAAAATGCCCTACCCACTGTACTACTGATCCAGACCCCAAATTTTTATACTTTCATCCCTAAAAGTTTATAAAGTTATTGAAAAATATTTTTTATTTTATTTATTCCAATTTAAAGCACAATTCCTGATGTAGAATGCATATTTAATACCAATTTTTGAATGTCGGTTAAAGTCAAATCTGGTCAATCACTTGATGGATATATGATGTGGACAGATTATAGCCACTTTCCCAGTCTTTGTCTTCCCTCCAGAAAAAGGGGAGCGACACCACACAAAAAGTAGGGCAACTCTTATAGAGGAGAAGTCTCTGGTTGGAAACTGGCAGATAGTACTTGTTAATATGGCCAATTTCATTTTAGTTACACTTGTTCTTTTAGCTGACTTTTTAATAGGTATTCTTAATTCACATTTTTATAAGACTCTCACAGCCAGGTATATGTTTTTCTTCATCTATATTTTTGGTAATTTTTCTTGGACGTCTAACAAATACTGAAATAAGTTTGCTTCTCCACTTACCCTTTCATAATGTTCGTGACACAATCCTGTGTAATTTGACACCTTGGAACTTTAAACAGACTCAGAATCTTTTGGACCTTCTAGCCATCATCAATTCACATAGTCCCGCAAGAATAAGGCTCATATAATACAGCGGCTTGTGCATATACAATGAATATCAATAAGGCAATATAAATATTGACTATTAAAGATCACCAAGAAAATCACCTGTTTCTAGAGATTCTATCTGATGTCCTAGGTTTTGTTGTTGTTGTTGTTGTTGTTGTTGGGGCCACACCCAGTAGTGCTCAGAGCTTACTCCCAGTTCTATATTCAGGGACCACTTCTAGCTGCCGCATGGGAACCATATGGGTTACCAGGGATTGAACCCTGGTCAGCCTCATGCATGGCAAATATCCAAACCACTGTCCTATCCTATCTCCCTAGTCCCTATTGCCCTAGTTCTGAGACAAATGCAGGCCTATTTTTCTTTGTCCAAGGAGATAAATATAGATAAGTTAAATAATATAAGTAAATATATCTTTATATTATTTGATGACAGAATCAATGACAGAATTATTAATAACTAACCACTACCTGAACAGAGGGTGAAATTCTAAATTGTAGTGCATATATCGTAAGTAATGTTTTTCATTCAATGCCTAAAAGCGAAACTGTTTATATTCTAGTCTGTGTCACACGTGGTGCAGGAAAATCTAATCTGAGCCACTCAATGCGTAAGCAGACAGAAACAACCACATACACTGAATGACATTAGACATGCAAATGCTCATGGCACTACCTGGATCACTGAGTCCTCTTCTCATATTGGAATGCTTTGGCATCAAGCAGACATGGCATTCTCCTGCACATTGTATTCAAATGTAAGGCAATCAAAAGTCTCTAAGATAACTATCTCATATAGTGTTCTCTCATATAAATGCATGTTATTTATTATTCATTATAACATTTCTCAACTAGGTAAAGATTTCTTGATGAATGAAGCAATGTCTGTTTTATAACTGTAACGTGAAAAGACATAAACAGTAAAGAAAATGGAGCAAGGAAAGATAACCACAGGGTAACTTAACAGTTAATATGCATAGAATTGCGCTTGTTCCTCAGTTCCAATAATTCAGAAAGGAGACAGGCATCATCCTCACCCATCAAGTCCACCTCTTCATTCTGGCAATTTAATATGGTTCTGATCAGGAAGATTTGAATAATACACATGTCACAACCTCAGAGTGGAGAGCTGATTTGACTTGTCTATTTGTTTGTACATATTTTGAATTTTTTAAAAATGACACAATACAACTTGAAAAGGAAACATTTGATTTCAAGAGTTCATATGTACCCTTTAGATGTTTTCATAAGCCTTCTTCATCTATATTTTCGGCAATTTTTCTTGGACGTCTAACAAATACCGAAATAAGTTTGCCTCTCCACTTACCCTTTCATAATGTTCGTGACACAATCCTGTGTAATTTGACACCTTGGAACTTTAAACAGACTCAGAATCTTTTGGACCTTCTAGCCATCATCAATTCACATAGTGTGCAGTAAATCCAGCTCAAAATAAACAACACAGATGGAATCGAAGCTTATAGTACAATGTCAGCAGTATCCACAGATTGACAGAGCTAGTTAGGCTGCCAGATGCACAGAATGTTGTTCTATCTACTTGTTCTTTATAACTGGACTTGATGGAGTACATCAGTGTCAAACTCCTTGCTGGTTTCCACACGCAACACGCACAGAAATGCACCGCATAAACACGCACATTCCTGTGCTCTATATCAACGGCGCCATCTGCTCTCAGCTTTACATGTGGTAGTTAACTAACTACCCTACCGTTGCCTGGGTCTCACCGACTGCTTTCTCTGGAAACAAATGACAACAGTTTTTATCTTGTGCCCTCCTTGGCATTATAAAATAAGGCTCTTAACATTTCCATACGCATATATTTTCCATGCATTTTTTAAAAAATTCTGTTCTCCGTTTTATTTACTGATTCCCAAGAGAATGGCAATATCTCTTTATATCTTCCTTAATTTGAGATTTGCCCATGGAATCTCACAGACTGAGATTGTTTTTTCTGAGATTTACATAAAAGCAATATATCTATAGAAACGCCATGGGCCTGGCAGCATTTTACTTACTATACACAGTTTTGTCACATACGATATAGCACTTGTAAAATAAGGGTGTAAAAATTGGGGGGTTCAGTAGAGGTCAGGTGTTTATTCCCTTCCACTAACCTTCTATAAAATTATCAGGGCAATAATAGCCATGCTTAAAATGATAAAATTAAGAAGATATGCAAACATGTAGTCTTTATATACAAGAATCTCCCTACAGAAGATCTCACATATTTTTCTTTTCCCAGATGTAGAATTTGTCTTGACCTCTTTGCCATCTCATATGAGATCTAGACATGTAGTAAGATATAAAAAATGGATAATCATTTTTTAACTCAAAAATTCAATGGTAATAACTTTTTCAAAGCAATATATCCACATTAACTGTATGTAGGGGAGTATAAAATGTCACAAGAAGGATGTACAAAACGAAATGACAGAAAGATGACCCAGGTTTCGGCTGTGCCAAATATCTTTTCCTGACCCATTTCCATGTCTGGCACCTGTCTTTATGACAATCTTTCCAGGAGTTCTACTGAAATTATACTTACCTTCTTGTAACTAGGTAACATAATCTCCTCGAGGCTAGTTAATTGCAGCCCACGATAACCTCACATAAAGTAACTGTTAAATTTTTCATTTCTTTCAAATTATTATGGATCAGTGGAGAGGGTATTGATTTGATTCATTAACGGATTCCCAGTCTGTTCCAAGGTTAATGATTACATGTATCTCAATTACATCCTTAACAGGTTATACTGTATGATTTGTTTTAACTGCTTTGTACATTGTGTATCTTCTGCAGCTGAAAGGCTTCTTAGCATTCATGATTTACCATCTCTGTCTCCCTGTCTAAAACAACTTACCTGCTTTGATGGAACAGATCAAGCAAGGAGTAAAAATGAATTGTGAAAGCTTTTTGTTTCATAATTCTCTAAGATCCATAGCATAGTGGTTTATTATAGCCATGTATATAGTCTAAAAATCATTTATATCCTCAACATTTATAAGGATTGAGCAAGGAGCTTATCCTTTTTTCTTGGTATTTAACATCTCTCAGGTCACTTTTGTTTTCATCTTTGATGTTTTGCATAGGCACACAATGCATGTGAACTTAAAAAAAACGTGGAAGCAAAAGTGTATATTATAAAAATCACCTTTAATCCTTCCAATAGAAACAGGACACAATTTAACTGCTCTGAGGAAACCGCCCCTCCACCAAAAAAATTGAGGAACTCAAAAGACTACTCAACACCCTTTGGGATAACTTATGTCATAGGAATTACAGGTACATCTTTCATCCTTTCATCCTGACCAGGGAGGGCAAAGCCCCAGGTCATAGAATATAGCTATCAATTTCCGGACAACACAGTGATTTTGACAAGCATGAATAGAATTACTTATTCTCATCCTGTTTCCTTTATATCCATTTGCTGCTGTGTCCAAACCTAATTACGTCTATATACATACACCAAGCCAAGGTCTGCTGTCTCCTGGAGGAGAGTTGTGGGATTAAGGAACAACATGCTCTTTTCCCTTTCGATAAGAAAGCTGTGCATCCTACACATCGTACTGTAAGTCTAGAGTAGGGATTATATTCTAAGGAATGCCACTTTCCCTAGCCACTTGTTTTCTGAACAAGCAAAACACCAGACTTCTCTCCTTTCTGGAACCCCCAAGATTCTGACAGATTTGGGGGACTCAGAAGCCAAGTGGGAATCATCAGGAGGAGAGACTTCAGTTATACAATCCATTAAATAAAACAATAGAGCCTGCAGCTGAGCTATTAAAAAAGAGTAGAGCAATTTTTATTTCAATGGCTACATTTTATTTCCTCTTCTGAGTGACTGTTAACAAAGGGCAGCTGAAAGGACTGGATAAAAAGCAGGCGTCAGATGCAGGATCCATGAGTTAAACAACATTATTAGATACAATTTCATAAAATCTAGTTGCTTTTTGCTACTAGAAATCATGTCCTTTTGTCAACTTGTGGTCACATCAGCACTTCTGCTGATATAATTTGCTCCAGCTGCAGAGCTTAGCTGGCCTGCAAATCAAGAACCAGAATGAGGACAGGCAGGAATAACTCAACGGCTTGGATAATGTGCAAATCACTACACTTCTCGCTATTAGTCTACATTTTTTTCCAGAATATTTGGAAGAGGAAAGATTTATCTTTAGCAAAGCAGCCAATCAGCCACCCTCTTAAGCACTGGTTTGTCTGGTTATCCTCTTCTGAAGCTTAATACTCTCCGCAGTGATGCTTTGTAATCATGCCATTATATATTTTTAAAAAAATACATGCATGTATAATACATAGAACCTGCCTGGTTCACCATACACTAACATTCTGCACACCTGATGTCAAATCGTCTCTGGTCTTGTTTCATTGACAATCATAGATTTTAAACTATTCCTAAACACTTTTTAATTATTAGCTTGCATGTCAAGTGCCTCAGTGTGGATTGAAATGTGCAGGTTTACAAAATAGTAAAAATCATCCTAACATTCACAAAACTTCCACAGAGACCTCCGTTGCAGACACAAAGGGATCCACAGCAAAAATGAAATACAATACTCCTTTTCATTCTGGCATGAGTAGAAAAGGTAGAGCCTGGACTTGTCATTCAGCATTGAACTTCAGACAGCTCTATTGGCTTGATCAGAAACTATTGATTTACACTGAAATCAATTAGAATTGGAGCCCAACCATTTCAAATTCAGCTATAATTGAATACTCAACAATCACTCATGTACCAAAGAAAAGCAGTTTCAAAATAAAAGCAAAGCCCAAGTACTTTTGCATATCTGAGGAAATCATTATATAGGGTGAGCAAATGAGAGAGAATGAACAATAGCATTTACAGCTGGAACAGCTGAATCAGTCTCCTAATACAAGAACAGTTTATCAAGTGTGCAAAGCGGCAGGGGCCTGTTGTTCACCAGAGCAAGTGAGCTGACACTCTCTTCATGGCATGGCTCCCTTCCAGGGCCAGGTGCAATCATAACTGCAAACTCATGATGTAATCTGTCACTTCTAAGCCGCATTGCTGCAGCAAGCATACATCCAGGGTTATCACTTGAATATTATTTTTGTTTCTTTGGTAAACTGACCTGAAAATGTTTATGGCAATTGAACATGCTTTTAGGCAGCATTGCGTTAGAGTACAAAGAGAAGTAAAAGGCTACAGACCTGTACACCATATCTGTTTTTGTTGTTGGCAGAATAGCAGAATGAGATGGAAGTACATTTCATGCTTTTATTTGCTCTACTCTTATAATATGAGGCAGAGATGAATGTGTCAAAACAGGACTCCACTTGCTCCTCAGATTAGGATGGAAATACGAACCTGCCCTGTAATATAGGTGGGCATTTTCCTCTTATCTAACTTTTTTTATACTTTCTCCCTGCTAGATGCACACTAGTAAAGCTCATAGGCTTTTGCCTACAGTTGAACCAAATTTTTATCTTCAGTCATACACAAGGAAAAGGGACCCTTTGTGTTGGGTGACAGGTCTTACTGAGCCTTAGCATCCAGCTACACTTCTGTGAAGAGCTGGTCCCTGGCTTTGGGAAGCCTCCAGAGCAGAAACAATGGGAGTTTGGGCAGAATTGGATTGATTTCATAATTTTATATAGCATAAATATTTTTAAATTAATCTCACTTACCCCAGATCAATATTATGTTCCCATGGGTCTCTGCATTGGATATACATGTAGGTATTGCAAGACTACTAGCTACATTGGATCAACCATAATGTAATCAATTCTCCTAGTTCAGAGACATGCCAGTGCACCTTCGGACAAACTAATGTGTCTCTGACTATAAATGTAATTTAAAAGTGAATTATTCTGAAGGATTTTGGACCTTAGTGGGATCCAGAGTCTGGGATCTGGTAGCTATATATTCATGGTAAAATGCATTAATGCCATTTCCTACAAATAAGGTGGGAACCCTAATGAATGCAGGAGCTCTAGGCTCAGTGTCTGGCTTCATGCGGTGCTTCAAACACCTCCTGGATGTTCTAGTACTGGGAACCCCCAGGTGTGGTCCCAAACAAAGAAAAATGGCATGAATATGAAACTTTCATTTCTCTGATAAAATAGAAGTGCAGAGAAAGCATAAAGGAATCTTGCATAATGAGTGGAATGCAGCTAGTCACACTCCTTCCATCCTGCCCTTAAGTATCATGAATAGAGGTTGTCAAGAGACAAAGGGAGGCAAACTTCTTCAGTTAGAAGCACTCATTTTCTGTTTCTTAGTTTGTTCATAGGTCAGAACTAATCCTCTTTTATTGTTATTAAGCCACAAACTGGTTTTGATAGTGAGGAAAAAGTTGGGGCACAGTTAAGTGACAGTTTGTACAGACATACTTTAACATCACCAAATTGCTTTTTTTATCAGATATTAAATGTTCATCTGGTATCCCTAAATTTGTGTCTACGTAGGAAATTGTTTTTTTTTAAAAAATTAAAATAGGGGGCGGGCGATAGCCCAGCGGGTAGGGCGTTGCCTTGCACACAGCCGCCCATGTCGGCCCGGGTTCGATCCCGGCATCCCATATGGTCCCCGAGCACCGCCAGGAGTAATTCCTGAGTGCAGAGCCAGGAGAAACCCCTGAGCATTGCCGGGTGTGACCCAAAAAAGCAAAAAAAAAAAAAAAAAAAAATTAAAATAATGTTTGTTTTCTTTCATTTTTCAAATGAGAAAACATAATTTACTATGTCCACATGAAGTTAAAAAGTGATCCTTCCAAAACTTTATCTCTATTCTCATGATAGTTTGCTCTATGGAAGTTAAAATAAAGTGGAAAAACACATAGTACTAAAAAGTCTTTTGTATCCTCTAATATTTTCTTAACAATATGGTTTTAAAATATTGTAATTGGAATAAAAACTAACCCATAAATATACAGACTCTTCTTGAACATGTACTGTTACTCAGGCTGTTTCATGAGGCATTAACCGAACATGGAGAAGATTAATTAATGTATTTCCATCTCATCAGATTCAAAGAATCATGGTTGAATATGAAGTTCCAACACCTTGCCAGCTTGTGTGCTATTTTACCAGTTGCTTTGCTGACATTGCCTTCCCCTTATAAAAGATAAAGATTTCTACAACAACAAAATCTCAGCATAAATTTTGATTTTATTGTATTCTTCTTATAGCACAAATAAATTTCATTCTATTGATATGTTTATGTAACACCAAATGATAAAGGGAGAAGGGAAGTCCACAATGGAACACTTGGATATTTTGAGAGTTAACAGAGGCAATTAGTACCACTGTGAAAAACTACTGAAGAAAAGTATTGCAGAAGTAATTATGAAAGGAAGAAGGAAGGGGAAGGAAAGGAGGGAGGGAGGGAGGGAGGGAGGAAGGAAGGAAGGAAGGAAGGAAGGAAGGAATGGAAGAAGGAAGGAAGGAAGGAAGGAAGGAAGGAAGGAAGGGAAGGAAGGGAAGGAAGGAAGGAAGGAAGGAAGGAAGGAAGGAAGGAAGGAAGGAAGGAAGGAAGGAAAAGAAAAAGAAGGAAGGAAGGAAGGAAGGAAGGAAGGAAGGAAGGAAGGAGGAAGGGAAGGAAGGGAAGGAAGGAAGGAGAAAAAAGGAAGGAAGGAAGGAAGGAAGGAAGGAAGAAGGAAGAGAAGGAAGGTAGAAAGAAGGAAGGGAAGGAAGGTAGGAAGGAAAGAAGGAAGGTAACAAGGAAGGAAGGAAGGAAGGAAGGTAGGAAGGAAACAAGGAAGGTAGGAAGGTGTCGGGGCGCTCCGCGGGGTCCCGACAGTGTCCGGAAGCGAGTTCCCTTCTACCTCCGGAGCTCGGCAAGGAGTGGATGAACACTCAGGAATCCGATGCAGTTTTAAAAGGGCTTTACTTATCACAGGTTCAAGGCATACAAATCAGCAAAAAGGAAAAACCCGATGCTTAGGATTCCAGGCTAGAACCCCCAGCCACGTGTAGGCCAAGATGGCGACCACCACGTGTAAAAACTTCCAAGGGGATTAAACGCTCACGAGGCGAGATCCCACAGGGGAAGAAGGCCAAAAGCCAAAAGCCAAAAGCAGCAGGAGCCAAAAGCTGAAGGCTGAGGAACCAAAGGCAAAAGGTGAAGGGGCCTCAAGTCATCCCCTTATATACACCAAAGTAATCCAATCGGGAGGTTGTCATGCCAACAAAGAACCCTAAACAGAGTGTAGTGCCACGCCCTATTGTAGGTATAAACAAAGGTTACACCAAGGACTAATCCGAGATTATCTCTTATGTAAAACACTGGAGAGAGAGGGGGCTGATATAAAGTAATACATCTTAACTTCATGAGCTTCATGTAATCTAGATGGTACCCACAGGTCCTTCTTATTATTCTCTGCACCAGGGTGATTCTGAGTATCTTGTTCTCCTGTACTGAAAGGGTCACACTCGCCTGCTTAGAGCAAACTAGTATGATCCTTCCTATAGTCTTCCTTTAGTCTCAAGCGTAGCCAGGGTGGTAGTCTCCTGGTAAATTCTAACTGTCCCACGTTGGGTGCAGTGGGTATAAAGAGGAGCTGTGCCCAATCTAGAAAACATAGAAGCCTTAGTAGATGTATAAGTCAGAAGTTATTCGATCAAGGTGACTTCTGTAACTGCCACACCCTCTAGAAGTGTTTACATAGAAGAGAGATCTCATTAGAATGAACATTGGCTTAAATAAGATTAAGCTGGGAGTGAGCAAAACAACAAAACTCCCAGATTAGCTAAACATGTCCTCCAACAGGAAGGAAAGAAGGGAAGGAAGAGGAGAAAGAAGGAAGGAAGGAAGGAAGGAAGGAAGGAAGGAAGGAAGGAAGGAAAAGGGAAGGAAGGAAGGGAAGGAAGGAAGGAAGGAAGGAAGGAAGGAAGGAAAGGAAGGAGGAAGGGAAGGAAGGGAAGAAGGAAAGGAAGGAAGGAAGGAAGGAAGGAAGGAAGGAAGGAAGGAAGGAAGGAAGGAAGGAAGGAAGGAAGGAGGGAAGGAAGCAAGGAAGGTAGCAGGAAGGAAGGAAGGTAGGAAGGGAAACAAGGAAGGAAGGAAGGAAGGGAGGAAGGGAGGAAGGAAAGAAGGAAGGTAGGAAGGAAGGAAGGAAGGAAGGAAGGAAGGAAGGAAGGAAGGAAGGAAGGAAGGAGGGAGGGAGGGGAGGGAACGGACAAAAACTTTGGGATAAATTTGATACTGTCTTCATTTTATCTTATAAGAAATTCTGTTGGCTTAAAACACTACTGTTAGTACAGATAAAGATAATGTAAGTATAGTTTTATCATGAAAATATTTAAGGTAAAATTATTTTAGAAATGCTATTGTACTGGAGGATGGCTGAATTTTCACAGTTTTTGTACAGGACTCAGGAAAGGTACCAGGGTCATATTTTTCTCTGTGAGTCAGTCTGAGAAATCACCATATGTGAAAGACAGGGGGTATCCATGTCTGCATGAACAGGAGGCCCTAACTGAGATCAAGTCAATGACTGGAATTACCTTTAAGTCATTCTTATGTGGGTTTTCCTAGAACTGTGTATCTAAACTTAGAAAACTTATTCTCACATAATTTTATGGGAACTATGTTGTATTGTCATTTCATAGACTATGTATCTAATGATTGTAATGTTTGATCTTTTAATGTTATGGTGTAAGGTTAAAGGCTTGAATGCAATCCCTCATAAACAGGGAGCTATTAAATACTCAACTTCCTTGGAATATATACGCTAGGAAACAAGTATTTATGGGAAAATGAATCATTTACTAAATTGTGAAACTGTTGAAATCACAGATTGTGTCCTGTTAGACATATACATTCCTAGTGAACAGCAAGCGATCCGTGTACATAGCAGAATAAGTGAACATTTGCAGAGTTTAAAGTGAAATCCAATTGAATTATAATGGTACTATAAAGGTAGCTAGTGAACAATTCTCACAAAGGAGACGATAAATGGTCAATTTCTCACCTGTTTGAATTAAAAAAAGATGAGTTCACACCATATTTTCTATTTTAACAAAAGTGGCCTTATTTATCATATTTGTCATATATTTTATTATGCTAAAATTATCTTTAATTTTATATCAACCTAGTCTTAGATACTATGGTAGATGATTTATACACTCTACAGATGTGTACAGTGGTAGAGTGGGTCATGAGGATATAGATGCCAGAAAAGAGTGTTTCCACCTCAATGCTTCAGCCAGTTCAGTTATCAGTGCTCAGGGGAAGTGCCTGGATATGATCAGGTCAGTCCTAACCTCAGCATAGCCACTGTGACCTATCACCTTCCTCTCACAGAAAGAAGGAAGAGGCAAAATTATGAAGCAAGAAAGTTTTATTGAAACTTATTTAGAAATATGTGAGAGGAGAGAAAGGGAGAAGTACATGTTTGAGAGAGAGAACACAAGCTTCTCCAAAGTGGAAATAAGCCATCAAAGAAACACAGACAAGTAAGCGAGGTAAATTTTCAAGGGAAAACAAAGGCTTGAAAGCAAGTCCTAAATGGATTTGGAAGGAGCTTTTGTACAGTTTGTCGGAATGGGTTTTTTCTGGGGTTTTTAAGGTATTTCTGGAGATTAAAAATTAATATGGTTTATCTGAGCTTTGTTACATGAAACTCTTGCACTGTTTTTTGGTATTCTCATAATATCATGGCTTCTTCTGCAGTTTATCCTTTTCTTAGAGGTCCACCCTTCTCTGAATGTGTCCTTGGATTTCTGTCTCTGGGTAATGACTCAGTTTCTGCTTTCCAAAAGAGGTTCAGGATTTGTGTCTCAAAATGAATGTGGTCTTCGTGCCTTAAACTGCTTCAGAATTAGGAAATATCTGCTTAAGTTTTATTATTACCTTTTCCCAAAAGTACCCAGAGTCCCCCTTACCTATCTGCCTTCAACAGTCCCACATTTTTTCAATAAGATTAAAAGTCAGGGCCACCTGCTCCTTGAGGTGTTGCAGGTGTGGCTGTGGTGCCCAGCTGCATTGGCAGGTGGCAGACAGGAGATAGGCTTGTCTACACCCCCAGAACTCTACCCTGTTGACCCTGGATGGTGGATGGTCTGACAAAGGAAGAACAGTGTGCAGCCGCTCAAGAGACTTATATAACAAAGTAGGCTAGGACCAGGTCCTTCCCAGGATCTTTCACATCTGTACACCATAATGATCATTTTAGTTGTAACAAACTGGGGAGGTTGATGGGAAATGAGGAATTATAATGTCACATTAGAAATCATTACTGAATATACGCATAGATAATTGCATCATAAACTGTAAGGCAAGTCACAAGGTGTAGGAGAAGAGAGAAATACAGAGATAGAAGTAGAATAGAGAAAAGATAAGGACTCAGACAGAGGGGAAGAACTTCCATTCAGCTTCCCCTAGCTCAGCTGACCATGAGGCTCCCAGGAGGCAAGATCGGTTTTGGGAGTGGGCCCCATCCCTTCTGTAGGGCCTTGGAAGCAGCCGGATGGACTCTCTCACCATATTAGCCACTATTATCATGGTCCAGACACCACAGCTCATCAGAACCCACACAAGAGAGAAACTGATCTCAAGACCAGCTCAGAGCAGCCAAGTTCAAGCCCAGGTAGGCAGCTCTCAGAGGCGGAAGTCACAAGTCCTTCCTGGAGATGGAGCTGGGGTACCCCTTCCCTCTCTGACCCGTCCTGGAGTCTTGGTGGCCCCGCTCATGAGCTGCCTCAGGACTCTCGGCCATGATACACAGACTCAGATGCACAGGGGAGGCTGCCATCCGTTCGCCCCTATCTCAGCTGACCATGAGGCTCCTAGGAGTCAAGATGGGTTTTGGGTGATGGCCCATCACTTCTGTAGGGCCTTAGAAGCAGGCAGATGAGATTCACTCACCACAATAGCTGCCATTTTTGTGGTCCGGACCCCGCAAATCATCAGAACCCACACAAGAGAGATACTAATCTCAAGACCAGCTCAGAACAGCCAAGTTCGAGCCCAGGTCGGCGACTCTCAGAGGTCTTCCTGGAGATGGAACTGGGGTCCCCATTTCCCCTCTCTGATTAGTCCAAGAGGCCTGGTGGCCCCATGAACTGCCTCAGGGCTCCGGCCATGATGCAGAGACTCAGACACAGGAGGAGAGCCGCCATATGGTTCTCCCCCTAGCTCAGCTGACCATGAGGCTCCCAAGAGGCAAGATTGGTTTTTGAAAGTGGGCCCCATCACCTCTGTAGGGCCTCAGAAGCAGCTGGATGAGACTCGCTCACCGTAATAGCCACCTTTTCTGTGGTCGGACCCGGTACATCAAACTAGTGGAACCAATAATGTTCTAGAATATATTACAATCTACAATGTGTAAGAAAAGGGGGGGAAGTGAGAAGGAGAGAGAGAAAGAAAGAGAGAAAGGAGATAAAGAACCTGCCATGGAGGCAGGCTGGGGGAAAGGGGAGGGAGGTGGGGACATTGGTGATGGGAGATGGGCAGGGGTGGAGGGATGGGTGTTGGAACACTGTAGAACCAAAGTTCAAACATGAACATCTTGTAATTGTATATCTAACAGTGGTATAATAAAATGTTTTAAACAATAAAAATAAAAAAATAAAAAGTCAGAGAAATATTAAGTTACTGATTACAGTAGGTAGAAGGCTAAAAACTAGTGTTCTAAACAATGCCATGATTAAACTCTTCATTCAATGAAATGTTCACCTTACATGGCAAGAAAAGAGAAAATATAGGATCTTTGCAGATTTGGGAAAAGGAAAGGTTCTGTAAGCTCTCTGGAGAGGGCATGGTTCCACTAACTTCTTACCTGTGGTTCAGAGATAATGGTTTCTGACTTCAGGCCTCTCAGAAGTTAAATTTATAACGCTTACATCACAAACTTTGTGTTCATCATAAAGCACTGCTTTTCTTATAGCAGCCTCTGGGAAACTAATACATACTTAGTACTTGGGCAATAAAAATTTTGAAGTATCTTAGTATTGTACCACTAGGCTACAAATTATCGTAAAATTAGCATGTTGAAACAATACTCATTTATTATCTCAGTTCCATGGGTCAGAAGTTCAGTGGATTTTTTTTCCTTTTGTTATGGGCCTTATCAGGTTTAAATCATTGTGTTATCTATGCTTTGGGCTCTTAGTGGAGAGGCTCGAGAATCACCTGGTTAGGTGTGGCCCACCTGATTAACTCTTAACTTAAAGGTCACCTCATTAGCCATCTACCTTCTATCAGCAAAATCCCTTTGCACATAACACAATCACCAGGAAGTATTACCGGGGCAGAAGTCACAGATGTTTGCTCATCCAGTGTCAGGAATCGGAAAGCTTGCTTTATCTGCCAAGCCATACTGCCTTCCAAAGCACTTTGTCTCCAGGTTTCTTTTGAAAACTCCAACCATGGCTAATTAATGAGCACAATATTCACAATGAGTTTGTCTTTGGAGTCAAAATCCTTCGCACCTGTTTCTGTTTATATTTGTCCTGGTAACTTGCAATGCTGGTTTATTTCATAATTCTTAAAATCCTTCATGTTTCTTTATATAAAAGTTCACATAAGCACCAAGCACGATGGGAATTCTTGGAGGGACAGCAAGGACTCATAATTATATATCTTAGTTCTCTAACTTATCTTATAACTGAATGAACACTTGTGCATAGAGTGGCAAAATAATGAGAAAATCCCTTGTTCCCCCATGACCTAGGATGTCTGAGACACTGTTTGCATCACTCATCTCTCTGTGAGTTGTGTTGGGACACTGGAGCTAATGACACTTATCTTTGAGAACATTTTTTTCCCTAGTGTGACTCTTTAGTTCCTAGTAAAGATATACAGTCTTGGGGTCATGGCAATGGTAGGTCCAAGAGCTGAGTCAGAAACTGCATGCAGCAAGCCTAGCCATAATCCCAGGTACATCATCATTCCTCAACCTTTTACCCCAGTGTGTTGGGTGTGATAACATAAGAATGAAAAATAAACAAAACAAAAAAAACTAACTAAAACAAAGATACAGAGCTGGAGAGATGGAGGTTAAGGTGCTTGGCTTGCAGGCAGTCGAGCCAGATCAATCCCCTGCTGCCCGGGAAGTCCCTGAGAACAGTCAGAAGTAACCCCTGAGCACTGCCATGTGAGATTCCCCAAAACAAATAACAAAAAGAAAAACCAGGGATACAAAACTGAGTTCATTTTCCCTAAGAGATGATAAACTGACTTACAGTTTATGCTTTAAAAAAAAATTGCAGTTTCTCCTGGGACCATTGTTTTTTTGGTAAATCACTTGCAGTTGAATCCTTGGCGCAGATTTTCCTTCTGGAATGACCTGTCCAAAAAGATACATAATATGCTTAGGTGCTTTTCTGAAGCCAGAAGCATTAGGAACTGGCCTCTCTAAAGATCTCTTCTTGGCAACATGGGCATTGTCCAGGCTGTTTTGTGCAGGGAGAGAATACAACTGGGTCATTACCTAGCGACAGAGTCCTGCATTGTCTTTATTCTCAACAGATGCTTCCTCTTGAGAGTAAGGGGTACACTCAGCATACGAGCTAGCTGGCCATTCTTGGTGCTATTGAGGGTCTTCCCTTAATAATAGAACTCAAAGATTTTTCTAGCACCTCTTGGGAAAAAAATTAAAGCCCCTTTTATCCTTGATTGGACAAATTTGAAACACATTGCATTAAACTGTGCATCAGGCTTCCCTTATGGCTAAGCTTTCTATTTCCCAGTGTATACACATGTAGTAAATGATTAATTTTAAGTGCCCTGTGCAAAGCACAATGGTGAACACAGAAATCTAAAGCAAAATGAATGCTCAGGGTGCTTTTTAGACATTATCCTGGTTATTTCAGATCTGCTGCTGATGCATGTGAGTATAGAATACAAAATGCTGAACCACAGATGCCGCACAGAGCACACTTAACTGTATATGCAGATGCTCAAGAATGATGCTATAAGCAGAATCAGGAGTCAAGATGAGGCTTAGAAGCAAAGGAGAGGGCAGGATGTGAAAACCACGTGCAAGCATTGCTCACAGCAAAATACCAAGGAGGGTTCTAAGCTTGTGGCATGGGAAGAATCCAAACTAACTTCTGCCGAAGATAGTGCAAATTCACAAGCACTATAAAATGACTCAGAAGAAAGGACACCAAGAAATCTGACAGTTTTCAAGAGAGAGAAAAAGGATAGCGTTGAAATGGGTTGGACAGGTAGAACTTTCTTTTTGTCTGCAAAACATGCTCCACTCTGGGCATGGAAATTTGCAGTCATGATGGACTTCCATAGTGTGGAATTTTACCACAGGACAGAGGATGTCCTAAAAGTGGTGATACTGCACATGAGATCAAGTGACTGTAATCTGGATAGGAAAGACCAAAAGGCAGGAGGGCATACCATTTGGGGGGCCCATGTATGCAATCAACCAACTCCAGGGCACAGGACAGCAACATGGGTCTGGAAGGAAATTCACATACCACTAACAGGATCTTCCTGAAAGTGAAGAGACTCTTGGTATTATCCACCTGATAGAAATAACTGGAGAGGGAAGATCTTGGCAACTTCATGCAACCTTTTCTAATTCTAGCACTATGAAAGCTATCTTTGGGCCCTTTTCTCCTGCCTTCTATAGATACTGTGTGAAACCGTGATGAGAGTAGTGTAACCACTTCCCCAGAGCTCAAACTCCTATGTATCAGCATGCGGAGCTTAGAATCTCTGTGCATCACACCAGGCACCCACAGCAACTGCAGACCATGGTCTGGGACTCTGAAACATCTCGCCTGACATTTATTATTGCATAGCACTTCTTGGCTTGCAGAGGCCTATCGTGCCACCTACCAAAAATATGTACTATCTAGGCTGACAGATCCACACACCATGTCATTACACTAAGATCACATGACAATGGACATAGCACCTATGAACATGGAACTAGAATTCCTCATTTGGGCAGGCAATAAAGCTGGTACTGACCCCTGCAAGACAGCAATTGAATATGACTGTTATTGTGCAGCCAGAAAAATTAATAGAATTGATTAATGCATAGAATTAAGCCCAGAGAGTCAGGAAAACCTGGGAGAAATAGGAATATATTCTAGATGAAGTAACTAGAAAGAAACCTGAAAAAGATTATAAAGAACAAATCAACTCAAGGAAGAATTAAAGAATAACAGCCATAAGACTGCAGAGATTGTACAGCAGGTAGGGAAATTGCCTTTCCTGCAGCCATGCAGGTTCAGTTCCTGCCTCCTATATAGTCCCCTGAGAACCGTCAGTAAGAATTCATGAGCGGAGAGCCAGGAGAAACCCTAAGCATCGCTGGATGTGGCTCAAAATCAAACAAAACAAACAAACAAAAAATAATAATGCCTATAATATTTCTCACTTGAACTCAGGGAAAGAATGATGAAGTATAATATTTAAGAAATAACCATTCTAGGGACTACACGGTAATTCAGCTGGTAGGGCACTTACTTGCCTTGCTCACAGCTGTCTAAGGTTAGATTGCCAGCACTCATATGATCTACTAAGCCCCTAGGATTTCTGAGCACATAGCCAGGAGTAATCCCTGATCATTTGCCAGGCATGGCCCAAACCAGAAAAGAAAGTAAAAGAATGAAATGACAGGACTTTAAGGACAAATGAAGTATTAGAATGTAGTAAAAGCATAGGGTATATAACTGAAATGTAAAACTTAAGTATTAGAATTCTCCCGAGAGAACACAATATTTTCTGCCACTTTATTTAAACAACATGGTTTACAACGTTTGGTGATGATTTGTTACATGCATTCAACATTCCACCACCAATCACACAACCACTGTCACCTTCTCTACCATCTTTTTTCTCCAACTACCCATCGAGCTTACGTCTGTAGCAGATCCACAATAATTTATTTTTATGTTGCTTATAACCACTGACTGTCTAATGGAATAATCAAAAATTACTTCAGTAAAAGAGAATTTTAGAAAACTGTTATATCTCACCATGGAGACATTAGTCCTTGACTGAGGGATTACTAAATTGCTCTGCAAGTTAAACCTTCTTAAAAATAGTGTTTTTAGTAGTTGAGATTAGTTGGCTAATCTAATCTAATCTAAATCCTAATCCTAGTTAGTTAACTTTGTGTTTCCATCCATTTTGGTGTGCTACTGCTGGGATATCAGTATTTATAGTTTGGAGATATGACTCTAGAAAATGCAGAATACTTAACTGGGCAGTGAGCTTAGTGGTGGCCTGGTGGGGAGTGAATGTGGCTGCAGGGGGGGACTTCTGGAAGTAAAGAAGGTGGGGGAAGGTTGCCCACCCTCACTCTGAGAAGGCCCAGAGTTTTCGCCAAAAACCCAGGTGAACCTGAAATTTCCAGCAGCCCTAAAATGTCGCTGTGATGCTCCATGTCGGGTTGGAGTCTGGTTCGAAAGCACAGTGGCGTGGGGTGTGAGTTCAGCTACCAATGCTTTGGTAGCAGAAATATTGCTTCAGCCTCCCCAGGAATTGGCCTGGGCCCTCTGCCAGGACCAAAACACAATTATTTTTAAAAGAAAATAAATGAAGACACTGTATAGAAACTATGTAACAACAACTTTGTCACATGCAAGGAAATACCATAAGAATATCAGCAGACTGTGTCTAAAAAACAGATACTTTAAAATCCGGAAGATAGTTCACAACATAATTAACGTACTAAAAGGAAAAAAAATCTTTCCCCCTATAAATCTTACCCAGAAAAAATTAGTATTTTTTAAATTTGAAGGAGAGTTGAAAAGTTTTTCTAAATAAGCAACGGCTAATGTTCTTTATCACCACTGACCTGATTATTTATGAGAAAGGTTACATTTTTAAGTCCTTTGCTAACAAGGAGAACATATGTGAAAGAAAAATGATGAAGAAGACAATTTGAAACATTGAAGAATATAAAGCATTGAAGAAGACATTAAAGTCTCATACTAGGGCCAGAGCTATAGCACAATGGGTAGGGCTTTTGCCTTACACACGGCCAGCCCAAGTTGAACCCTGGCATCCCCAAGGTCCCCGAGCACCGCCAGGAGGGAATTCCTGAGTGCAGAGCCAGGAGTAACCCCTGAGAATTTCAGGCGTGACCCCCCCAAAAATCCCAAAAAAGTCTCATACTAAAATTTATTTACTCATGACAGCATATTGTATACATAGGATGATATATCATATATATATCTATATATCATATATATGACATATATGAGCCTCAGGCAACTGAAAACAAACTTATAATAGATATAAAAATGAAATTGCACATAGCAATAGGAAATATTGTCAAACCTCAAGAGAACCAACAAAAAGAATATATGAAGACCTTTAAAAAATGGCAACAAGTACTTATCTAGTAATCATCTTAAATGCAAACAGGCTAATTTTTTAATCAAAGGACCAAAATTGTCTGAATGGAAGAAACAAGACCCTACTGTATGCCAACATAAGAGACTCACTTCTGGGGTAACAATTGCACCTGAGCCGGTAAGTGGAAAATGATCAAACAATCTGTGC
>JAJIBD010002734.1:0-238665 GCA_021461705.1 Cryptotis parvus
AGGATGCAGTACCACTGAAGCCTGCAAACTCTGCAGATGGATAATTCTCTCTCTCCTTCCACGTCATTCTCAATAGAGCTGGCAGGGAACTGCCCTTCCTAGAACTGAGCATGAAACAATGAAGTGTTTCTTGCCAGGCACAAACATGATCATATCTTGGGATAAAACCCCCAAATTTTGATTAGATTTGCTTTAGCAATTAAATGCTGAAGAAGCACGAGGTGTGACTGTGTGAGGCTTCCATTTTATACAAGTAATTATTCACCCTGTTTAAAGGGGAGATTCTCAATTAATGAGAAGTGTGATTGTTGGAAAATAGTGAACTTAATAAAACCCTCACTAACATGCTAATTCATTTACAGCCGATGGGAGAACCAGCAATATCTTTTAATAGAATCTTCTCAGACTTTTCTGTAGCTCTCTTGAAAAGTCTTCTTTTCAATACCACTACCACTCAGGTGTAATTATTTTAGAGTTTTCTTTGTTTCCTTCTGATTTACTTCCCTGAACTTGCTTCCTACATGGTTAGCTGCACCCAGGGAGCTTCTCTTGCCCATATTATTGCCCAGTGACTTCTTGGTTAATACTACCCACTTTTCTGCCCTTTTGCTGTTGTGGTAGTGCATTAGGGAATCTTACACTTGGTTGTGGTGAGCAGAGCTGGTAAACGCACGTGGCAGAGAGACCTGCTGAGGTGGGGGAAGTGAACCCAGCTTCAGAAACGCATGCAGCTGTGATGTCACTGAATCCCGGCCAGGCAGGCCCCCTGAATTGCTCTTTTAACTGATTTTCTATTTAATCTCTAAAAAGTACATTTAAAGAATGTACATGATATCCATGCTTGGTATTTGCATAAAGTCTCTCCTCTGATTATGCTTTTTATCACTTCTGCAAGGTTTTACATCTAAATTTCCAAGTATATTTGGTAGAAATAAATTCCAAGAGCGTGATCAATTTGATGGTATTGAATCTGAGATAGGCAGTGTTCGATCCTGCTAGACCCCGTTAGTGTTTCTAATTTAGAAAGCTGTGTGATAACAATGGAAATCCTGAGGGCTTGCAGTTCCTGTTCGTGAGCTTCTCCACTTCTCTCTGGGGTCCTGGGGATTGAACCCAGTGCCTCACACTCATGATTCATGATGAAACTATTTGACTGACCAGCACGCTGGTGACCTCAGGTTCAGCAGAAAGAATGTAATGGCCCAAGTCAAAATGGTTATTTTAATCCCACCTAAGGACTTTTTCCTGGTGAAATTGTACTTGTCTTACCTGTAGTCACAATTTAATGGTGGGTCAAGATTCCCTGCAGGAAATGAATTCCTAGGCCTCAGGGTGTAAAGCTAAGGGACTTATTCCATAGCTGATACTTTCCAGATAGGACAGGACAAGAGACCCAAGTTACACTCCTCAAGGCTTCAAGGCATGCCACAGAAAGAACCTGTCCGGCTGGAATAAAGGTCCCTACTTCCTGTGGAAGCAGCAGCTAAAGCCCTTGTAAAGGCACACATCAGAGAGCAGCCGTGTCCACTGAATGGCTCAATGCAAGAGCTTCTCATTTGGGTGGGGGCATTTGAGGGTCCACCCCTACTGACTGTCCCAACCAGTTGCCATGACGAGGTCCAAAGATGAAGTGCTTTGGGGGACTTGTGGTGCCTGAAATATCAGGACACCCAGAGACACATGCCTAGGGGTACCTAAGAGACCATGAGGTGCCCTGAATCTAAGTCGGTAGACCATGTGCCAGGCAACTCCCTTGGCTCTCGGGAACACTTAAAACTGCTTATTTTGGCATTCTGACCAAGTGAGATTACAGAAAAGCAATTCCACATGGTTTGTAGAGCTGGGCTTTTTAATTATTGAAATAGATAGCTTATCCATTGATCAATTTCATTAATTATTAGCCCTTCTCCGTGCACTGGGCAAGGTGCCATGTCTTTGTCTTCCCAGAATGAACAACAAAGCTTCTCAGAGCATCTTCCAGCCTGTTGAGGCACAATGCAATTCAAAATGGTTTCTCTGAACAATGAGAAAGTTTCAAAAGTCGTATAAGAAAAGTCCAGATGAGGGAATAATGCAGCTGAGATGATGCAGACTGAGCTGGGTCCCCACAACCCGAGCCTGTGCCCAATCACCATCTGCCCCCGTGATGTACAAACCCCACACCCCAAGTCCTGTGCCCAGTCACCATTTGCCCCGTGATGTGCAGACTGGTGGTTCCCAGGAATGAAGGGCTCCTCATGGAAGGTTCCCTGGATGCTGGAGCCCGGAGGCTCAGAGACTGCACACAAACTCTGTTTCTCCTATTCATACAGGTCTATGATAAAGTTGAAATTATTTGGCACAGTGGAGATTGACAGTAACGAACAGGTGAATGTCATGTAGTAAAGTCCAGCAAAAGGTGGCTTCAAGCTCCATGATCCCGCTGCACATGCCACTTGTAATAATATTGGGGGCAGTATGTGAAACCATGGAAGAACAGTTAGGATGAGGGGAGGTTTTGCATTTGGCAAACGAGGTCTTTAAAGAGAATAGGATCAGTGGCGTCACCAACATGGCACCCTCATGAAGGGGGTCAGGGCCCCTACAAGAGTCTCGGGAAGATTTTCACTCTCTGCCTGCCCCGTGGTGTCAGCGTTCTGCAGCCTTCCGGGAGGCTCTCCCCAGAATCCTACTATGCTGGGGCGTGAGCTCCAACTTGTAGCTTTTAGGCTGAAATGCACATTAGTGGGCATCTAAGTCACCGAGAGCTTGGCATCTCAGCTTGTTGCTGCTGTTGTGTGGAAGTTGAAAAACAGGAAGCCAAGAGTGAGAAACAACAAAGCAATAGAAGGATAGTGCCCCTGCCGGGGCACTGGAGAACTGTCAAAGGGCAGCCACAGAATAAGGGTGCTGGGAGCCAGTGGAGCAAGAATGAAGGGGCCTGGGCATATGTTTGCTCAAAATCCACACCTGTCTTAAGCATCATTGTGTACATCAGAATGAAAACCTTTCTCTTTCTTCTCTTCTGGAGTCACACCCAGTGGAGCTCAGGGCTTACTCCTGGCTCTGCACTCAGGGATCTTTCCCAGTGGCCCATATGGGGTGCTGGGGATCAGACCTGCACTAGCCCTGTGCAAGACAACTGCTCTGCACACTGGACTATGAATCTGGCCCTTTTTATTCCTTTAATGAGTATCTCTGAAGCCAAGTCAAGTGCCGACTCTAAAGTGTGATGCCATTCTGTGTTCATGTTCTGCCCATTAGCTGGGTGTTTTCCTGGGCTGATTTCTGCCCTCTTTATTATGAATAATCTTCCCTGCAGCCCTGTGAGTGTCGGGGCACCTGTATGGTGCAAACCTGCTCCCCACAGGGTTGAATGCTAGACCGCTTTCTGGGACAGCTCACTGTCACCCCAATTTTCCATTTTTCTGCAAACTAAGAGTCTGGTCAGTGAACTGTGATGCTCCCGAAAGGGATAATGTTCAGAACCAGCGAGAAGGGTCCAAGGAAAGCACAAAGCATCGCTCTGGCATAACGACCAGACTCTTTTAACAAAGTAGCCAAGTTGGACTCATGAGTTTTTTCATACGTACAGTCTGTGGACTCCAGAGATAGGACAAAGTGGGAGCCTCCTGGCAAGTGGCCTCCTCCCCGAGTAAGACCAAAGGGTCATGTGACTTGTCAACCTGTCTTAAGAATCCATATTGGCAGAAATTAAGACAGGATCCCAGAACCTCAAGGAACAGTAGTTAGAACCTGAAGATGAACATATGATGGCCAAATAATTTAAAAATGTGCTGTACTGTGGAGAATGAGGGCAAGTCCGTAGAGCTACTTATGTGCCTGATTTGGGTATGCAAGATTCTTGATGAGACTTTTGTCCTTAAGGGAGTTTATAAAGACACACACAGAAGATGAAAGAAGGCCCAGTTTGGGTGTGTGAAGATTTGCCAATGCTGGAAGGGGACAGTGAGAGTCCCAGACACATATCTGAATGGTAGGGATTACCGTAGTGGGAGAGTCAGTGAAAGGAGAACAGAGGCCGGCACAGACCTGGACTCTTTCACTTTCTATAATAAATCTGGTTGCTTTGAGCAACTCTGTTCTACACTCACAGAAAAGCAAAAATGAGATGACTTCATGTTGCTACACCAGGAAGAACTGAAACCCTGTGATCCGGGAAACTAATTAACTTGGAAAATCCACTTAAGGACTCATAACTCAATAGTCTTGCATTATTAATGACTTTTCCGAATTTCAGAATGTCTTAGAATTCCCACTTGGCCACTGTGAGCTCAGCTATAATTGCCAATAAAAGTTGTTACTTGAACAATTTACTAGGTGCAGGCCACGTGCTGTGTGCATTACATACACAATGCCATTCAACAACTCAATGGTAACGCAGGATGAAAATAATTCTCCCATACGGGGGGGCAGAGGATGGTAGCCCTGATGGATAAGAAGCATCTCAGCGATTCTCTAGACAGATGGAGGCATGCTGAGTAAAACTCTTGTGGAATCTGTACCACCATCACATACTGCAAACCCACATACCCCATGCACTCCTATGCTAACTTCCAACGACTTTTCTGCCAGTAATAACATACACTTCTATCCAGTACAGTGGCATTCCCAGAGGGAGCATTACTGGGCCAAACTGGAGATACGGACTGGACTCACATGATTATGGCTTGATTGAAATGAATGCACAGCCTTTGGGGCCAGGAGTGAGAGTATGGTCCCCGGGCCTGCCAGGACTGATCCCTGAGCAGAAAGCCAGGAATACACTCGGAGCACCACCTGTATAGCCCCCAGACCAAAACAATAAAGATACAATCAAATGAATGCATAGCTTTGAGCACTTACAAAAGCTACAGTGCTATGTATATCTCAGGTTTTAACTCAGAAGTAGAAAAAAAGATAGACAATTGTGCCCAGTTGCTCCAACAGTTGGGGGTACTCTCAGTTATTTCTGTGCTCTCTCTCCTGTCCGCCCTCTTCTATAATAGTGTGCCAAAGCAAGGGTCTCACTTCACTTTCAAAAAGGACGTAAATGAAAGTCCCCCTTTAATGTCAGGATCTCCTTTTAACAGAAAGCAAATAGTTGACCATCAGCCAAGGTTTCTCTGACCTGAGTGGAAGAAGTTGAACATCAAGACAACTGTGACTCCAGCTGAGTGAGACTTTGTGCCTTCAGTTCCAGAGCTTTCTAGGTGGGTCCTGGTCACAGCCTTGGTTGGCCCAGCATGGCACCGATTTACATCCCAGTTGTCATGGTAACACCCTCAGGAGCCATTATTAACTCTCAACTCCCTAATATCTAGTCTTTGTAAGCCAAGTCATTTTGGTTGCGTTTATGTATGTTTCATCTCTTCCATCGAATAAAGTATCCAGACATATACTAGGGAGAGAGACTCACCCAACACATTTTGTGATGTGCATACATGTTATCTACCTTGCCAGAGCTGCGGCTTCTGACCCACCAGGGTTACAGGAATCTCAGAAGAATTTCTTCTCATTAAGTTGGGGTTTACCTTTTTCCCTAGAGAAATGGGGTGGGGGCTACAAAAAACATTGGAATAAATGCTGAGCCACTGGTTATTAACCCTGGAATGGTCTACCTGACTTTTAGGGATTGTGGGTCAAACAAGAAAACAGGGAGACACGATCCTGTATTCCTGTATCACCAAGCCTGAGGTGATCATCGTTTTATCCATCCCTCAGGTAAGAGTCACAGGACTGGGAAAATGAGCTCTGCTAATGAGTCTACAATGTCTGCCTCACTGGTTTCAACTGGATCCTCACACTAGACTTCTTTGTGTGTGTATTTACAAATGTGAGTGGTTATTTTTGTTTTGGATTTTTTGTGTTACCTTCCAGTGGTGCTCAAGGCTTACTCCTGGTTCTATACTCAGGAATCACTCCTGGCAGGTCTTGGCGGGGTTGGGGGTAGCATATGGGATACCAGGGATCAAACCCGGGTCAGCTGCATGCAAGGCAAGCACTTAACTGCTATCCTATAACTCTAGCCAATGAGGCATAATTTTTAAAAGATCCATGTCATAGAAGACTGCTTTCTTTTATATTTCTTCCAGACTTCTTTTTAAGGGAACCTCTAAATTTGAAACCCATTTCAGCAAAGCAGTTTCTATGACAGCTGACAGTATGTAAAACATTGCATTTATTCCTGCCCTGATACTGCCGTGATTCATTTCCTGCCTGAGCCATGCAGACTCTGGCGGAGAAGCCAGAGGGAAAGGGTAGTTAGAAGACCCTCGCCAGCCTTTCTGTGCCCTGTCTTTGGAGCACTCAGCAACATGTATCTCAACAGCCATAACTATCCACTTAGTAAGCCAGAGCCAACAGCACTTAAGATCTTCACAGAGCAGACATTGCCGCTCAGGGCTCGGGAGATTCCCAGAGGTATCTGCGGCCGTTCCCCTCAATGGCTCAACTCCCCTGGCTGGTGGCAATAATGCAGCTGAGTTCACAGTCCTTTGACTCTTCCCGGACTGTAACTCTCTGAAAGTGCTGCCAGTCGTCACCACTCCAGTGAACTGTGAAGCTGTGACTGCTGCCCGCTTAACCCTGAACATCAGGAGATGAAGTCCAGGAAGCTGGCAGTGAGGGAGCTGCGCCATGAGGACATGCATTTCCTTCTACCTCACTTCATATTTGCCTGTTGTTGGACCGGAGAGAGAGTCAGCTGATCGGGCGTTTGCTTTGCATGAGGTCAACGTGGGTTTGCTTCCTGTGGTAAGGCACTTGCTTTGCATGAAGCCAACCTGGTTTTGACTCCTGGCACTGTATATAGTCTCCCCAAGCCCTGACAGAACTGATCCCCTGCGCACAGGGGCTTTGTGAAGAGCAGAGACGTGGTCTGAATCTGCCGTCTGGCTCACACGCAGCCGGGGCAGTAACACTGACCTGCAGGAGGGCAATTGTGAGCTGCATTTGATATAACCTGGGAGCAAACTGGTACACAAGGAAGGGCTGTTGAGTCATGGCGCTTGCTGTTAGCACACAGAACTGGCAGGAGCTCGCTCAGGAGCAGAAGGCGTGAATTCCGTGAGAGGAATTCATCCATCCCTCACAAGGTTCCTGCACCAGCACCCAGGATCAGCTATTTCCTGTCCCACAATTGATCTACGCTGCTTCAAAAATTTCATGTTCACAAAGCAATGTTTCAGGGATGAATTTCCCACCTATGCTGATCAGCACACAAGGAGCATTTTTATTAAAGATAGTGTTTGCCGATAAATACCCTCACCACAGCGGAAAAAGCCATTGGAGGCATTCAAACCTTGGTTTGAAATTTAATTCTCAGGTGTGGGAAAACGGGGTAGAGTCAGAGGGAAGAAACTGCTGCATCCGAAAAGGGAAAAGCAGAAAACATGGCAGACGTGGAGTTAAAACAGTGAGGACAGCCTGAAGCCCAACGGTCAGGTTATACACTGCATGTTACCACTGAAAGTCTGGAGTTTTCGGTGACTCAAAATAAATGCAGGACACACAAGACTCTGATAATCTAAGTCGGAACATTAAAACTGATGGATACAGAACAGCAGGTCACACTGTTCAATATGGGCAGGCGATATTCAGTCTCACCATTAGCACCACTTTCAAAACCTCAGGGGAGTCTCTCAGAGGTGGCCAGATAAAACTGCTTGTGTCAAACTGGGACTCAATGGCAATCCCAAACTGTAAGTAAGTCAACAAAACCTTTCATCAAAGGAAAAGGTAAGGTAATGTGTATCAGAGAATCATGTGTGAAGTTGTTTATTTCTACCTCAAACAGGGTTCAAAGACCCTGGCCTCAAGGTCTACCACACTTCCTAGAATAGGTGTGACAGGACAGTACTAAACAACACTCACTATTTATGCTTGATTTTAACACAAGTGCAGAAAAGCACAAATATAAACAGAAAAAGATCTTTTATTACCATGTCCACCTCCCTCCTGCCCTGCCCAAATCAATTTCATGGTACTCACACAACCTCGTTGAAAAATGGTACCATTTTTATCTGGCTTCAAAATCACAATGAAAATACAACATGTAAGAAGAAACAACATTCACCATAGTATTCAATCTGTCTCTAGAAGCAGATTTAGAGGAAAGGGAAAAGAAAATATAAAGCTGAAATGATAATACTACCCTAAGGAGCAGTAACACAAAGGAAACATTTCAGGCGATTAGAAAAATAATCACATTTCTGGATGGGCGAAGATAATGTTTCTTTGAGGACACTTTCCGCAAGATTGGCATGTATAAGGCCATTCCTTCAGATCTAATCGCACCCATTCTTTAATTTGAGAAATGGTCTAAATCCTTCTGAAAGAAGTAATGCAGGGACCAGCAAATCTAACCCAAAAAGAAATCAGTTATCAAAATGGACTATTAAATGATAATACTGTGAGTAGTTTGTTAGCATAGGCACATATCAATGGGAAGATGACAGAGAGTTCAGAAGAACTCAGAGAATTTAACGAAAGACATATTTTTGGTTAATAATCATTGTTACAATAGTTACATGCTCACCTTGGTCACCTGACAGGGCAACAGACGGACGCTGTTGGCATTTCAAATGAATGAAACTCACTTAGAGAAACCAAGTAACTCTAAGTCTCTGAAGACAAATGATGCCATTATTTTTATGTTAGAATTGCAGAGTGAAGAATGTCTGGCGAAGCCAGAGACACCACGCACAAGTTATAAAGAAGCTCTAAAGGTGAGAAAGCTACCTTTTAGTTACATTCACTAGTACTATAAATAATTAAAAGTCAGAAAGGACTATAAAAATTTTGTTTCACTGTATTCAATAGTAGTTCATAAAATAAAATAAAGTGTAAGAAGAGGGGAAATGCTGTGTAATAGAAGAATGGTCAGTTTCCATCCTCCTAGGGGCCTGTCTTCAACAACCACAGTCTGAAGTGCTCTGCCCAGCGGCAAGACCATTTATGGCTTATCTTAGGTCAGAACAAAGCTGATTCTGACCTTGCTCTAAATTTTGGGTCAAGAGCAGGATTCATTCTGCAAGTTGTCCATAACTGAAGTCAAGGTGGACCCTTCCTGGTACCTTCTAGTCCCTCATAGAGGGCCCTCCTTTATGGGAATATTAAATCAACCCAAAGGCAACTGAGGCACCAGTTAGAAAATATGACTGGATGTCCAGGAGCAAATAATTCAGAGTAAACTAAGTCATAAATACCTGCCCCCCCACTCTCCTTTTGTTCTTATGCAAGAACAAATCTCTTAGCATAAATGTATGCAAAAGCTAGTAGGAAGGAGAAAACAACCCTTCATTAGCAATGCAAAAACCCAGGGCTAGCAAGTAGTGTGTGATCCAACAACAGAGCAAGCAAGTAAACCAAGGGATAGGTAACATACTAAAGAAGAAGAAATTATAGACAAGATATGTGTTCAGTCTTATTAGTGCTCATGGCAAGAAAATAGATATGAGACTGAGATATGACTTATAACATCCAATGTGCATTAGAATGATAATGCAGTAAGTCTCACACACAATATGAATTTAGTCAGTAGAACCTTTTGGAAATATGTCAGTGACCATGCAATTAAGTGCACACATTCTTTTGATACAGATCTGTCTTTTCTAAGAAGGAACAAAAGAAGGAAGATAGAAGAAAAGAAATCAAGGAAGGAAGGAAGGAAGGGAGGAAGGGAGGAGGGGGGGGAGGGAGGAGGAAGGAAGGAAGGAAGGAAGGAAGGAAGGAAGGAAGGAAGGAAGGAAGGGAGGAAGGGAGGGAGGAAGGAAGGATGGAAGGAAGAGAGGAGGAAAGAATGGGAGGAAGAAATGGAGGGAGAGAGGAGGGAGGAAGGAAGGAGGAAGAAGGGAGGAAGGAGAAAGAAGAATGAGGGAGAGGGGTTGAGGAAGAGTTAAAGAACTGACAGAGAAAGAAGTAATTCAACAATCATTACCATCTAATTTCCAGTGATAACAAGTATAAATTGCCTTCATTGTATTATTACCATGTGAAACTATCTCTTTTGATTTGAGATCATCTCACTAAGTCTGTGTACCAAAAATTCTGAATTGAATATAAAAGAAGCTACTGAACAGTCATGCTCATTCCCAATGCATTGCTTATTAAGAATTCTAAATATAGCTCATTATACACACAGTTCATGTGAAAGCAGTTGACAGACGCAGTAATATCATGAAGCTCTGGACAATAGCTAAATTACTCATTTATTTTTAATATTCATACGTACTTGCACATAAAACAAATCTTGGTTCGGTGAAAATACAGAGCAAGTTAAATATTCTTTTTGGCTGGTGTATTTTAATAATATTTTTTCTTTAATGAGACATACATAACTGAACATAGACAATAAGAAATAAATGGTTATACAGAAAAAATTTAAAACAGATAAATGGAGACATATTTATTTGAATTTCTTCGTACCTATACTATTAGTTATTTTTGTAAGACATAAAACTAGAGTTTTCTTGCCTATTATACACTTCTTAACACATACCCACATATACACAAAGATACACATGGCTACATGTTAAAAATGGAAACTCTCAGTAAAATGTTCTCTCCTACTTTCAAACACAAAAAAGGCTTTTAATGTTAAATAAATCTGACTTAAATGGTCACTCCCTCCTAAATGGGAGCTATCTCTGAAAATACTAACCTGGGCAGGGTCTCCTTCTTCTCTGCCAATTTATACCCGCTTTCAGTGGGTATATGTTGGTGAAAAAACCTTCCAGTGGTTCTTCCCACTAAACAAATACATGTCTTTGGAGTCTTTGAGGTTATCCCGTGTATCTGTGGTTTGTTCTTCCATATTCTGTGGTATGAATTGATTAAGCACTGTTAGCTTAAGCACTCACCCACTTAAAAAAATTTTAGGTTTTTTTCTCCTTCTTTTTGTTACTGGTTTTGGCATATCGAACACAAAAAAAAAGGTTGAGAAATCAACATGATGAGCGACCTAAAACCTGAGCTGAGCAGTAGGAAGAGAGCAGCATGGAATGCCTTCAAAGGCATCGAAGAAATAGCTAAAAGGACAAAGAACCTCTGGCTCCAGGCACATCTCTTTGACTCCACCATTCTCCCTGCATTAACATAAGCCTCAGAAACCTGGGCCCTAGGAAAGCAGGATGAGAATGCTATTCGGTCTCCCAGAGAGGAATCAAAGAGCTATGCTTGGAATATCACGCCTCACTCAAGTGAGAGAAGGAATCCGGAGTTCTGACCTCCGTCGCTATTCCAGAATCAGGGATGCTGTCTCGTTTGCCAAGGCATCGAAAATCAGATGGGCTGGACAAGTAAAGCGATTTGGAGACAACCGCTGGACTAGAGCTGTTACCGATTGGATCTCATGGGATGTCAAAAGATCACGAGGCCGCCCACCTACAAGATGGTCAGACTTCCTTGTCAAGACCCTGAAGGAACGGTTTGAGGCTCTTCATATTCCTGAATCAACCAGATGCCATCGGGCTACAATGGCACGTGATAGGGTCCAATGGAAATGTTACTGGCGCCCGCTCGAGCAAATCGATGAATAATGGGATTCAAGTAATCAAGTGATCTCCTTCTTTTGACTAGCACAAAAACCATGACAGGCAGTAGAATGCAGGTTTGGTACAAGCACACATTTTCTGTTTTCTCTGTAAACCTCCACAAGTTTGATTCTGGGTCACAGTAATCAAAATTATGTGGGTTCAAGTACATATAGAAATTTGATAAGAAAATGCGAAAGAATCTTCCAGATACAATGCCAACCATTTTTCCAACTGCTTATTTGGTAAACATACAACCACTTTGGGGGAATGTTTGTTTACTACGTATACCCCCTTTCTTTGAAGTTAGTGATCTTACTTTTTTTTTGGGGGGTCACACCCGGCGATGTTCAGGGGTTACTCCTGGCTCTGCACTCAGAATTACTCTTGCCGGTGCTCAGGGGGACCTTATGTGATGCCGGGATCAAACCTGGGTAGGCCGTGTGCAAGGCAAACGCCCTCCCCGCTGTGCTATCGCTCCGGCCCCGATTTTACCTTTTCAATCATTTTCCTAGACCAAAACTGATAGGCTCTAAAAGCATGGTAGAATTAAGAAATCTGTTCGAATTTCTTATGCTGTCAATTCATTTTCCTTTTATAAATTCAAGAAATCTGCTCTGAAAATCATCTAAGAGGAAGAGACACGGGCAGAGAGGAGCTTTTCAACAGAGTGAAATGAGCGGAGAATGAGTTGGGAGCTGTGCTCTGGATAACACAACCCAATATGTGGAGAAGAACGAAGCGGATGAGTGATAATGCAGGGGATGGCTCACAGCTGGCTACAGACTTCGGCACCCGCATCAACTTCTCCATGCCTGCCCACTGAGGTGTTCTACCGTACAGCCAATTGTTACCATTTTCTTTACGGTCTTCTGGAACTCGACTGTCCTTGGGAAAGCATCCTTATCATTTGCAGACACAGCTGTGTGGGAAACAGCTTAGCTGACAGTCCATGGGGCCATCTGCAGATTTTTCCTAGGTTTATTGTGTTTATTCCGTGTCTGCTGTCTCCACCTGCTGCAGTAATGCCTCGGATTCATAGTCCAAAGAGTGCTACCCAGGTGGTCCAGAGTCAACTAGAGGCACAAAATCCCTCATGTGAGTTTCAACATTAGACCAACCTCAGGGTCAAGCCAAACCTACCCCTCTCTCCATTGCATTAACATTGGGCATTCCGCTACACAGCACTTACAATAGCATTGGGTAAAGCTGGCCTACAGGCTATGCAAAATTCGCATGGGAAAATAAGGACACTGCATGGCTCCTGAAAGCCAGACAGTCACAATTATGCCCCACCTGGAAAAACACTGTGCTACTCCTGAAACCTAGACGCTGAAATAAAATACTTAATTTTCCTACTTTTCATTTCTTTCATGTCTTTTGAAACTGACATGAAAGATTTACCACACATCTGCTCTTTGGCAAATGTAAACTGGACTCTCACCAAAATCTAGAAGTCACAAAATTTCAGGCAAAATAAATGAACTTAAATATTTCTAATCATTTCATTTTGAATTTTTTGACCATAACCAGCTTAAAAAACAAATAAAACATAACTTCAGCATGTATGTATGGATGTAATGAACACACACATAAACACAACTTCCAGCATGTATGTATGTAATGAACACTCACACACATAAACACACACACATGATGCTTTAGTTTTGTTTCAGCATTGCTTAAACCATGACCACACATTCTTAAACATTACAGCTGTACCCGGGCGCAGAGCCACAGCTGATCACGACCATACAATTTCTAGAGAATTTCCTCCTTGGAATAAACTAAAGCATGAGAGCACACATTAAAACAAGGCCATACAAGGCTGCTGAGGGTGAAGACTTTCACGCCAGCAGAATGAGTCTGACTATTCTGCTTTAGGTTCCTGAAAAGGCAGAAAGAGAGAATGTTTAGAAGGCCAGAAGCTTTCTAAATTCCAAGGCACTACAGGAGTGTGATGAACTTTGCTGCCCAGGACCCCCAGGGAGCCAGGGGTGGGGAGGAAGAGACAGCGCAAGGGCTGTGATGTCAGCAAAGAGTCTCCAGAGCCCACCGTTTTCCTTGCCCTCTAGAAGACAGAGACGTGGGTCTTCCTTGTCTGAACAGAAGCTGCTTCTTCATGCCCCAAACTCAATGGCTGGAAGTTCCCTGGAAGTCCCCTGTACTCATCAGCATGCACAAACAGAAGTCCCATCTTCGGTGTGACTGTTTCCCGAAGCCGATGCTGATGCCAACTGCTGAAAAGCGACAAGTCTGACTTCCAAGCAGATTCCCGCGTTTGAAGGAACATCTTCCCGACAATGCAGCACTCCAGCACTCCTTGTGACGCCGTCTCCCTAATTACCACAGAGCATGTGGTTCTCTCAGACAGCTCTGCTGTCACCCAAACACTGTGATTTCATGCATGAGAACTTGCTTAGCAAAAATATTTTCACAAAGAACAAGGACAGCTGTCAAAAATGATCCTAACCTTTGCAGTATGAGGAATCCCGGAATAAGCTGCAGGGGATCTTGGGGTGTGAAGAGGAAGCGGGCGCCCACTTGGGTGCTTCCCCTCCAGGCTCGCTACACATCCACAGCTCTGCAAGGGCAAGTGCAGTATCAGCCCGCGCAGGTGCCTCATGCCCATGTTCTCCTTCACCACCAGGCAGCACCAAACATAGGTGCTTCCTGTGGCCTCTCTAGAAAAGGTCTTTCCAGCCCAAGAGTTCTAGATGCTAACCTTCTGCTACCATCATGTGACAAGCCAGCTTCGAGACTTGTATCATCACCACGAGACGGGTCTCCATTCATTTTTCAGATGTCGTAAGACCAGAGAAGCTTTATTCCATGGTGAAGGAAGCGTGCCACTTTCATATCCAACCTTGTGTAAATATCAGAAAAGCTCTATCCATATAGACGATTATGAGCTTATTTCGCCTTCTGTGAAACCGCTTTTCAGATGTCAGTGTAGACGGATACGGAGTGTCTCTGCATCAAAGCCTCCCTGGACGATTTCTTTTTCCTCTCAACCTTTATTTTGTGACAAAAAATCAACTAATCTAACATGCAAGAAAATGAAATGAAATATACTCTTATAATCATACAAAGACTTTCTTAGTGCCTGGGTTTGAGTGCATCATCACCATGACTCTGAGCCAGCGTCCTAGAAAGCAGACTTGGGGGCAAACATTGGTCTCCCCCAGTGCCGTCCAACAAGGGGTCCGCAGAGTCCCTGAGTTTCAAGGCTTGAGGCATGGGGACATAGAGGCAGGAAATAAAATGCTCAGTTCCACACTCATGAAGCCAATCAACCCCCACCTCTGTGCGCTGCACTGGTAGGACAGATTTCAAAGGGAGGTCTCACTAGAAACATGAGCTCAGATAGGAAAATCTCTAAACTTTAAAAACAGATGCAAAGACTTCTGATCTTTAAAAGGCCTCTTAGAGCCATGTTTGTGTCATGGATTTCTTAAAGAGACACTGATGTAAAGTTTATTGCAATCATACAGAGAATGGTATCTTCACTCCCTGTACATCTGTGCAAAGCCCTGAAGAGTGTAACATAGCTGTTCTCATGGAGCTGACAATATAATTGTCTAAAAGTCATTTATACCTACTGTAATTTAGATCTCAAAGCAAAACTTTGACAGGAGCTGGTGAGTTACTTAGCTTAATTTAGGTTAACTATAAGCACTTGGCAGTAATGCAGTTCCATTAAACAGAGTGCTTACTCCCCAGACTTTATCTGAATCAATGAATTTTCATATGAAATCTTATTTCAAAGAAGGAAAGAATGATTTTGGGGGAAGAATTTTGGATGTGACTTTTGCTAATTCTCTCTGCAAATCTTTAGTTTATGTTGTCAAAGGGAAGGATTTCAGCAGGCCACTGTAGGATAAATGTTTACATGCACAGGGAATGAATCCGAATCTTGGCTGTCCAAACTGGCAAAATAATTTAAATATACTTACACACTCAGGGATATTAAAGTGCAGAGTGATGAAATACTATTTTAGGCAAAAATGGATGAGAAGAATTTGCATTTACAGAAAATTTTTGATTTAAAGAGTTCTTTTTTTCAATGTCCATCCCTCAGAACAGACACTCAGTATCTGTAAAATCCTTAAAGATCTACTAGTTTGGGACTGAAGAGATAGTAGAGTGGGAAGGCATTTGCCTTCCTGCTGGTTGTCCTGGTTCAACCCCTGGCCCTGACTGTAGTCCCCCAAGGACCATCAGGGGTCACTGTTGAGTACAGAGCTAGGAGTAGGCACCAGGCATTGCCAGGTAGAGCCTGGTTCTATTCCATAGTGATAACAGTTTTCACAGTTTCCTAAAACAGCAAGCTGCTAAATCTGGTGGGCACTGCGAATGATCAGGCCGCACTGTAACATGTGACTATGACGACGAAGTGGGTTTTTTCTCACTCAGACCCAATGAACCAGTGGCTCAGGAGGATGTTTCTTCTTTCCTTTGGAAATACCTTTTTTCTTTTCCAAGTTGAACTTTATCAATGTTTACTACTGCATTCATTGCATCTGCAAAGGAAGGAGCTTTCTGATCTAGAAATGCAATCATAGCAGAGCTCAACTATCTGAGAGATTTGAAACACAATGTTGACATGAAATAAATGGAAATAATTTCAAAGAGGTGCTGCCACCTGTCGGATGCTCTTCATGAAGTGCATGATCAGCCCCGAAAGGACTGAGAACACAGTAAAATCAGAAGCAATTCCATTATGTCTGTATTTCCGGTGTGAAAATATCAGAAATACTTTGATAGGTGTTTTTAAAATTTTTTGATAGTTTTTTTAACAGATTTCAGCAAGATGTTCTATTGGAAGCAGCTTTTCCAAATGTTGATCTAGTAGTAGCAGAGAATGTTTAGAAATAGGGAACGGTCTTGTGTCTCATAGAGGTTGCCCATTAATTCTGTGCCTGTTCTCGAAATCAAAACAATAAAGCAAAACTCTATTGTGTTGAACAAAAAGGCCATAAAAGGTCATTCTCTGTTCTGTCCTCAGCATCCTCAACTCTGTGCCCCACTTCATTCTTGGTTACTTCTCAAATTTGTGATTGTCCTTTTTTTCCCTCGGGGGATGAGACAGGGCTCAAGTCTTTCCTTACACAATCTTAAAAATTTCTCTTTCCTAATAAACTAATTTTCATTAGGGATAAAGAACATAGGCTGCAACAAAAATAATATATTACTCTACTTACTGCATTTTGTCTCATCAGAATGAAATATTTCTGTTAAGAGCATACTGCAGGATATTTTACTAATTTCATTGGAGTGAGTGATCTGAAATTGGAAATATTTCCTGATGCAAATGATTACCTATATTATTTGTCACAGCATTTTAATGACTTGATATATTAATTGCTGCCAACCAAATGTCAATTACTTCATTAAAATTGGACAACTGTCATGAAAATATTCAGTAGCATTTGTGGTATTTCTTTCATTCCTTTAAAATAATTATTCATCACTGAGTAATTTAAATGATTATTTATTATGAATACATAATAATAAGCTTAATAATTATGTATTCAAATCAATGACTTCAAATGCCAACCATTTCGAGTCTCAAAAACACACCTGCAGCCTCAAAGAACCTGCAGAATTTTGAATCGTGCCTGGTGAGTCCAAAGGACTCGACAACACAGATTTATGCAGTTTTTAAACTAGCACTAACCTTGAGCTGCCCTCCATCATACAGTCCAGATATGAGTGGATGCCGTCCATGAGCCCTGAGGTTCTAGACTCTTCGACCACGCCATGGTGGGGCATGCACAGTTCTCTCTGGCCAGTAAATGTTCTAACTCACGACTGGACCTGCTTCTCCCAACGCTTCTCCCCCCAGTCCCCAAACTCTAGACATGGAGCTCAGCCCTTCAGTAACTTTGTGCAACCGAAATGCACTGAGTTCTAACTCTAGTATTTACTGTTGGGGACAGTGGGTGGAAGAAGAGTCACAGAGCCCAACCCCCGACTCCTCAGCCCTCCCAGCCCCTGCCAATCAGCCACATCTTCCTCAAACTCTCGCAATCCAGTGGTCCCAGAGATATCTTTCTCTCCAAAGGGAGTTAGGCAATGTCTCTGACCTGCATTCTTACAAGTTTGCTCCTTCCTACCACAGATGCTAGCCCAGAGTCCCTCCCATTGAACTCTCACCTTCACTATGCCTGACCATGCTAGACAGACTGGCCACTGTGCTTGGTCAGGCTAGCTCAAAAAGTACTGCCTTAAACAACCTTCCAAATTCTTTTCTTCAGCTGCTCCCAGTCGGGATTAAACAACACCATTGCTATGCACCAAGGCAGTTGTTGAAGTATATTTAACTGAGGGTCTGAAAGGAAATGAAGCAACAGTGAAGGCTAGGAAGGAATACTGGACACATGACAACCCTTTAATGTATGTTCTGTAATCCACAATCTGGAAGGGAAGGAAAAGAGAAAGAGATAGAGAGAAAGGGAAAGAAATAAAGAACCTTCCATGGAGGCAGGCTGGGGAGGGGAGGGAAAGCGGGGACATTGGTGGTGGGAGATGGGCACTGGTGGACGGATGGGTGCTGGTACACTGTATGACTGAAACCCAAGTGTAAACATCTTTGTAATTGCATATCTCATGGTGGTATAATAAAATACTTATATAAAAAAAGGAAGGAGTACTGGGGAATCCTGAGCTCCACTGAGAGGAAGGTTCTAGAACACTGTGGCCAAGTTCTGGAGTTGTTTCTCGGGCAGTCAGGACTATACATGCTGGTTATATGGCAGTGTGCGGTCTCTCTCTAAAGGACACATTAGATTTTCTTTGTGGGGAGACTCAAGACATCCATGCTTAAGGAAAAGGTTTCCTCATGGGGCAGAGACCAGGCGGGGTGTGTTTCAGGCTCCTAAGGCATGAATGAAGGCTGGCTGGTGGTAGGAACTGGAGGCGGCGCATGGCATGAGAAACACATCTGGGGGTTCTGGGAATTCCCGGTTTCACCAGTTTGCGAGGGGGTGGAAATATCACACACCTCTTTGATGAACCAGGGAGAGGCCCAAGTAATGAAAGGCCCCAGAGACCAGCATGGAGGAGAGAGCAGAGTGTCTGGGGTGGACCGATGCAGTGATGTGGAGCATGCCCTTGCGTCCTGTGCCTAAAATGATCAAACACTGAACTGAACTAAGCCCAGTGTAGAGCCTGGGCAAACAGGCAGTGGATTGTAAGAGGTGCCCAGCCCTAAACACACAAACCTAATTCACAAGTGACATGACTTTGGATTTTTTTCTCCTACAAATTTTGTTGCAGAGATTGCTCATACAAAGTGTTAGTATTTAATATTGCTCTCAGTAATGCCAATACATAAGCACACACACAAACACAACTGAATATAATGTTGGGGCTTTTTTTTTTTTGGGGTGGCTGTTGGGCCACACCCAGTGGTGCTCCGGGCTTACTCAGGGATCATTAATGGAGGGGTCAGGGACCCATATGGGGTATCTGGGATTTGACCTTGGTTGGCAGGGGGAAAGGAGATGCCCTACCCTCTCTACTATTGTTCTGGACCAATATATACTGATTTTGATGAGTTTTGACTCACCACAAAACTTGGCAAAGGAAAAAAAATAAATGGGAATAATGGGTGGGGTCCTACAAGTATGTCGACCACTGTGTAACTGCACTAGAAGCTGGTCAATTCTTGACTCTGGAACTGAATTGAGCCAGGACGCTATAACAGAACTCACTGTCTAGCATTCATAGTGAATGCATATCTAGAAACTCTTTCAGATTTTATGCAAAATACATTTGCTAAAAAATAACACAATCTAACCCCAATGTACTAAAGGCAAAAGGTCAGTAAAATGCAAACACAGGGGAGAACTGTATGAGAGGCTGAAAATTCAGTGTCCAGCATAGGGAAGTTTGCTTAAGCATGTTTTTTTCTTCACGGCCAATACGATGTTGGCTCTTAAAAGCTATTATATAGTTCCCTTGTGTATAGATGGGAGATTTTTATGATGCTATAAGCTCCTACTGCTTAAGGTTTGGTTTTTTTCCCTCCAGTAGATCTTTAATAGTGAGGTTTTGCTTCATAGGCTCCAGGATGATACTGAAAGGCATCTAAAAGCGAGAAAACTGCCTTGATACATCTGGCCATTGTATTAATAGCTGAACCAGTCTAAGATATAGAGCGAAGTTTTGAGTGCCCTGATGGCTTGTATACATTCTCATATCCCAAGCATTTAAATACATTAAAATGCAAAGTTCATGCAATGTAGACTCTTTCCAACTGTGCAGGGAGCTCTTAAAATAGAACAATTAAAATAATTGTTCTTAGACAGGAGGACTTATAGAATTTTAGAGCTGAAAATGGCTCAGAGCTCTTGCAATCCTGCCTATTACATATCCATTGGATTTGAATGCCTTTGGGAGTTGACGAAATCTATGAAATAATTTCCCAGAAGGATTTCTGTGTAAAAGAGAATAGATACAGGGAATTGATCATCCTGAGATCCATCGATAGGAATCATATGAGCACATAGACTGGGAACCAGACCTATCTGGTCCTCATTCTAGGGAGAAACCATGTCATACGTTAGCCATCTAGTCTCCTACAATAAAAAAACAGAGTACTGCGCACTTGCTTCTGGATCCTCCAAAGAGCACAGAGTACTCACAGATGAGCGTATATGAGTCGGGCTCCTGAGCCGTTCAGTGACTTCCACGTTTGTTTACTTCATCTTATCTAGTATAGCTCCTTCTCACCTTTTCTTCAGTATTTTAAATTTTATTTTATTTTATTTTATTTTTTTTGCTTTTTGTGTCACACCCAGCAGTGCTCATGGGTAACTGCTGTCTCCGCACTCATCCTGGTGGTGCTCAGGGCATCATATAGATGCCAGGGATTGAACCTGGGTTGGCTGTGTGCAAGGAAAACACCCTACCCGCTGTACTATCCCTCTTGCTCCTCCTCCAGTATTTTAGAACAAACCTAAAGTATCCTACTATTTCATCCATGGAATGGAAATGTGTATGTCTGTGTAAAGTATGCACTATTACTCCAGCTAGTAGAAGTTCCTAGGCCAATGAGTAGAAATCTCTATAGCATCTAATTCCTAGTTCGTATTAAAATTTCTCTGCAACATTTTCAAACTGTTGTTTTGTTAAATTTATGTTTTTAAAAAGCTTATAAGTTTAATTTATTTGTTCCTTAAGGTTTGTTTATAAACACAATTAATTTTTTCTCCTTAAAGAATCTCCAAATTAGGCCAAAAACTTTGTCACACCATATTTAACTTTAATCTCTTTCCTTATGATTCCTTAAAATCTAGGCACGAGGGGTAAATAGTCTTTATATCTTGCTCCATTCAGGTTAATAAAATAAAATGGGAAAAAGCAACTTATACCCTGTAGTCAGTGAGTTCAAAGGAAGATAAAAATCTTATCTTTCAGTCTGAACTAGCCTTACCTCAAGTGGTTTTCTTATGTCATTGATGTAATTCTCTCTAAGAAACAGGTGTCTCTGGGTAGAGGACCTCCCCTTAGCCTGTGCATACACTTATATTATGAAAGGCATGTGTGCCGTAATGATAAAATGTGTTACAAATCTTGCACGAATTCAAAAGCACAAGGGTACTAATGCCAACCTAGAACTGAGCATTAAATAGAGGCAAAAAGATACACATGACAACCCTTTAATGTACGTTCTGTAATTCATAGTCTGGAGGGGAAGGAAAAGAGAAAGAGAGAGTAATGGAAAGAAATCAAGAACCTGCCATGGAGCAGGGCTGGGGAGGGGGGAGGGAACCGGGGATGTTGGTGGTGGGAGATGGGCACTGGTGGCGGGATGGGTGCTGCAACACTGTTTGACCAAAACCCAAATATGAACTTTTTAATTGTATATCTTTGTAATTTTAAAAATAAAAAAAAATTAAAAAAAAGTATCTGACACAATCCCTACCAAACGGTGAGGTCTTCGGTGTCCTTTGATGATATAATCTTACAAATAACTCAAAATAACGATACACTATTTAAACATTTTATGGAATGAGATGAGCAACTTTCCCTGACAAAGCCCCTTTATAAACCTAGCCATTTCCTATATCAGCAACTGCATAAGACTAGGTGATCCCTTACATTGATTTTCACAGACAATGTCAACTTTTTAAACTGCTGGGTTTATGGTACCCCCCCAAGTATAATTAAAACAAGATACAGAATAGCAAAAAATATCCAGGCCAAATTCTGAAGACTTCAAATACAAATGAGAAGGGCAGATAAGAATCCCAGTTAGTTCACATCTTATGACTGTAGGAAAAATGAATATTCAACATTATGATCACTATTTTATTGATCAGCTTCTTACTCCAATAGCTACATATTATACGATATATATTGAACGCGAGCTTATGAAGCATATAATGTTAAAAGCATTTCAGAGTAGATTATGATCTTATCTAAAGTACATAGATAGAATTGATTTTTTCCTGTACTCTCTCAGGTAGAGTCAAAATGTGCTACTCAGAGAAAATAAAGACTTATTATTATTTTCTCTAAACTCAATCCTAACGAGCCCTGATATAAAGATTGGATTGGCAGAACATATGCTTATCGGCAGTCAGCTCCTCTTAATTTGCAATTAATCAGCTATTGCCTTGTGATAGCTCTTTTATTGAATTTTCTTGTTTAACTTTTCGTGCTTCTCAAGCATGTTTTGAAATTCCTCCAAACAGATGTGACTCTACAGTTACTCAGGGAAGCTAGGGCTGTCTAGTCATCCACACTTCCATTCGATAACTTGCCAAAGCACTATGGTTACAAGCTCAATTAACACTAGACAAAAAGGTGACAACTTGTGCCATTTAGAAACACAGTGGGTAGGTGCTCGCTTAGCATGTAACTGACCCAGGTTTGATACTAGGTCACCCATAGAGTCCCCTAAGAAGTCCCACTAGTAGAGATCCTTGAGTGTAGAGCCGAGCCAGAAGTAGGCCCTGAATTCTTCCAAGTGAGACTCTCAAACAATTGCATGCACACACACACACACGCGCGCATGAGTGCATGCACATACACACACATGTGCGTGAGCACACACACACACACAATGGTGCTTATAATGAGAAAACTTGATTCTTCCAAACACTTTTCATACACTTCAGTGTATTTCCGGAAGACGAGGACCATCTCCAGAGCATGTGTTCTAGGAACAAGGCACGATCCTGTAAGACTCTCTCAGAGTGAGGAAGAAGCTCTAATACTCCAGATGCTTAGCAAGAACAACTACCTATGCCAAGGGAAAGGGACTTTCAGGCTCTGACTGACCAAGGATCACCGCCTCACTGAAAGAAGAACTTGATGAACCCAACCTCTGAGCACTCATGATGTACTCTAATACCACAGGAAAGTCACTGCTATATCCACAGGGTCAATATAACTCAACGATTATTTATGTTGATGTCCTATGTGAGGACATTCATGGGGGGACAACAGTCATATAGTATTGACAAATCCTTTCTTCAAGGGAGAAGGGGGAAGCAGAAGTCTATAGCAGTCATGAGAAACAATCTAGTTGGTGGCTACTCTAGGGTGGGAGTTGACAGCTGGTCAAGGGACTTATTATCTGCTGTGCCAGATATGGAGCTAAGCAATGACTAGGTTACTTAGCTATCATGGCAAATGATAGAGAACATTTGACACTTGATCACTTGACATCCCGTTATTCGTCGATTTGCTGGCGCGGGCAAGAGACCATTTATATCTGTAAATTTCTCATAAATTAAATCATAAGTATATACAATGAAATGCTCAGAAAATAATTTAATCCTTGCCTTCCACATTCTCCATCCTAGAAGATCTTGCCTCCCTACCTCTAGCTTGAGAATCTAGAGGGACAGTCACTGTGTGCTCTTCTTCACTCTCATGTTGCTCTCCACAAACACCCACCAATCCTGGGCGCTCTGACTCCTAGCACTGTGTCCTCGGAGTTTGGCATATCCTCTGGAGAAAGTTCATCTTCTTCCCTTACCAACTGATTAACATCTTTTACCATCTTCATGGTTAAATGGAGGATGAAGCGCTATACGCCAGTCTTAAGAGAGACTTTTATATACAGGTAGATAGTGCAAGGCCCCAAACCGAGACAAAACAGACTTCCTGTGAAGGAAATGCAATGAAGAGAGAACTGGAAATGCATGTAGGTGCATGTATGTATCTGCCCATTACTTGTTCTTGATCTCAAATACGAGCACTAATGAATGCTTTAAGAATGTTCATAGAGGAAGGACTTTTACCACTAGATTATTCTATTTACACAGAAACAGGACCAGTGTATGAAAACATCAGCAGAATTAAGCCTAAAAACCTGCAGTAACACAGCTTTTATGACTTCTTAGAAGTCCACTTGCATCTTCACCCGAGCACTTCTGAGCATCTTTACAAACACTTGGGACCAGAGTGACAGTACGGCCGGTAGGGTATTTGCCTTACACAGTCAACCCAGGTTTGATCCCTGGCATCCCATATGGTCACCCGAGCACTTCCAAGAGTAATTCCTGAGTGCAGAGCCAGGACTAATGTCTGAGCATTACCTACAAACACACATGCCAGGCAGAGAGAATGCAGTGCATCTCAGCACTGGTCCTATTCAGTGTCTGCAATGCTAAAGCTACACTGTCTGTATTTTACAAGGCCTAACATCTTTGTGTGTTGGTACACACTAAATCAACCAAAACAACAGTGACTGAATTCTTTACTTCACTTGGGCTGTTCCATTCAGCTTGGGGAATATTGTCTTTTCAATGAAAGATGAATTGTCCTAGTAGCCTCCAAATTTCACAGGTGACTGCCTCAGGGTTTTCATATTAATACCTTAAGTTTCTGCATTCAGCTTCAGTTTTGGATAGATCTCATAAGCTACCTGTCAACACGGTGGGAATATACCTTCAAAAAGTATGAAAGGAAATAAACACATCTTAGTTGAAGATCCACGTGACACACAGACAGACTTGGAAACCACATCTGAAGTAGCAGATCTGTACAGGGTGATAGGCTTTACACAAGGCAGCTTCAGGAAGTCAGGAAGAGGGTGGAGACAGCGAGCATCTCCAGAAGGCTCAGCCTGTCAGGTCTCAAGCTCTTTTGTAATTAGGTCGAGTTGCTTTTCTGTCAACCAGCATTTCATGCCTTGGTCTTCCAATAAGGCATTGGAAGACAGAAGCACATACCTGTGGTGAGCACCCACTGGACCAATAAGCTGCAGTGAATAGCGGCAGAGAAAATATCTGGACCTAAGCCTGTTCTCTTTGATGTTCCTTTTCCAGATTCTCACCTTGTCTGTGAGAGCCATTCTGAGAGCAGAGCTTCAGGGAAACCACCGAGGAAGAGACCTGGCCAAATTGGATCCAATCGATGTTCCCGGTTACGGAACTCAACACTATGTCACCCTCAAGAGTCCTGATCCGAGCACAAAAAATTCTCAATGAAGGGCTAGAGAAATGGTACAATGGGCAATGAACTCTCTTTTCCTAGAAATGCCAATTTGTGTCAGTCAGGAGCCTCCAGAGCTGAGCAAGGAGGAAAGGTCACCTGGGAGGCCAGGAAGAGGACATGGAATCCTGGAAGGCCACTTGATGAACCAAGATGTGTAGAGAGTATGGAACTTTGACTCCACACCTTCACTACGGTCAGTGATGGAAGTCACCAGTGAGGCTTCCTGCATGACTGTCTGAGTAGCAGCAGCAGGTGGTGACGAGGTGGCAGGTACAACATCTGCTCTAGCTCTTGGTCTACAGGTTTCCGAGTCTAAGTTTTGGCTGTCAGACTTTCCAAGGACTAGCGGTATATGAAATAATATCCTACCATCTCTAAGGCAAATGTTTCAGCTATTGGAAATTGCTGCTTATTCCTCTGGCCAGAATTTTGCTTCTCAATATTTCATTTTCTTGGGGACAAGGTTGCTCTTTCACAAAGGCCTTACAGGCAAAACTCCGGCTGATGCTGGCTCTGCCTCTGCCTCTCTCATTGGCAGGCACTGTGAGCTGAGCCCCGGGGTTGGGATCCTGAGACTTGAGACTGAAGTAACAAATGCTGAAGAGAGACAAAGGCTTCCACACCTGTTTCTGACACAACACTGAAGACAGAATTGGTTTCTTTGAATGTGGTCCCAAACTTAAGCACCAGCACCCTATTGAGTGAAATGATCTCTTTTCTGAAGTACTCTGGAAAGTGCTTACTATTCACGTGGAAATAAAAAGCTTTTGGAATTTGTTAAAATTGTTTTCATGGTTCAACCTAGTTTCCAAGTCTCCTTGAACTACAGAACTGCTGACAAGAAGGTCAGCACTGCACAGAGTCACTTGCTAGACTGATCATTTTTATGATTTTAATGAGATTTGCCTTACACATAGTTGTAATGTTTTGATATCTTCTTAAAAGAATAAAAAATCTACTACTTTAAAATACAAAGGAGGACCATGAAGATCAAATAACTAAGCATTAATAAAACACACACACATTTTCAGGAGCTCTGAAGTCAAACATTCGGCTGCTTTCCCTAAGGCATTGCAAGAGAGAACATATTTGAGTTTTATTGGCTAAGGGGAACAATTCTCTGTAAATACAGGCATTTAGACTTATAAAAGGTGCTTATAAAACAGATAGAGAATGCCAGAAATTATGCACATTGTGGAGCCATTACCAGAAAAACTATTTAAAAAGCCATCCCATAGGATATTTTATAACATTTATCTAAGTTTGAAAGAGCCTTATTGTTCCCCTGATTCTATCATCTTGTAGACTTTTGGGAGAGGAACGAAAAAGAAAAAAAATAGATAAGGGGAAGAAACAAAAATATGAAGGTTAAAGAATGGATTATGTCACTACTTGTCATGATCACAAGGAAACAAAAACACTAATTCAAAAAGACACATGTGGGCCAGGAGAGACGGCCTGAGGGTTGAGGTGCTTGCCCTGCATGAGACACCTTGCTTCGACTCTTGGCACTGTATATGGTCTCTTGAATACCACCAGGAGTGGCCCCCTGACCAGGGCCAGGACGGGCTCCTGGGCATCATCAGGTGTGACGCCCTCCTCAATAAAAAGATATTTGTACAACCATGATCAACGCAACTCCCTTACAAAAGCCAAGATCTGGAAACAGCCCAGATGAGCAAAACAAGAAATTGTAGCATACACATACAGGGAAATACTTGGGCTAGAAGCAAGAAATTGTACCAGTTGCTCCAGCCAGAAGAGAAGTTGAGGAAGATAAGACAGAAGGAGAAAGACAGACACCAGATGGTCTCAGTCACATGCGGACTACGCAGAAACAAACCAGGACATAAACAATGGCCAAGAAAACAAACACTTGACTCTGCAAAGGAACAGAGCTGATGAAGGTGTCTGAGCGGTGAGGAGGGCAGGAAGGGGGCGAGAGACCTTGGGGCAGTGGGGTTAAACATCCAAAGCAGAAACATTAACACACTTGAAAAATGTGCTACCACCATAACAATTTCTCGAAATGTCTTAAAGGAATGAATCATGTAAGCATAAGTAAGCATAAAAAGCAGGGAAAAATTTATAAGACAAACAACAGCAAAATGAAACAAATAGATCATGAATGAAACCAGAAGGTCATTGGTCAAAGGCTGTGCTAATACTCAATAGCCCACCTCCAAACCCAAAGACTGTGCTGACGCGCAATAGCCCATACAATAATCAACCCCAAACTTTAGCCTGTCAGGCTCTTCTGCTGCTGAAACAAAGCCTAAAGGTTAGCCAATTACCAACAGACAACCAGGCTTCAAGCCAGAGTCCATCAAAAACTTCTTCCTTTATTCTATAAATGTCTTCCTAGAGCTCATACTGGTGCCCTTGAAGTTTCTACTTACTACCAGTACCACTGCCTGATTCAAATCTAGTTATGCTCTCTCTCGCTTTCTCTCTCTTCTCTGCTTCTCTCTCTCTGTCTCTCTCATATGTGTGCATGTGCACTCTTAAGATTTTTAACATGCTGTGGTTTATCTTTTAACATACGGAATGAACATCTTGATTGGGGGGTTTACTTGCTTTGAAATAAACAACTCCTGCAGAAGCTGAGGTGGCACAAACCGTCAAGGTACGTCTGCGTCCCTTTACTTTCCTGGAGGGAAATGCACAGTCCAGCACCCCCAGCACTGCCATTCCCAACAGGAGTGTATTTCCATTTCTCTTTGTATCCAGACACAGCTCCCTCGCTACCAAAGCAGAAATGCCTACTCTGTCCTTTAATAACAGAAAGGCACAACTTTACAAGGTGCGAAAAGAAACTCAAAAGAGTAGAAAAAACGAGTCTTGCATTTATTTTGCTTTAAGATGAAAATCCTTAACTCTTAAGCACATTCTTCACTCCCAGAAATGTGGGATTTAGCTAAGAGCCAGTGATAAATGCAGAATCTCCATCTCTCCCCCGAACCGCCCACCTCCAATCTCCATGGAGCAAATTCCCCAACATACCATCATTCTTGGTTTGAGAAACACAATTTTGTATAACTATTAGGAGAGATACATTGAATTTGTTTAGGTATCATTTATGCCAATGTTCTTTTGTGATTATGCATGTATCATTAAATAAGATTAATTTACTCTTTTATTAAGAATTACTAGGACCGTAATTGTATATGTTTGTGAATAGCATTAAAATGATCTAAGAAACAGAATTGAAGCAATGAACAAAGGCAAATGGCTCACATTAAGATGTGTTCAACAGAAATTCTGTCTCTCGCTTTCATCACGGCTGCTTCCCAAAGGAACACATACTGGCATCTCCTTGGGACCAGATAGGCACTGGCCAACAGGGCGCCATGTCTAAGAAATCTGGACTTTGGTATTCAGGTGGCAGCGGGAACACAGTGGCAGCATTTCCTGTCATCTTACAGAGTTATTCTTTACAGGAGTCATTGCTCTCAGCGTCTCTGTCATAGACTCTTTAAAAATGCTAAAGGTCTTTTCACTTTCTTCAGAAAAATACCTGTTTAATGAGTTGCAGCCCTATGACTTTATTTAGTTACTATCCATAGAGGCTGTCAAAAGATCACATGGCCGCCCACCTACAAGGTGGTCAGACTTCCTTGTCAAGACCCTGAAGGAACGGTTTGAGGCTCTTCATATTCCTGAATCAACCAGATGCCATTGGGCTACATTGGCATGTGATAGGGTTCAATGGAAATGTTACTGGTGCTAGCTCGAGCAAATCGATGAATAACGGGATTCAAGTGATCAAGTGATCCATAGCAGGCACAGGGAGAGCAAGTAGCAGCTCTGCCACATGTCTGTAAGTCTCTGGGCACTGGGAGGGATGGCGGGTTCTAGCCCTGGCCCACCACTCCAGCAGAGCCGCACAACAAGCCAGATGACCCCCACCCCACCCCACTCCATCGGGCCGCCATTTTCCACATCCGACTTCCCCTCTGGTCAGAACTCCACCCAGCGACAGCCTATCACAGCCCGTCTCATTGAGTTCCACCCTGCAACAGTTTTTTTTTTTTCAATCCGCCCAGGTATGCTCAACCAGAGACATGGGGCAGAGCTGCTACTTGCTCTCCCTGTGCCCAGCTGCTCACAAGGTGCCCGGGAGGGATGGCGGTTTCTAGCCCTGGCCCGCCACCCCAGCAGAGCCACACAAGCCAGATGAACCCCCCCACTCCATCCGGCCGCCATTTTCCATATCGGACCTCCCTCTCGTCAGAACTCCACCCAGCAACAGCCTATCACAGCACGTCTCGCATGGCCGCAAGCAGCCACACGGTTCATCTATAAATGCCATATTTAGAGGTGACTATAAGGGTATGCCACCTGCATGGCAAGCCTGGCAAGCTGCCCTGTTTTATTTGATATGCCAAATACTAGTAACAATTATATTAGTTCATTCCCATGACCTAATATAATGGTTTGAGGCTCTTTATGTTCCTGGAGAGAATAGATGCCCTTGGGCTCTACTAGCATGAGACAGGACATATGGAGATATTACTGGTGCCCGCTCTAGCAAATCGATGATCAACAGGAGGATAGTGATAGTGAGAGTGATCCATAGCAGGCAAAGATCAAAACCAAATTTCAAGCTGGTTTGTGTGAGAGAATTAAAATGATTGATCTAGAGCCCTGGTTGAGGGGAAAGCTTGGAATGGTCAGAGGCAGAGGGCATTGGGAGAGAGGAAAGGGCCTGACGGAGGTGAGCAAGGCGCCGAGTTGGGCAGAGCGGCGATGAGATGCCGAGGAGGCTGCATTCCAAGACTGCTTTTTGCACTGTATTTTCCTCTGATGGGGGTGGCTGTGACTGAACCCTCCCGAGGACATTTGTTAGATGGATCATTTAATTTCTAGGACTACAGTTATTTTTTTTTGAAATACGTATCTTGCACAAATAATTTTCTTTCATTTTTCTCTTGTCCATTAATTTTCTCTTCAAATGTCAAGCAGTGAGGCTGAAATACCAAACAGAAAGAGCTGATCTGGGGCTAGAGTGACGGTACAGCAGGCAGGCAGCTGGCCTTGCATACAGCTCACCTGGGCTCGATCTGCGGCATCCCAGATGGTCCCCAAGCACTGCTAGGAGTGATCCCTGTGTGCAGAGCCAGGAACCTGAGCAGAGACATGTGCCTTCCAGACAACACTAAGCAAAACAAACAAATTAAAAAAATCTCTACAGCCCTGACCACTTCTGAGTCCCAGTGGCGCCTAGCATGCACCTCCCCTTTCCGACTTCTGTGCCATTCTCCAGAGGGCACCTATGCCCTGAGAGCGCCCTCCTGCTACATTCCGCTCTGTATTTTGAGATCTGTTGCTGAGTTCCACATTAATTAATGCTTCTCTGACAGTCTCGGGACAGCGCCAAAGAAAGGATGTTGTTGAAGTCAGCTAAAGTCATGAGGATGAAGTGACTTTGCATTCTTGCCAGCAGAATTCTGTTTTTTCCCTTCTGAACTCAATGCTTCTTCTCTGAGACAAAAGCACAGAAGGAGCACGGCCTTCTCCCAGTTCTCACTGACTTCCCTGTGGCGCCAAGCTGCCTACAGAGTGACGAGGTCTGTGTCTAAAGAAGCCCAGGCTTTGCTTCCTTTTTTTAATTTGTGTGTCACACCTGGCAATGTTCAGGGGTTATCCTGGCTCTTCGCTCAGGAATTACTCCTGGAGGTGCTCAGGGGACCATATGGGATGCTGGGGATTGATCCCGGGTTGTTTGCGTGCCAGGTAAATGCCTACCCCATGAGGTGCCTGGGAGGCATGGCAGGTTCTAGCCCTGGCCTGCCATCCCAGCAGAGCCTCACAACAAGCCAGACGAACCCCCCTACTCCATTGGGGCCACCATTTTACACATCCGGACTTCCCTCTCGTCATAACTCCACTCAGCAGACCAGACTATCACAGCCCAGATCATCGCCACCCACCCTGCAGCAGGGTTTTTTTTTTTCAATCCGGCCCAGGTATGCTGAACCAGAGACTCTCAGACATGGGGCAGAACTGCTACTTGCTCTCCCGTGCCCAGCCACTCATGAGGTGCCCGGGAGGCATGGCGGGTTCTAGCCCTGGCCTGCCAACCCAGCAGAGCCTCACAACAAGCCAGACGACCTCCCCCTACTCCATGGGGGCTGCCATTTTCCACATACGGACTTCCCTCTTGTCACAACTCCACCCAGCAGACGAGCCTATCACAGCCCGGCTCGCTGCAAGGTTCATCAATAAATGCTTTATTTAGAGGCGACTACAAGAGTATGCCACTCGCACGGCAAGCCTGGCAAACTGCTCATGTCGTATTTGATATGCCAAATACCTGTAACATTTATATTTGGTCATTCCCATGACCTAATATAATGGTTTGAGGCTCTTTATGTTCCGGGAGCAAGCGGATGCCCTTGGGTTCTACTAGAATGAGACAGGACATATGGAGATATTACTGGTGCCCGCTCTAGCAAATAGATGATGAACGGGAAGATAGTGATAGTGATTGTGATTGCGCTATTGCTCCGGTTCCGGCTTTGGTTCTTTTAAGAGGGTGCTTGGCTGAACTATCTTAGAGGCAATAAGAGGCTAAGACACTTGCTGTGCACTTGCCGACTTGCTCGATCCAGGTGCCACATATATTCCACCAAGCGAGTAGGGATCATTGGTGAGTATAGGACCAGGACTAGACCCTGTGTATCACTGGATACAGACTCTTCCCCACTGTCCCGCCACCACACACACACACACACACACACACACACACACACACACACACACACACACACACACCTGGGTTAGGGAAATGCTTTGCTCTTACCATCTTGAAGAGACCCTGCGTTTTACTTTGAATGGAACCTCGTGAATTTTGGGACAGGTCCATCCCCAGTTGCTAAGTTGCTATCAGTTTTACCCTGGATGAACCTGGATGTCACATCTGGAGAGAGACAGACTATGATGTGGATTTGATGGGTTCAGGGCTACAGCTAGTGTTTTCTGGGAGAACACCAGGTGGTTCTGGGTTCTAAATCAGGGCCTCAAGTATACAAGACACTCGATCCAGCCCTTTGAGTTGTCTCTGGCCCTCAATATAAGTTCATTAGAAGGCTGTAATTCTGCTATTCCCCCAAAAAAAAAGCAGCACCTGTGACTGCAATGCGTGTCCTGACACAAATGCCCACATGACTTGCCTCCATCATGAGAGCTTCAGGAGCAATATCCCAGGGGCGCACAGTCATTCTCTGCCAGCATGTGATTGTTCTTCCTCTCTTCCTCCTATATCTTCCTCTTTGGGAGGCTACACACGTGTTCTCTGAAGCAAGAATCATGACTGATGTGGAGGAAGGGAGGAACAGGGAGGACTGAGGGTGAAAACATATCCGGGTTGGGCGTCGTTAATGACTGGCTTTGGCTCAAGTCATGGGACAGGGAGCCTCCCTGGAGCCTTTTATACACATTCCAAGTCCTTCTTTTCACACTTTTACATTAAAAAAATTCAGGGAAGACCAAAAATATGGATCAGGGATGCAAATGTTGTTCCTTTTTTTTTTTCTTTATAATTTAGGGGAGGTTCACACCTGGCAATACTCAGGGGTTACTCCTGGCTCTGCACTCAGGATTTACTCCTGGTGGTGCTCAGAGGACCACATAGGATGCCGGAAAATTGAACGTGGGTTGGCAACATGAAAAGCAAACACCCTCCCCATTGTGTTATCACTCCGCACCGTTCTTAACGAAATTTTGTACAAGGTCAATTCCATTCTTATTAAATTCTCAATTTGCAGATGTGTCTAATATGGCTGTGTCTAACTGTACACAGGACAAATCACTTGCCAGACACTTATTACATCCATGTGGTCTGTTGACTTGGTCCAGGAACATCTAACTAGACCATCCGGAAAAAAGAGAGTGAAGTATTTAGTTCGTGTATTTCTGGGCCATGCTGGGCTGTGCTCAGAGAGCCTGGCTCTGTGCTCCGAAATCTCTCATCATACGGAGTGCCAAGGATTGCATCTGGGTCATCTATGTGCAAGGCAACTGCCTTCATTCCTGTACTATCTCTCCAGCCCAAGAAAGAGCAGGATCTTAATAGATTTATGCTAAGGCAATGAATGGGAAATATATATGAAATCAATGGAAAACAAACAGGACTTTGACCTGGAAATTAACATTCCACATATTTATAATGAAGTAATTCACAAACCAGCGCTTACTTAAGCAGCAGCGCTGTGCTAGATTCAGAGTAAGCATAAAATCTACCTGGCTCTACCCACATGACACGCCGGCCCTTGAGAGTGATGAACCACACATATGTTTGTTCTCAGAAGTCGGTTCTCTTCCAAGCAGCAGGCTGTATTCATGTGAAGGGTTCTGAGCTGCTAGTCTGCTTAAGAGTAGACTACGATACAAACATCTCAGTCTCTGTCTTCTCTCTGTTTAATTGCATCCAAAATTTCCAGGGCAATCAGCTGTCAAGCTTACTTTACTGCATCCTTTAAACAGTCTCTCTCATCTAAACTTGCTCTCGTCTCCAAATGTCACAGCATGACCTCAAAAGACTGCATGAACGTGCAGTCACAGCTCCGCCAGAGCTGGCATTTGAGGCACAGGCATGAAAAAATCTTAAAACCTGCAAAGGACCTGTAGGACCAGAATTTGACTTTACTTCATCTAAGATATAAACTCAACAGCACATGTACACACCCAAAAACCATTTTCAGAAATATTTCTCGAACATACATTAAAATAGGTTCAGCACGGCAATAATGAAAAGTAAAGAATGGGCTAATGTTTGCATCACCTAATAAGAAGTTGTGTTGTTATTTTGGGGGACACTCAGCAATCCCCAATGGTCACTTCTGGCTCTGCACTCAGAAAGTCCTCCTGGCAAGCTCAAGGGACCCTATGGGATGTCTGTGATCCAACCTGGGTATGCTCTGTGCGAGGCAAGAGCCCTAACACTGGCTCAGGCCCCAAGAATACGTTGTTTTGTTTTGAGGCCACAACGACAGAGCTTAGGGCTTACTCCTGGCTCTGTACTGAGGAATTATTCTGAATTACTCTTATGGTACTCGGGGGACCATATAGGATATCAGAAATCAAACTTGGGCTGGACATGTGTAAGGCAAGTGACCTGCCCACTGCTCTGGTCCCTAGAATTTTTTGAAAATAGTAATCCTGTTTATTTTTAAATGGTAGTAGGACAAACAAAAACATGTGCTTTTCTGCCACAACAGGAGTGCTTCAGACTTACTCTTGGCTCTGCACTGAGAGATCACACCTGGCAAACATGATATGGGGTGCTGGGGCTCAAACCCAGGTCATCTTTGTGCAAAGCAAATGCTCTTCTGCAGTACTAGTGGTCTGTTTCCCCCACCCCTCCATATGCATCTTTTAATTCACACCACTAACAGCTATTTCCTACTGACAGGGCAAAGGGCGGGCCGATATTTTCTGGATCATAGGGACATCACTTTGGAAAAGACTTTCCCAGCACAGAGAAGACCGCGATGCTTTTCCTCAAGTATTAGTCCATTTATTTTCCTTGTCTAATAAAAATGACACAGGAAGGTTAATGAAGTGAAACCCTGCAGACAAAATGAAGCTACCTCCCCTTTCTGCTGACACGACCAGCCATAGTAATGCACTGCGAAAAACAAGATAGGAAAGAAACAGGGTTGGCCTGGGATGGAATTAAGCCGTGATATGCTTTAGACAGCAGGGGCTCCACTTGGCTGGGAAAGGAGCAGAACACATCCAGCTAATTAACATATCGTAGGAGGACTCAGGATGTTATAATCAAGGGGCAAACTAGGTTGAATTATACTATGCGCCATACCAGACTTTGATTTATGTATTTTTGTACTTGGTATTCTCAGACAGAAAAGAACAAATATACTTTTAACACTGTGAAGTGTCTCTCTGCATGTACATAGCGAGGCACTGGGCTTTTACCAGTGTTATTACACTGGTGTCTGATTTCAGCAGAAGAGCACGTGAGGCTGACATGGAGAACGAGGCAGAGAAGACAGGATGGTCTGGTCACGTGCTCCCTGCAATCCTCAGTTAAAAAGAAAATCCAAAAAAGGTCAGCAATCCAATCCTGGTCAAAAGATTTATTTAGCTTATTTATTGTAACAATTACCTTATTATTAAATAATAAGGTGGAAAAGAATGACTGCATTTTCAAAGACACCACTAACGTATCTCATTATTATCATGACCCATAAAATTAGGAGCAAAGCCTGGATATTCACTCTCTCCACCTTTACTTACCACAATAATGAAGGTCTTGCCCAGAACAAACTAAGCAGCTTTTTAAACAAAAAGGAATGCTGATGAGAAAGGAAAAAATAGGCTATTTCTGTTTATTAACTCTATAATCTTGTGTAAAGGCAATCCTAAGAATTCACAGAACAACTCTTAGAACTGCTAGTTAAATTCAGCAAGTGCCATGACACATGATCAATACATAAAAAATCAGTCTTGCAATGAACAATCTGAAAACGAAATTAAAAACAAAGTGATGATTAATTAAATATGTATATAATAAAATTTAACTTATCTTTTTGTGACCAAATTTTATTACATATTTCATATAATAAAATGAGCATAAAGCAAATTATTTAGGTTTATGTTCACAACAGGTGTGATGTACCTACTAAAAGTACTAAAACACCTAGAGGATCTATGTCTATTATCTATGTATATACAGAGAAAGACATTTTATGCTCAAGACTGGAGGTATAACAGAGATCAAATAACAAGGTGCAATATGCCTTAGGTTAATCTACAGATTCAACATAACACCAAAGTTTCACCTGTTCTTTTCTCAATTTTTGATAGAAAATGACAAGTTGATGCCACAATTTACTAGAACCATAAGGATACAACAGTCAAGCAGTCTCTTAAAATAAAAAATGCAGAGGACTCACTCTTCCCAGTTTCACTTCCCAGAAGCCTGTAATTATGTCAATGCCAGGCTGCATAAAGGCAGATATGCAGATCAGTGGAACCGAACTGAGGGTCCAGAAATAAGGTCATAGGTTGGCAACAAGCGCCTACAATATCTACGGCATGATAAGAGAGGCATGGGGGAAACTAGGCCATTCCAACAACCAGATATGGACACGCGAAAGAATCCACAACATGTTGTAAATCTATATGTAAATCTTAGAAAAAACACAAAGATAAAGTTCTATGTGTTTTTTTTTTTATTGTGCAGTTACACCCAGTGATGCTTAGAGGCTACTCATGGCTTTGTGCTCCTGGGTTACTCCTGGCAGTGCTTGAGGGATCGTATGGGGTGCCAGGGATGAAACCCTGGTCAGCACATGCAAGACAAACACCTTAGCCCCTGTACTTCTTGGTCTTCCCAAGAATAAATCATCATGATGTTTGGTCAGGAAACACTTCTGAAATATGGCACCTAACATATAAGCAACAAGGGATAAAACTGAAGTGGACATTATTCAAAATAAAGACATCTGTGCTTTGAAGAACACCCTTTGACACTTGAAAAGACAAATCACAGAATGGAACAAATACTGCAGGCAACAATGGGAAGGCGACCCAATTATAAAATGGTACACAATGAGAGCTGATATTTCTATGCAGAAGACATACGAATGGATAATAAATCAAGGAAACATTCCTTAAAATTAAACAGCCATTTTGCAACAGTGAATAAAAAATGCAATGGGATACAACTTCACACCTCTAAGTCTACCTAAAACAAATACAGATGTTTAGGATGTTTTAGCATCGACTAAGACCATGATAAATTTAAACCCTCACTCACTATTAGAAATATAACATTAGAAAAGAGCTAGAGGGGCCAGATGGATAGTACAATGGGTAGGACGCTTGCTTTGTACAAGGTTGACCCTGTTTCAATCCCTGGCATCCCATATGGTCCACCAAGCACCACCAGGAGTTATTCCTGAGCATTGCTGTGTGTGGCAGAAAAACAAATCAGCAAACGAAAGTAAAAAAAGAGCTTAACAGTTTATCAAATTGTTAGATTTACTATGTGTCCTGGAAATTATAATCCTAGAAATATATTCATGAAAATAGAAAAGCATAATTCAACGCAAAAGTGTACCTGAATGTATTGTTGCATAATTAATACAAACCAAAATGTGTCAGTGAATCATATGGCCGCCAACAGATGCATGGATAAAAGTATACTCGAGCAATGGAGCAATACTCAGCTATAAACAGGAATGAAGCACTAATGTATGGTGGAAAATGAACGAACCCTGATAACATTAGGAGAAATTAAAAATGTGAGTCAAATCTTGGGCTGGGAGAAACTTAAAGGTCCAGTGATGCACTTACTCTGCACTTAGAACACGGAGGAGCTGAGTAACTGAGCAGATAGATATGTGTGGGCTGTCATGAGGAAACGCTGTGTCTGAGCTGGGTGTCTGCTTACTGGCATAGCTGTGCTTGCAACCTCCTGCGTGTAGGGCAGCGCTCTCAGTAGACCACAGGTCAAAGTGCCATGTTGACACCCCCCACCCCGAGTTTGAGTCTATTTCTTCTACCATGGGATCACATCCCTGCCCCTTGAGGTGTTGCAGGTGTGGCTGCAGTGCCTGGCTGTGTCAACAGGTGGCAGACAGGAGACAGGCTTGTCTACACCGGGGCTCTGCCCCGTGGGCCCTGGCTGGTTGATGGTCTGACATAGAAAAAAGACTGGGCCCCCTGGGATGAACCCAGAGCCACATCAGAGCCTGACAACCTACCTGTGGTGTATTCGCTATGTCAAAAACAGTAACAATAATGGACCTTATTCCCAACGAATGGAGATATTACTGGTGCCCGCTGGAGCAAATCGATGATCAATGGGAAGACAAGTGATACAAGTGATGGAATCGCATCAAGTCACCTACAGCCTTTTCATTTGTAACGCTATTATTTCACTTCTACCATTCCCAACTCATGTCATGGAGTTAAAGCAAGAGACCTATGGCGAGTCATTGAAATCACGACTGTAGTTGCAATGCCAGTTGGACTTGTTTATGGTAAACTGATCCATAAGCTGTTGCTGTTATCTAAAATACATACTGCAGAAGTAACATATAGTTCCATGGTGGATTGCTGTACCTATTTTCCTCAGGAATTTTATTTTTATTACAACCTGTAGTATGCCACAGATTTATATTCACATATATATGCACACTTGACTCTTGAACATATATTATGGTTTCTTTCTCCTATCACAAGGAATTTCAATACTCCAGATCGCAGAAGCTCTGGATTCTGAATAAGCAACACTTGGATACTGGAAGTTGCATAAGGGATGTGTAAAGCACACACAAAGTATCTGGCCCCAAGTACACTTGAATCATGCAATTACCCTCTTATTCCTGAAATCTCTGGCTTAATTTTATCAGCCATAATTTCACATCTACTTTAACTACTCTAAGACACATAGTTACTACGAAATTCTATGAAGAAATAGAGAAAAGTCAAGTCTATTCTATCTCTCTTGACACTAAATGCCTTATATACAAGATTAAGGGAAGGTGATTCTCAGTACATCTCATTTTCTCTCCAGAAGACACTAATTAGTTGATCAGGTTGCTCAAATAATTTTAAGATAACATGATTTCACCCTGAAACATCATCTTAAAACTGATTCTTTAGTTTCAGAACTCTGTCCCTACCTCTAAACACACACCCAAATGTACTTATAGTTTAAAAGTATGCAGGATATAATAAGAAAATGGAGTTATTCAGCCTCGTATGCCATTCCTGAATGGGTATTAGTAAAATTTGCGCAGAGGAGGTAACCATGGCTTAACTAGTGTGTTGTCACATGGCTGGTGAACACCACAGGCTAATTTCATAAACCACACACTTGATCACTGCTTTCGTTATTTCTTTTAAAGAATATTTTTTATTGAATCACCATGATGGACTATTCCAAAGCTGCTCATGATTAAGTTTCAGTCATACAGTGTTCCAGCACCCACCCCCTCCACCAGTGCACATTTCCTAGCACTTTTCCTCTTTTCTCTTTGCCCCCAGTTTCCCTTCCACCATCCACAACCCCCCCCCCATCCCTCTTTATGGCACTATGGCAGGCACGCTTCTTCTTCTCTTTTCCTCTCTCTCTCTCTCTCTCTCTCTCTCTCTCCTTTGCATTATGGTTTGCAATACAGGTAGCAAGGGTTCATCATGCTCGTTCACGATGTTCCATGTTTATCAAAAAGGTAAAACTGCTTTTTTTATGGCTTTCTAACAGCAACCATTTACTACTTATTTTAACAGAAAAAAATTCAAAGGAAATTTCCGTTTCTTTGGGCTCCATTCATCAAGTTTACATGCTCACAGAAGACACCATGGCCCTGCAGGCGATATGCCAGTGTCGCCACTGTATTTGTGGATCAACAATTACGCTCAAGGCTCCACGCACACAACGCAGCTTCATTGAACATGCCTGGTCCCTTCCTCCATGAAATCCCTCTTTTTAGTTGCTATCTTAGAGGTACTTAGGGTTAGTTATCATTTTCCCTTATGGACTTTGTACAGAAAATGGAATGGAATCACAAATAGGAAGTATTTTCACAAGTGTGTTCTGGACGGAAGGAAGGAAGGAAGGAAGGAAGGAAGGGAAGGAAGGAAGGAAGGAAGGAAGGAAGGAAGGAAGGAAGGAAGGAAGGAAGGAAGGAAGGAAGGAAGGAAGGAAGGAAGGAAGGAAGGAAGGAAGGAAGGAAGGAAGGAAGGAAGGAAGGAAGGAAGGAAGGAAGGAAGGAAGGAAGGAAGGAAGGAAGGAAGGAAGGAAGGAAGGAAGGTGAGGGGTCAGAATGACAGAACAGTAGTAAGGCATTTGCCATGCAATTAGGAGACCTGGGCTCGGTCCCGACATGCCATATGGTCCTTCGAGCACCACAGGAGTGATTCCTAAGTTCAGAGCCAGGAGTAACCCTTAAGCATCAGCAGGTGTTTACCCAAAACCGAAAACAAAAAATAAACGAAGGGGGATGGGAAGGAATGCTGGGAAGAAGGAAGGAAAGGAGTGAGGGAAGGATGAAGGGAGGGAAGGGAATAGGAAAGAGGGTAAAGGATAAAGAGAGGGAAGAAAGGAACAAAGAAACAGGGCTGGGGTGGGAGAAAGGAAACAGGAAAGGAGATGAAGGGAATGAGGGAGGAGGAGGACAGGGTAGGGAGGAGGGCGAGGACAGTGTGTGCAAAAGAAAAGCTCGTTCTCCCTGGGAGCCCTGCGCCTGCCCCGGAGAGCCGGAAGGGCAGCGGCCATGTCCTCTCCACTCTTGGCCCTCTGTGCTGAGGAAGTTCCAGTTGGTTTTGCTGCACTTTGCCCCACTGCAGCCATTCGTGTGGCCGATCTGGACACAGCTATGGATTCTGGAGCATCCTCGTGTTTTGGGCACTTCCGAATGCTAAAACAGCCCGGATGAGCGGGAAGATCCTGGGCAGCCTGAGTTGCTTCTCTGACAGACGCCTGCCCTCCACTCTGACCACCATCTCACCAAACCAAGAGGCCCCCAGCCGGAAGGTAGGGAAGCCTGCAGCAGGCCGCGGGAGGGGTTCGGGGGCTCCTCCAACACGCCACTGATGAGCCTCCAGCTGGAGAGCTGAGCCAGCCCCGCTCACAGCAACTGCTCCAGCCTCCCAATTCCCTGAGTCCTGCCTGAGGTCTTCTCCATGGCCATTATGGGGGAGCCTCCTGGCTCTGCTCACCTTCACTCAGTGCACCCTTGGCAGCCCCCTGGCCTGCACCTCCCCAGGCAGGCAGCCCGTCTCCAGCTGGTCCTCACAGCTTCCACGAGAGCTGCGTGATTTCCTCAATCATATGCCAGCACTCGGCACCTAGCTGTGTGCGAGAAGAGTGTGAATGTCGCCAGCGTCTCTCTGCGGAGGGGGAATGCTAATCACAAGAGCCATTTCCATTTCATAGTGGAACCGTGTGATTCTCTGAACCAGAAGAAAGAAATGGAAAGAAAGGGGTGGCTGCGCTCTTTGCTTCGTGGTTTGCTTAATGTCGCTTCCACCGTTTTCCCTCCCTCAGCACCCCATGGACCATTCACGAAGGGGTGGTGGAGTCATTTGAACGTTCAGGCAGGACAGAGCCTACAGTCATTGGAAAGACACCTGCACGTGAAAGTAAAATTAGCATCCTAAGAAAATAACAATCAAAGAAGTTTCTTCTCCGAAATGAAAATGGCCTCAGAGGGGGCTGGAGCAATCGCATCAACAGGAATGGCTCTGGGCTTGCACCCAGAGCAATACCCTGACTCCCACCAGGAGTGATCCCTAAATGCAAATCCAGGAGCAAGCCCTGAGCACCACTAGATGTGCCCCAAACAAACTCAAAAGAGCCATATTTTGACACTTATTTCCAGCAATCATAATCCTATCTTAATATCAAAGCACATATGAGAGATTGTTTTCTGGGTCTTTCTGGATGATTCGCCAGCCATGCTCGAAGTTATCAAAGCTCCTATTTCCTCCACCATTCTCTCCGAGGAATAATAACAATTCTTACTTTAAAGAGTTGTGCTGAACAATGCAAGAATCCAGGTACAATATTGAGCACCATGTTTGGTTCATAGCAAATGCTCAAAGGATGCTAACACGATCTCTATCATTATGTCACTATTGAAGCAATGCACAATGGACATTTACTTTCAATTCTCCTGCCGTTCTACACAAGTCTACTCCACATCAGTAAGATTCTGGTCTTAACACAGTATCTAGCAGAAATGAAATATTTAGTGAATGTATCTGAAGTGTTGGTTACACATTAGAACCCCCCCACTTCTTTGTTTTTTGGTTTAGGGGCCACAGCAGCAGGGCTTGGGCTGCTTCGCCCCAGATTTGATGGGATTGCTCCCAGTGGCGCTCAGGGGACTTGGCAGTGTTGGGGATCAAACTCGGGTCTCCTGAATGCGGACATGCACGAGGACCATGGACCTACTCTATAGCCCTGACATCACTTTCAAAGTTCCTTTAAGATAAGCATCAAGCATGCACTTGAGGGCGGGGCACAGCATTAACAGCAGCAAACACAGAGCGAGGTCATGGAACAGAGTATCTGGGTGAGACCCCATAACTCCCGGCAAAGGCAGAGAGAACCGTTGCAATGGCTGCTGACAGAGGTACCACTGACAAAACTCCTTTTATGTCTTTGCCCATAACCAAGACCATGTATGAAGAACATGGCTGTAACCCGGAGCTGAAGCATCTGTAGAAAACCAGCTTCACCTAGCAAGTTCCCACAAGGACAATCTATCAAATCAAGCAGAGCCACTCGGTGAGTACTGACTATATTTCAGTTATCAAAGAGGGTGAAAATTAAAACATTAGATCAGGTATATATGAATGAGTCTTTTACTTCATATTTTCACTTCAACAGCTATTTGAGCCTACATGTGGTAGAATAAATATAGTGCCTTTAATCTGATAAACACGAGGCCACAAATACGCTTCAGTACCACAGGCACTGAAGACAGAGCTCTAGCCTGGGCACCCATTAACCCAGCCATACCGTCTTTCTGATTTATTGTAACCTGACATCCTGGACTTGGTTTTGCTCTGAAACCTGTGTTTCCCTTGGATTTCAAAGAATAACACACCATCACAATCTGGTGATTTGTTAGCATCTTCCTCTAGAAGCCTTGGCATAATCAATGCTCTTTTTCATGGAAGAATTCAACATTCTAAGCAAGCTCTGTCTGCAGGGGAGACAATATCCAATCAGCCTCACAATGAGGATTGGCCAAGTCACAGCCCACTCTTCCTCCATGCGAATGAGACGCTTATGCAGTCCCGAGGGACAATGCACAGTGTTTCCATTCATCCCAATCACAGAGTGCTCACGACACGGTGGCAGCCAGGAGTAGGGCAGGTATCAGATTGCATTATTCAGGACCAATTAAGTTCAGTTATGCCATAGAGACGAGCACAGCATTCTTGGGTGATAAGGGAGTAGACAAGCATTGGGACATAAGAAAACTTTAAGATGAAATATACCATTTTTCTTTTATCAGTTCCACAGGCACATTTATTCATGGAAAGCCTCACGCATGCATTTCAATGGTTTATAAATTCACGTTTCACTGGGAGAACTCCAGCACTTTCAACATACATCGTCCAATATGTTTCAAATCAAAAGTTTTATAGTTAAGCTGTTTGGCATGAATATCAGTACTGGCACGCCATTTGCTATTGACTAGGTAGATTAAAATGATCAGAACTGGTACTAATTTCCTACTTATTCTACAAAAAATACTGCCTATGTTCATTGCTTAATCTCCTCCCTAATTATAAAGGAGAATAATGAGGATTTCTCCAAGGCTTGTTCTAGCTCTCAAACAAATCAATCTTCACTGTCTGTAGAGAGATATACTGGAAGTATTATTTTCAAATAATATAAAATTTATTTTAAGGTTATATGGTTTAGGATCAGAAAGATAGTACAGCACATAGGGTTTTACCTTGCATGCAGCTGACTTAGGTTTGATCCCTAGAACCCCATATCTCCATATTGATCCTGAAGCCTGCCAGTAGTGATCTATAGAGTAGAACCAAGAGTAAGTCATGAGCGCTACTGGGTGTGGCCCCCAAACACACACACACACACACACACACACACACACACACACACGGTTTTATGGTTTCTGATTCAGAACTTTTTCCATGCCTTTACAATATAATTCTTCAGTGGACATAAATGCAGGACCACCAAATCCCTGAACAATAACCAATCTTAAACGACAGCACCCAGAATTGGAGATTTTCATTTGTTACTCATATAACTGTGTACCAAGATGATCCCAAACAGAGATCTGTAACAGAGATCTCAACAGCAGTGGACAGGCTTAGTGGTTTGGTGGAGGCTGCTTGAGGCTGGAGACCACATCCCTAAGGAGGGATCTGGTTTCTGGGTCAAAGACTCAACAGTGATGGCCCCAGGTCATTACCATCTGAAATGCAAGAAGGACCGAGGCTGGTCCATTGCTGTATCTGATAAACTCCTCAACTCGTCATCCTCACTCTCTAACTGCCTCCTCGGTCTCTCTCCCCTTCATCCCACTTTTCTCTCTCTACCACTCTATTTCTCTTCTCTCCTCACACTCCCCCACTCTTCATCTCCCTCCTTTTCTCTCCTTTCCCACCCTCTCCTGCTCCCCATCTCTCTCCTACTCTCCCTTCATCCTCCTTTACCCACATAATCCCCTAATTAGACCATGTTCATGAACCAAAATTCAGTATCCCCTTTTGTGCAGAGACACTAACTCCTGATCTTCTCTCATCTCCACCAGAGATGAAGCCCTCCTTGACATGCAGAGCTCTCCTCCCTGAGAACAGGATCAGAATGCCCAGATTCCCCTTTCCCAACCCTGTCTGAGCACGGAAGAGTGCTCCCACACATCCAGGGTCTGATGCCTTAGTGGTCTCACTTTCACAGTGATTCCTCAGCTAATTAATCCCTTGGTTAGACAACTTCAACCATGTTTAAAAAGTGATCATCATAAATCACGATGGGCAGAAAAGCTTGTTCAGAAAGAAATCCTTTATGAATCAGCTTCTGTGAAAGCTTTCTCAGAGCCAGGAGTAGCTCTGAAGCTACCCTCTCCAACATCTTCACTGCCTGCCCACCCCTGGTCTCCACTTTCCCACCTGCTGACTCCCCTGCACTTTCAGTCTTTCAGTCACCTCCTAAGGAAACAGTCGTTGCCATGTTTTCCTTGACTTGTGACATATTCCAACATGAGCACAGCCACATATTAAGGCAGAAGAATATGCTTTGTAAGATGCAGTATGAAAAGCTTTTGTGTTCTTTGACAAACAGGACTTCAAGCCACCAGCAAACAAGGGATTTATGTGGTTGCTTTGGGTCTAAAAGTCCCAGAGAAGAAGCATCCCAGACCTTCATACCTCTCTGGTGGGAGGAGGCCTGCAGAGCCAGAGCGTACAGAGAAGGGGTGTTCCCACCCTACCCTTCCCACAAAGCCTTCCCCAAAGCATGGAAGCACTGCAGTGGCACGGAGATAAATGAGAGAGGTTAGCACTTCTCCCAGCTCCTCGACAAGTACACTCAGGGCAAGGACACCTCTTCTTTCAACAAGGCACCAAGCACTTCCAGACCACTATTGATAAATAAATGTGCTATGAACGCTCTGTGGTCGCAATTCCCAACAGAAGCTGCAAAGTACAGCACATTATGCATGGGCCATTGATCCACACTCTAGAAGTATCTTTGTTTCTCAGGATAGGCAGGAGATAAATATTTTTAAGAAGACTCTATCTTGTCCTTTTTTCCCTGAAACCTTGGCTAAACTGTTTTCAGTGATCCATAATTGTCTCACAATTTTCAGAATCCTTTGTGTGTGGTATTTTTTGACAAAAGATTGCAAAGGAATACTTACTGATTCTTAACTAATTTAGAAAAGTCTCCTGCTGAAAGAAGCTGAAGGTGTTTTTCATGGTTTTTGTTAAGATGATATTTCTTAGAGAAAGTAACTCACTTGACCAGGGCCAGTGAGGGCTTTGGTGCATTGACAGCCAAGGGTCAACACTCATAGTTGAGCAATTTTTCAATGGAGTGTTTCCATATGAACCCAACTTAGAGCTCAGAACACAATTCCCTGCTGAACTGTTTACTGAATTCTCAGTGACCAGTCGCTGTAGAACTATTAATAGGAAGACCCTTCTCTGGACACCCTCCCTCAGGAGGCCCTTTCCTAGCACTGTGAGGTCTCAGAGTGATGCATCCTGAGCACACAAATAACGCATCTTCTTTTCACCACACATAGTGGTGCTCAGGGATCACTCTTGACAGTGCACGGGGACCATATGAAGTGCTGGGGATGGAACTGGGGTCAATATGAAAGGCCAGCACTTTAACCCCTGATCTATTTGGCTGATGGATGCATTATTTTCTGATACAAGAAATCAAACTTTCCAAATTAAATATATATATTGTCCCATTTAAAGTCCCCAAAGAATCTGGGAAGGTATTTCAAACCCTTCAGTTTGGTGCCTCTGATTTAGAGCTAAGAACTCCACCTCCCTCCCCATAGCTCCCTGTGAGATACAGGGACCTCAAAATCTGGAGGAAGCACATTGTTGGTGTGAAACACACACACACACACCATCCAGAAAGGGGTCCCCCAGGCTTGTGGGGGGGAATGAGGGAGGGAGAGCAGTGCAAAGTTGGCAGCCTGCTCAGAACTCACATCCGGGGCTCAACATGTGGCCTCCAAATGGAACCAGAGTTGTGCTCTTGGAAGTCTCCCCAGCCCAGACTTATCTCTAATTTGCTCTGTGCCAGTTCTCCTAAACAAACATTCACCTTATCGTGGACACTACACTGAATCATCATAAAAGACCTCAGAGCAAGAATCAAAAGTAAGCTCTTAAGCTGATATGCACACATGAAGGGTCCTAGGTTCATTATCCAGAGTAGATGTCCAGAGGCGTAAAAAATACAAGTGTCTAGTCTTACACTGGAGTATTACATAGCCCTAAAAGGAATGGGCTGTTGTAACCATCTACCATGTTTACCAACCTTAGAGACCATGTGCAAAGTGAAATAAATCAGATGCCGAGGACTGATAGTTTATGATTTCTGGACAGGAAGAACCTAGAAGCATCAAACCAAATGAGTCAAGGTCATGGGACAGAAGTGACCCTGAGACAGTGGTGGCGGCAGAAGTGACCCTGAGACAGTGGTGGCGGGAGAGGGAAACCTTGTCTTTTTTTTTTTTTTTTGGGTCACACTCAGCCATGCTCAGCGGTTACTCCTAACTTTGTACTCAGGAATTACTCCTGGCGGTGTTCAGGGGACTCGTTAGGATGCTGCGGATTAAATCTGGGTCTGCTGCATGCAAGACAAACACCCTCCCCACCGCTGTACTATTAGTCCAGCTCCAGGAAGCAGAACTTTGTTGGAGGCTGCAGAGTGGTCGCTGTCTGCATGCAACCCCAGTGCGCATAGTAATGTGAATCATGGTACCTCAAACGATTTTTACAAAATCATATTTTTTAAATGAAATATAGAAGAGAGTCACCTGGGGCTCAAGGGTGGTGGGGAGAGAGTGGTTCCTGAACAGACTTAGTGTGGGAGGCTGCCAGGGCAGTGGGCACAGGCAGGTCTGACCTTGCAGGACACTGGATGCCTTAAATGATGCCCCCTGGTACCCTGAGAGCAGGGTCAGTGATGGGGCTTTCATACTCCATAGACTGCACTCTGTAAACACCAAACAGCGAAAAGCACACAGGAGTGGAGTGTATGGCTTTGAATCCTCGCCCCTGCCTGGCAGACACCGCCCCGCATTCAGGCACCATGACCCCCTGCCTGACAGACACCGCCTGCATGCAGGCACCATGACCTCCAGCTCTGCATGGCCTGAGTTACACAGGATGGTGGGGGAGCACTGAGAGACGCAGGGAGAAGACACAGTAGATGGCCATCTCCAGGTCTCCCCATGTCACAGCCACCCACGAGCCTTCCAGGGCACCTCTACTCTCCACTGGTGCCTCCAAACAGGCAGAAGAGGTTGCTTCGTGCCACGCCAGGTGCCCACATCCACCTTCCCAGAGTCCTGCGTACTTCCTTTGGAACTGACAAGGCGTAGGCCAAGCCAAGGTTGCCCGCCTGCCCTGCTACACCGCCTCTAGTGGCAGGCACTTGTCATTCCATGGTGAGCTGTTGTCTCCCATGCTGGGGGGCCTGGGTGTCGCTCCTGATGATATTCTTCCGTTTATGTGGACCAAATGGCATAGTTTGGGGGTGCAGGGTCACACCTGGTGGTGTAGGATGGCGGTCACAAGGTGCCAGGGATGGAATTCAGGACTTCACCCATGCTGAGTGCTGCACCAGCCCGTTGAGCTGTCTCCTAATCTCGCTCTGGGGTTTTCTTATTATCTGTTCTTTTTTTTTTTGTCCATACCATTTTTTAAAATTTTTTATTTTTACAATTACAAATATATACAATTAAAAAGTACATATTTGGGTTTTGGTCATACAGTGTTCCAGCACCCATCCCGCCACCAGTGCCCGCCACCAGTGCCCATCTCCCACCACCAACGTCCCGGTTCCCTCCCCTCTCCCCCAGCCCTCCTCCATGGCAGGCTCTTTATTTCTTTCCCTTTCTCTCTCTCTCTTTTCCTTCCCCTCCAGACTATGGATTACAGAACATACATTAAAGGGTTGTCATGTGTATCCTTTTTGCCTCTATTTAATGCTCAGTTCTAGGTTGGCATTAGTACCCTCGACAACTGTTAGCACACCATTCCATTTTCTGTCTTACCTAGCCTCTGACTCCCACACGTTTGTGATAATTTCCACCTTTGACAAGACCTCCTGATATATGTTTCACTTGACCTTGGATATTGGTATCATAATATGTACATATATATTTATGTTATGCAAATAAATGCAGTCATTCTGTATCTGTCTCTCTCCTTCTGGCTAATATCACTCAACATAATCTTCTCCATGTCCATCCATTTATAGGCGAATTTTATAACTTCATTTTTCCTAACAGCTGCATAGTATTCCATTGTGTAGATGTACCAAAGCTTCTTTATCCTTATCTGTTCTTTTAAGTTACATTTTCTCATGAAGAACTCTGTGGCCATAAGGCCATTTTCTAAGTTCCTCTGTGAATGTATTGAACCTTTTGCATAAACTAGTCCTCTAAATTTTGCTATGTGCTCGTAAGGAAGAAGGGGGTTCTCTCAGCCTTTATTTCCCTCTTGGCATTTAACAGAGATGACACCCAGGAAGTCACAGCAAGCCTCTGGGTAAGAAGGCCTACCAAACAGGTGGAGAAAGGGGCTGCAGTTTAAAAATGGATTTTAAGACACCCTGCAGAGGCAGCCTGTTTTATGAAAGAGATTTCTCTAGAAAAGTAAATAAACTGGAAACACATACCCTAGCATCAATAGGTTCAATTTAAAAACAAAACGCCCCATGCCCGAGGAGCTAAGTGGGGAGAAGCGCCTGGACCAGCTCCCAGGGCATGTTTCAATCAGTGTCTTCCCCATCAGGTCTAGGCCCGAGAAGTCAGCCCGAATCAGAGAGAAGGAAAAGATTGTTCCTCCCCAATGGTACACCCAGTCAGATGACACCACCATCCATCAAGACCACTGGGAGCGGCAAATTCAAGCAAGCCTGCCTCACGCTGCCTGGAGAGAGGTCTCAGAACCACTGGGATTATCTGGGAGCTGCAGAGGCTCGCGCTCCCAGCATGGCTGTTCCCTGGGTTTTCACTTCTGTCCCCATACACCCATTGCAAATGGAAAAGAATCTGCATGGAAAATGCATCAAATCCACAGATCGTGCTACCCCGGTGCCCATGTCTGCCTTCCCATTGTCCTGTGTATTTCCCTTGGAACTGATAAACCCGCTGGGCTGAGCCAAGGTTACCAGCCTGCTACGCTGCCTCTGGTGGCAGGGACACCTGTCATTCCACACAAGCTGGTGTCTCTCAAGCCGTGCTCAGGGGCCCTGCGTGCTGCTCCTGATGATATTCTTCCCGATTATATGGACCTACCGGCATGATGCCTGAGTTAGGGGTGCAGTGCTGTGGAACCGGCTCTCACCTGGGTCAGTTGCTGCTGATCAGCCCAGGACACCTTAAATGTGCACAGACTGGCATGAGCCTACCTAGGCAAAAGGAGGAATCCGATTTCATGAAAGAGGGCCTTCTTCGGGGACACACCAATGCTCCCCTGCTATCACTAGGCTGGCTGGCTCGGAGCCCTGCAGCCCTGAGCAGACTCTGGCACAGGGAGAATGCCAGGAGGGACCCAAGTTCGCAGCCCACATAAGGTTGCTATGAAGGTACAGGCCCTTCTCCTATCCAACCAGAGCTGCCATCCACGGGCGAGACATGCTTCACTTTAAGCAGCAAATCTCCTCCTTCAGGGACGCAGGAGCAAGTCATCACTTCCTCTTGAGATTCCGAGAAAGTCCAGGGAGCTGAAATGATCTGAGGAACCGGGAGCAGCTGAACTGGAGTCGGGGAGACTCTGGCGCCTCAGAGACCACCCACAGGAAAGGGCAGGCGCTGAGGCTACAGACTGAAGCTTCTGTGCCGGATCCCTCCAGGGACTCCACCTCGAATGTCCAGAGACACACCGTGGTGCCCCGCTCCGATGACCACAGCCAGAGTGCCCATCTAGGGAGGTGACCCTCCTCAGCCCGTCCTGGCTGGCTACGACAGAAGACACTTGGGAGCAGCGGGCATGGTCATGAACTAACCCCGATCGGCCCTGGTTTCACACCTCTTCTTAAATGGGCAACAAGGTCACCTCCGCTCTGTGGAGTTCACAGTCGGTGCCCCGGGCTTTCTGTGATACGGACTGCACCACTTCCCGCATAAAGGATGCCCTGACAGGTGGGAATGGGTAGGGGACTAACATCTGTAAGACAACGAAAATACTTCGGAAGCGGTTCCCAGGTTCATAGCACACTAACATGGTCACGTGTGTGCCAACAATGCAGAACGTATAAAAGCCCGGCACCACGCCGGCATCACTGGCGGTACAATCTGGAAGGGAACGGCTGCTCTGCCGGGCCAGAGAGACCCGGAATCAAAGCTCAATCTCAAGCCGCGTTTCCCTCCAACTAAGCAGTAATGCCATGTGAGAAGCAGGGTGGCTAATTATATACACAGTCAACGAAGGAAACAGTGCTTAGGGCCAATATTTTATTAGGTATGCAAAAGAGAAAACTGGATTCTCCTTTAAAACACAGAGAGGCTGCCATGCTTGGAAGTGCTAGCAATCTAATTATCTGATTTCAGTTAAAGAAACAGAATGTTCTGCAAAGCCAAATCTCTTTTCAAAGACCTAAAGATTTTATTTGCAAGATAGTCACAAATAGAGAGAAAATAAAAAAAAGGGAAGTCTTCTAGAGTAGATAAAGAAGAACCATATACAATGGTACTACATAGAGCAAGCCAGCCCCGATCTATTTTTAGCTTGGCTCTGATGCAGAAGAAAAATGCTGGAAAAAAAGATTCAATAAAAAGCAGTATCCTTTGGGAAGCATAAGCAAATAGAGCTCCGTTGGGAAATGGGTTTGGAGTCTCCTAAATACGATTTTAAACCCACGCGGTGGGTTTACTAGATCTTTAGCAAAGCCATGAATATGGATGGAGACTTCAGAGCTGGCTCAAAATTATACAGATAGCTTAAGCTTTATCAGAACAAAATTTCAAACAGATTTAGCAATATTTTCATAAAAAAGGGCTGTAAAGAGATTAATTGGTATTTTCTAATAATCTCAAATCGCAGATTTGAAAGATCTTGCTTTGGGGCTTACTGTCTCTAAGATTGTGCAGAACCAAAGAGACTTTACTCTCTAGGACAGAAGAATTAGCATCCGTTATCCTGCCAGCGCAGTCATTCTTGTATCCTGAGAAATAGTGACTTCCTTGGAAACTGCATATTACCTGCCGTGTGATCGAGTTTTTAAGCTGGACTTTCTTTCTCAAGTTTTATGCTATGCATTGCCCTGTAGTTAGCCGACTTTTGGTTAACAAAATATTCTTAAAAGTTGTCCAGATTCTCTATGCGCATAATGCCTTTATTTTTTAATATCCCGAGCACCTGCCTCAACGTTTTCATTGTTCAGTGGCTGGTAAAATTGTAGTGGGGAGGTTGGTGGACTTCAGAGAGGTAGAGTAAGAAACACATCAGCTAAGGATTTTTGTGAAAAGTGCTGATTCAGATCACCTGAAATGGACAGAGATGAATCACCCTGTGCTTCAACTATCTTGTGCTCTAGGAGAATCAGCTTTGTTTAATTTAGGCACTGTGATATACCCGTGTAGTATTTGATATGCCAAATACCAGTAACAATTATAGACCTAATTCCCATGACCTGATGGAATGGTTTGAGGCTCTTTATGTTCCTGGAGCAAGCAGGTGCCCTTGGGCTCTACTAGCATGCAACAGGACATATGGAGATGTTACTGGTGCCCACTCGAGCAAATCGATGATGAACGGGAAGACAGTGATACAGTGACAGTGATATACAATACTGATAAGGGTAGGGTTTCCTGCATGGAACATTCTAGCATCTCACCCTCTCCCAGAGCATCAACTTTCTAGCATGTTCCAGCTCCCTCCCGGCACCCCACCTTGTCTCCTCTTTTCCCCTCACCCCTAGTCAGACGCATCCTCCTGAAGCTAAAGAGCAGTTCTCGGCTTCGCCTTTGGGCGTGTGCTCCCTAGCTGTGCTCTGCTCTATCCCACATCTGAGAGATCATTCTGTGCCTGTCGCTCTCCTAACATCATTCAGCACGATGCTCTCTGGATCCATCCACAGAGCATTCAATCTAATGATTAAAATAATCCAGTTTTTAGATTACTGGCCCCCTCACTCCAAGTGTTTATGACCCAAAAGTGACCCAGTCAGTCTTCTTAGCTTGACAAGGTCGACGAGGCTCCACTTTGCTTACCCCCAGGGTCACAGTGTCGAGAAGTGAAAGGTCCATTTATGGTGGATACAAGACAGGACATGAGCCGGCAGAAGCAGAAATCCAGTCTCTGAGTCCTCAGAAGTGGGCGTGGGGCAAGGGAGAGGGCGGGGCTTCATGTATCTCGGCCGAGCTCCAGACTGTGCAGTGAGTGGGGGCTGCTCCAGAGCAGATGCTGGTCACGCCCGGGGTGCGGCGCTGGCAGCACGTCTGCGCGCAAGAGACACTCGGCTCTGCTCCCCCCATGAATTCTGAGCTTCACCAGCCTCACACGGGCGGCATGCCCAAGGCATACTGACATTCATTTCGGAAGGGTCTGGGGCTCTACCTCAATTGTGGGCTTTTGATTGGAGTTTTCTTAACTGCTTCCCATCTCTTGGTGGGAAACAAATGCTTTTTAAGCTGGACTTTCTTTCTCAAGTTTATGCTATACATTGCCCTGTCGTTAGCAATGCTAGCTTTCAAAAACATCTAGCACTCAATTTACATGGAATATTTTTAAGCAACTCTTTGGACAATGTAATTGATGATCTTGCTATCTCTTGCAAACAATGAAGAGAACATTCTACAGACACAACTCTCTTTGCAGGCTTGCTTGTTTGCAGATAAGAAGCTCTGAGAAATGTACTTCGAGACATTAGCACAACTGCTCAGTTATAAATTTGTTTAATAAAAGTGGAGGTGTTTAATTTAGTGTGGTTAGGCAATAGGAGACACAGCAACTATCTCCCCAAAAAAATAATAAAGGCTGGCCAAGAGCAATAGAAATGTGGGTTTGGTAAAGGAACAGAAACAAACAAGATGGCATGAGCTGGTCAGATCTCAGCAGGTGGGTGCGGAGAGACGGGGTGGAGAGCTGGTGCCACACCCACCATCAGAGAATTCAAAATGGGACAACACAGAAGATGAAGTATTAAAATTGCCCCAAAACCACACTCACTGTTTCTTCTAAGCCTTTTGGTCCTCTTTCCTCTATTCAAAAAGCTGATCAATACATAACTACATAAAATATATATATTCTGCTCTTTCCCCAAACTTTACTTAGTGCCATTCAACAATGATCACTGAGTTGGTGAGTCTGTTTAAATCAAGTCCTTAAAGTTATTAAAATAAAGACTCTGAGGTTACTGTGAGACTCTCAGGCTCCCTGCATATTTCTAGCAATAGGGGGCGTGGCCTCCTGACAAGGCCCAGCAGCCAGTCCCTGGGGTTGGCCCTACTGGACGTCCCTGTCCTTCCCAAGGGGCCAAGTCACAGCTAGGAGGCCCACCATGAAGATAGACTGACACAGCCAAGCTGCCAGTCCCCTGGGATTGGTCCTACTGGACGTCCCGTCCTTCACAAGGGCCAAATCACAGCTAGGAGGCCCACCATGAAGATAGACTGACCGACCTTGCTGGCCAAGCAAGACGTCCAGCTGTCCTGTAGGAACACTGGCCCTCTGAGGTCCATCTCCCTGCTCTCCCCTGTGGACCCCCAGGCACCCTTTACCTGCCTCCTGTTCAGTATTAGTCACACCAGAGCCAGCTTTTCAGGGAGAACCCAATCTGAAAGGCTAACAATTGTTAGAACCTAAAATACTTAATCTCCAGCAGTTTCTCTGACAGCATTAAACAAGACAATTTTCAATTAAAAAAAATCTAAAATACTCTTTCAGTCAAAAGGCTATTAACGGCCTTTGAAGTGCAAAACAAATCTGGATTGAGCTACTTTGCTCTCCCTACAGGGCAGCCACCTTGCCAGGGGCTGAAAATACAGGAGGAGTATCAGCACAGGCTATCATCGGCAGACTCTGTAGGGTTTTTGTGTGTGTGTGTGTGTGTGTGAGAGAGAGAGAGAGAGATAAAGAGAGAGAGACTGTGTGAGTGTGTGTGTGTGTGGTTGTATACGGAATGAGTGGCAGGCATACGTGTATGTGTGTTGAGTCAGGTGTGTGTGCTCACTGTGTGCAGGTGTGGGGATGTGATTGTAGTGAAGAACATCCCCTCTGCCAGATATTCACAACACTTCACTTTGGCATGTGGACTATTTGGAGCTAAGGTCACCTAAGGCACTGCCTAAACATTTACTATTCACTACTAATATTAATAAATACTGGGAAAATAATACTAAGATTCGAGATCATTTCCAGAAATTACCTTTGTAAGCAAACATGTCAGGTTGGGCACCTGGCTCTTTTGCCGGAGGTAGGTCCCATCCACTCACCTGTAGATTCAGGCCCTTGTCCTACTCCTCCGATTTGGATTTGTACACATCTTTCTGTCCACTCACTTCAAAACCTTCACTCATTCAGATGACCCGTTTATAACAACAGACGTGCTTTTTCTCCTAACCTGACTGAGCTCAAATCAACTGTTCTGCCAGCCCAAGAAGAATGCAGAAAGGTAAACCTTCCACTGCTCTACATACAAAGAGTGATTTAAACATGGAATGTGATCAGTGAAATGAACACAGATTAAGAAAATGGGTGCACAAGCCCATTGTCCCTACATTCCAGACTGTTTCTATAAGCTCAGAAAAGCAATAGGGAAAAATGAAGGAAAGACTTGATTAGAAGAATCTGTTGAAGAATCTGCTGGCTCAAGAAATGAATCTAGGCAATATTTCACAAAATAAATTTTTATGTGATCAGGGAAGAGGCAGTTCAAAAAGCAAAATACTTCCTGCGGCCACTGGAGATTTTTTCCTTGTTTCTTTATTGACGGGGAAATATGGGAGGTGGGGTGAGAAAAAAACATTTGAAGGAGTCACTTTGCATAAAGAGTATGCAATTCAGAGGAAAGGTGGACTTGTGATAGCAATGATGCCTTCTTATGAAATGATTAGCAATTAGTAGAAACTTTGGGAGCACTCATCAGGGTTCACAGAAGCATCATCTGCAGCTAGTTGAGAAGGAGCCAGAGGGAAACACAAGTTCAGGGCAACACACAGAGAGCTAAGAGGAGCTAAGAACTCACCTAGGCACAGCGGCTCAACCACCCTTTCCAAAACTACTGAGCAGACACTGGTGCTTGTATCATGGCGAGATGTTAATGTCTAGAGAGATTTGTGTAGCTTATAGGATATAGCATGGCAGAGTGACCTTCCAGAGCCGCGGCCCAAGTTAATGATTCTGACCATCCCTGTAAAATAAAACCTAAGCAGAAACGTTCGGTAAACTCTTCTCCTCAGGGATGGAGCTATGGTACGCTGGGTAGGGCGTTCCCTGGCATGTGGCTGACCCAGGTTTGATCACTGGCACCACAGAGCAACACCAGGAGGGAACTGCTGAGTGCAAAGACAAAAGTATAGCCTAAGCACTGCTGGTTGTTACCGAAATTAAACACACACAAAAAGGAGAGGGAAAAAATCCTCGTCTACCCACGGGGAAGGAAATGTTTTCTCACCCAGTAGATTGCAATAGATTCAAGAGTAGGAGTGGTCAGGACCCTGGACAGCAGCCACACCCTCCACTGCACAGTAACGTGGTGGCAGCTGACCCTTCACCAGTGTCCTTGGCCTCTCCAGAGCTTCCCTCTCGCCAGGGCCCATCTCTCATCTCCTGGCACACAACTGTGAAATCCGTGGGCTACTCAGGGACCTTCTCCTAAACACTGACCTGTTGCTTTCAGATAGCCCCAGCATGCCAAGATTACTGCAGCCCAGCAATAAACCAGTGATGGGGACATCCCTACATCTGGAAACCTGGGATTAGGACTCTAGATAGCTGGTTCACAGGGGACATGGAAGGGTCATCCCCATCATCCAGGAGAGCTTACGGCATCCTCTCCCGCACCCGCACCTTCAGATCTTTCTAGCAGTGAATTTGTACAGATCATCTTTCACAAATATTTTTTCTTTTCCATTTACCCCCACCACAGTGGTCGACATTCATCCTTTTGAGTGGCTGCAAACCTTCTTACTATTTTGTATTATTCTATCTTGTAAATCACTTTACATTACTTAATTTGATAAGTAGGAATATCTTGTGGTAAAATTGAAAATCGAACATTCTTGCACATAGCTATGATTCTCAGTTTACAGACTTACTGTAGAGAACAGAATGTCATTATTTTCTTCAACTTGGAGAACAGTGTACGTGGTAAGAGCAGAGAAGAGAAATCCCAAACTGGTTCTTTGTGATTGATTCTAGTGACAATCATTTAAAATCTGAGTCTTTCCTTGCATGAAAATTGGGGGTGAGTTCTGTACTTCCTTTATCAAAATGAAGTTTGAGAATTTTTTTCTGGCAACCTCGTATATCTGTTCCACCTTTTGTTATGTATTAAAATACAAAATAATTACCCCTCCTTATGGAAGATTAGCTTATCTGGGTAATTTGGCATGCAAAATTAATTGTAATAAACAAGTTCACTTCCTTACTCAGCCAAAGCACTGTGAGAGCAAAGAAACAGCCTGAAATATGGTGCAAAAGCATTTCAAAATGCCCCAAGTCATACACAACCCTCTCTTGTGTGTATGTTAGCACTGAGGTATATTTACTTCTCCATTTGTTTTGTTTTCTATACATATTTTTCCCAGAGGTAGCATCATGCTGAGTGTGAAATTTCTTGCTCTGCTTCCTTTTCTCTCCATTATAACATGAACATTTCTTACAAGTGCAATCTTGTAAGAGACAGATTACCTCTTGTTTATTCTTTGAGTATTTATAGATTGAAAGCTAACTAAAAGCTTTGCAGCATCTGAAATTGCACAGAACAGTATTTATTAAATATAGAATTTTCATGCTTGGCACATCTCAGAACAATGGATTTGTTGACATATAAAATAGGTGGTAGGAAAATTATACAATTAGTAAAATACAGGAGTTAATATAATTAGTAAATACAAAATTAGTAAATATACTATTTGCAAACTACATGAGTTCTTGAATATCATATTTCCTTGCTGTTCCATGTGTGAGCTCAGGTTTAAATCCAAGATTTTCCACTTAAGATTTAGATAACAGAGAAATGCACTGTAAAGTTGGGACTCTTCATTACTTAGTGTGAAGAATGGGACTAAACACAGAGCCTCCCTCACGGGCTTGTGAGAATTAAGTGCACCTTTCTGTCCAAGTGCTCTCAAGAACTTGGGATGTATAGCAACGATTAGTATCACCTTGTAGCATTTCAAATGTTGGATTGGATAATGTGGTGGAGCAGTGGTTCTCAAGCTCATTGCATGAGCATCACACAGGAATCAGAAACCTGACTTCCGTGTCAAATTCGTGGCCAACTAACTCCGAAGTCAGAGAAGCAGCCTAGGGGAGCACCTGATCTTTAACAGTCCCCGGCTCTGAGGTCATTCTAATCTACCCTCACACTTGCAATCCACTGGGATAAAGGCAAGATATACACATTACATTGACCGTTTTCACAGACAGAAATTTCCAGTGGCTTTCCACATATCAGTCACTTTAAGACAGTGAAGGAAAGCTTGGATGATGACCGGAAACACTGTTTATGTCCATATAGAACATGAAAGATCTGGTAAATAAGGGAACTAAAACATATCTTGACATCTTATATAAAATACATAATTGTAAGCTTTCATTATTTCATTCTATTTTCTGAGAACATATTTTAGTGTTGAATCAAAGGTACTCTGAGCTCATCAGTGACAATTTAAAACTATCATGTCCCACAATGTCCTAGGATACTGTGACATGACTCTAAAGAGAGATGACCAGTGGGGAGTGTCCCCACGGGTGGAACCTCAGGGTTCTCTCCTGCATGCGCAGCAACTTGGAGCACTCCACTCATGCTGGGACTTGTTTGATGGAAACAGCAAATGAGCCACATGTCCACAAACCAATCCCTTCCCGGGAACTGAACTTCATGACTCAAGCTTCAAATCCACAAGAATTATAATAACTAGCTCCAATTAGAACAGTTTCACAGTCAGAATTTCCATTTAATTGGGGAGGGGGACAAAGAAAGACAAATGCATGGCCCTCTGCAAGAGACTCAGCAAAGCACATAGTCTAGAATGTTTCTGTGACAATTTTCTGTCCATATGCATCACTGATGTGAAGAAAGCACAGCTGAACCCTGCATACATTTCAACACATCTTCCAACCTAAAAAGTTTGTCAGCTGCTACTATCCTTAAGAGTGTCAGGAAGAATGGGGAGGGAACCTGGGGACATTGGTGTTGGGAAGAGTACACTGGTGCTGGAACACTGTATGACTGAAACCCAACCATTAACAGCTTTGTAACTGTATCTCTCATGATGGTATAATGCATTTTTAAAACAGTGTCCTTTGCATATCACAGAAAACAAGGTGAGGAGCTTGATTAAAAAAACTTTCTCTGATTTAACGTCCAAGATTATTTGCTAAATGAATGTGCTTCTGTTCTTTTCACAACACTTTCCGAATGCTAAGAACCCCAGCAGCATGGCAGATGGTTTTATTCTATATATTTCATCATTACTCAATGACATTCTGCTTGAGCGACAGACACTGAGCAAAGCGACATGCCTGCTCAGAGTTTATTCCCCATGGAGAGCTCTTTCCTAATCATGCCCGCTTCATTCTGCTTTGCACAGTGCGCCACAATTCACAGGATACTGGTTTTAGGACAAAGTTCTATCAGAAATAATCTTTGGTAGCTTTTCCAGGAAACTAAAATACTTTTCTCCTGGTTTAATAATGATAATCACATGGAATCCACAAAAGTCACAACTAATTATTTTTTGTTTCATTTGTTTTGGTTTTGGAGCTGTGCCCAGTAGTGAACTCAGGGGCTATTCCTGGCCCTGTGCTCATGCATTGCTCCTAAGGGGTATTCAGGGGACCCCTGTAGAGAATCAGGGGGTACAGCCAAGGTAGGCAGCTTGCAAGAAAAGTGCCTGATCCCCAGGACCATCCCACTGACCCCTAATTAAGTTTTAGAAAAATCCCAAGTGATTCCAGAAAGGCAGCCAAGCATGAGAACTGCTAACGGGAAACCCTTTGGGCTGGACTTAACTGTTCCTTTATAGTCATTCGGTACAAGTTTCAGAGATAATGGTAAAGAATCATGAAGTAAACTCATTCAGAAAGTTCCTTTCCAAGGTGATCACATCCAAATTAGAGAATAAAAGCCATTTCTAGTTCTTTTCTTTCCTCAAATGTTGGCCATCACCATAAGTTGATACCAAAGAGAAAAACACATTTCCCAAACTAAGTTAATGACGGAAACTTAGCAACAAGAGTTTGGGGCTCAAGCAAGAAGCATAAGTGAAGCCCAGAGCCTGGCAAAATCATGAACCTGTCATGAAGTTTTGTAAAAAGCTTCAAATAAGAAACACAAATAATTTTCTTACCTTAATAGGGAGACATAGAACAATCCACTTTCAGGATTCTAATACTTGACTGCAGCGCACTTTTCTCTGGATGCACGAATATTAGTGAGATTTAGTCCCCCAGAAGAATTCTCTAAGATAATCTAGATTCTTTGACACCTTTTTTTATTAATTTACCCCAGAGAATTCTTCCATTTTACATTTACCCCTAAATTTTTCCATTCCATGCAATGTTAGTGCCATAGACAGCATGTATCTGTTTCTGTACAGGGTCTTCAATGTACCACCATAATAGCAAAGGTTCTTTGTGTCCTCCTCAACAAGAAACCTTCAGCACTTCCAAAGGGAAACACTGACCCCCTGGTCAGTGGGCACTAGAATGATCCAGTGGAGCTGTATTAACCTTGGGTGCAATTGTGGGTGCTGTTATTCATTTAAATAAGGTACATTCCTGTGGGCGCTGAGATTTTGTTTTCCTAGAAGTGGGAGAGAGGCACATAAATTGAGCAACCCTTGGTCTCAACCATTGCCCTGCTGAGAATTCCTGCTGAAAGTTAAATGATTGTCATCCTGGAGTCTGAACCATGAGGATGTACTCAGAGACGCCTCCAGGGGTTCAGAGATAAGTCTAGTGGGGTGGGTGCTTGCCTTGCACATGACCAATCACATATGGTCCTCTGAGCCCACCTGCAGTGATTCCTGAGTAGAGCCAGAGGTCACTGCCAGTACTGCCAGATGTGGCCCAAACAAACAACAACAGAAATACTCCAAGAAAAGACTAGAATCTCAGAACTGGGACTTCAGAGACAGTACAGTATGGCACTCACTTTGCATGGGGCCCTTCAGTCCCTGGCACCCATGGTTCCCTGGTTCCCTGAGCACCACTAGTGAGTGCAGGCCAGAAGAAAACTCTGAGCACCACCAGCCAGGCCCTTTTCCCACCCGGACACACGTTAAAGAATAAAATAAACTCTCAGAATCTCTAAGTGCCCACTGTCACTCATGAGTTAAGTCACATTGCAAACTTTCACCCAGTATCACGCTCCAGAGATGAACCATGTACTATGGGGAAGTGAGCTCCTTCTGAAGGGAAGGCTAACAGGTGGGTGGGTCATCACAGAGTTCAAGAATGAATCAACATACTCCAAATGTCTCTTCAATGAAACTTCTGGATCCTTCTCAGATTCTGAATGATGTCTTAGAATGGGCCGGTCAGAGAAAACCATGTGAAGCTTTAAAATAAACACATGAACAGCCATGGCAGTCAATGTTGGTTCGTAATGTATAGCAGCATGGACTATATTTGCTTTCAAACCTTCAGGAACTTTATTCGCCAATTACTTTACTGTTTAAATCTTCTTGGAATACATGAGCTTACTGAAATAGCAAGAAGCTGTGCAATGACTAAGTTCAGTAATACACTAAAGAAGGCATAGAGCCCAGACAAGTTATTATGGTAATGAAAGAAGTGAAAAGGTCATTATCCAACTCTTCATTGGAGAATTTTTTGATGAACATAGGGAAGAGAGTAGCTTTCTCTTTTAAATCTTTAATTGCTGGGCAGTGAAATGCACAGGATTTCTGGAATAGCAAAAAAATCATCACAGACTGACCTCTCACGTATGTATTCCACACAGTCAAGAGTGTTGGGGGAGCGGAAAACATTTGGGGTAGGGAACACAATGTCTCTCTGAAGTTCATTTCTGATCCCCAGAATCTCCTTCAGGAACATAGGAGCTTCTCATCAAAACACAACAACAAATGACATAAATTACTGTCTACAGGGGCAGAACTTGGCCTCTAACAAGTCTTGAAATAGCAGAAATGAACAAAATCAACTTCTGCTGGCAAAAAGTGCAATGAAAAGTTATTGAAATGACGCTGGAGCAGTAGTACAGTGAAGAGGGTGTTTGCCTTCCACATGGCTCATCTGGGATTGATTCCTGGTATCCCATATGGCCCCAAGAGCACCTCTTGGAGTAATTCCTGAGTACAGAGTCAGGAGTAACTCCTCAACGTTGCTGGGTAAGACCAAAATAGCCAAAACAGATTCTGAAATACTTTTAGGTTGAGCTTTCAAAAATTACTGAAATATTTTCAGGTTGAGCTTTGAAAGCTACTCCAGAAGACCCCAAAGAGGAGCCCCTTCTTATTGTTTTTATCTAGTTTCTGTCTATAAATATTCCATACTCCACAAACTGTTACTACAGTTGAAAAAGCCAAAAAATTAATCCACAAGTAAGGAGCTACACCTCTCACTTGATGCAAGAAGGGGTGAGGATGCAGTGAGGTTTGGGGAACAGATGTTTTCTTTAATTCAAGTATATGTTTCAATAAAGTTTGAAGCATATACTTATTTCAAAGTCTATGTTTCAAAGGGATGATGATAGCTCTAAGTATCATCATCAGGGAGAAACTAGTGTACAGGCTTCCTTTACTAAGTTTACTCTAGACACAAAGAGAATCTCAGGTACTTCTAAGTAAAGAGTCGCAGAAAGTTCTGGGCTGGAGAGCTCAGCCCACTGAGATTTGCAGGTAAGACACTGAGTGTAATCGTCAGCACAAAATTCTCCCCAAGCATCACGTCAGGCTGACATGCAGGCCATGGAAACCAATGAGTGTTCCCCAAATCCAAACAAACAGCCCCAAAATAGAATTGTTATGATCCTATGTGTGTAGTGTTACTATGACTTACAATGCTCTTTCCAAATGCAGACCCATAATTCAGTGTCAGGTGGTCTTAAGTGAACAGGACTCCCTGGAGGTGACAGAGTCAGCTTCCTTGGACAGAGACCACACATCAAGTGCTCTTCCCATACGATTCCTAAGTATAATTCCTAGAACAAGCTGAAGTCTCAAGCATAAGAAAGAATGAGTCCTTGTCAGTAAGATTCTTTAGAATCAGCAGTGTCAAGTTCACTGGGATTGAACACGGTGAAACCACCTTATTAAGTACTGAGGAATAAATCAGGATTTATTAATAGGATTAAAACTATCAAGGGGAATTTAAAATTGAAAGTAAGAAGAGATTATCCAATATGCTAGAGAAAATTTGAATGAAACATATTGAACTTAGAGAAATGAAAACTATATTGCATGTCCTTAAATGAGGCTACTCTGCTCAATAGTTCTGTTGTGGAGTTCAGAAAACAAAATGCAGGCCAACATGAACAAAAGGGTACTGTTTGCTTAAGGCCCCAGTTTCCAAGAATCAACGGAAAACATAAGAGACTTCAATAATAGAAAATGTAACATGAAATTTCTGTGGTAGAAACAGCACTATGGAAGTCCCAGGTACTGCTGGGAGTACTAGAAATAGTACAATTCCTCTGGGAAACAGTTCAGAAATAGATGCCTATGATAAGCACCCACCAATTACTGAACATGCTTATATTTACCAAAATAAAAAGAAAAGAAGCAAGTCATTCAGGACTTGAGAATCTATTCATGGCACTTCCATCTACAAAAGACAACTCCAAATGTTCAGCAACCCCAAATGTCCAAGGGCAGGTGAAGAAACTGTGGTACACAAATACAGGGAAATGCCACTCAGCGACATTTAACAGTTTATCATAATAAATCATAGGAAAAGACTAGACCCCCTGGGATGAGCCCAGAGCCATAGCAGAGCCTGGAAAGCTACCCATGGTGTATTCAATATGCCAAAACAGTAACAATAATGAACCTCATTCCCAAGGAATGAAGACATTACTGGTGCCCCCTCGAGCAAATCGATGAACAATGGGAAGACGAGTGATACAAGTGATAATAAATCGATAAATTAAGATTTCAAAGCAATGACCATACTTAGATAAAATTAATCTACAAAAAGGCTGCATTAAACATAGTCATATAAATATTGCATTTGCTGTTATATTACCAATACTTGAAAATGTGTGACTGTAAAAACTTGTGAATAAATTTCCAGAAGTAATTTCCTAATAACCAAAACTATGAAACACTGCCAGGCCCAACAAGAAATGTTTCTTATTTATAAAATGAAATACTGTTGGACAATAAAAAAGAAATGAAATATTGATCTATTCTCCATTGTAGGTATCCTTTGAAACCACTGTGTATAAAAACTCGCCTTTCTGTCGGATTCTGTCCACATGAAATGTTGAATTTAAAGTTAAATCTATAGGTCTGAGAAGAATAGAGTGTGTCTATTAGAAATGATAAAAATGTCCAAATTTATTTGTGGCAATGGCTAATAGAAAAAGCCAAGAATAAACCCAGGAAGTTTTCTTCTGTAAATGAGGAATCTTAATGAAATCTATATGAGAAAAGCTTTAAAATAATATCAACAAAGCTGTTACCTTTTTTAAAAAAGTGAAATTCTTGTAGACAAAATTTTATCAACGAAAAAGGCTTACTCTCCCTTACTCATTACCATTAAAAAAGTTAAAGATATTAAATATTTGAAAACACATAATACAGTAATCTTCAGTTACCCATTTATTACAAGCCTAAAGGAAAATACAAATGACACAAAGAATGAAACAGTGCAGCAAGTGAGCATGGCATGGATCAATATAAAAACTCTATAGCATGTCTATAAAAAATCAATAGCGTGATCACAAAAATCATTATATTTATGTTTTATTTTCACATATATTATATATTTCATATATATTTTATATTATACAATATAGTGATCTAGTGATTCTAATTATTAAAAAAACCTTATCAGAAGTGATTTATAACAAATAGACCAATTCCAAGAGTAGCAATAACCAAGCCACCTAAGGACAGGGTGAACCATAGAATGCTCTAAGGCCATAAAAGGAGATGGATAAATATTTCTGAAAGATACTAATCAGTGGATGAAGATCTAGTTCATAAACCAACACCTATAATAACAATGCTATAATTTTTTTTTATTATACCACCATGCAGTTTACAATTAAGAAGATGTTCATGATTGGGTTTCAGTCATGCATTATTCCAGCACCCATCCCTCCACCAATGCCCTATTCCCACCACCAATGCCCCCGAATTCCCTCCCCTCTCCCCCAGCCTGCCTCTATAGCAGGCACTATTCCTCTTCTTATCTCCTCTTTCTCTCTCTTTCTTTCTCTCTCTCTCTATCTCTCTCTCTCTCTCTCTCTCTCTCTTACACATTGTGGTTTGCCCTACAGACATTTAGGGATTATCATGTAAATCCCTTTGTGTTCATTCAATGTTCAGTTCTAGTGTGGCCTTACCATTTCCCACAATTAGTAAAGCACTAGTATATATTCATATCCCACTAATGAATGCAGTCATTCTATATCTGTCCTTTACCTCTGACTGATTTCACTCAGCATGATAATCTATATGTCCATCCATTTGCATGTAAAGTTTGTGACTTCCTCTTTTCTGACAGTTGCATAGTATTCCATTGTGTAGATGTACCATAGTTTCTTTAGCCAGTCTTCTGTTCTCAGGTGTTCAGGTTGTTTCCAGATTTTGGCTACTGTGAATAGTGCTGTGATGAACATTGATAGTGTTTCTGCTGTGTGCTTTTCGTTGTCCAGGGTATATTCCCCAGGAGTGGTACTGCTGGGTCAATTGGGAGCTCAATTTCTAGTTTTTGGAGGAATGTCCATAACAATGCTATGATTTTCTTCCTATTTCCTGCAAGTGTTGTAGGCAGGCAGACAGGGGGCGCCACATGGCAATAAAATTCCTGAAGAAGAAATCCAGAGCCACACCTCATTAAAAACCCGAAACCAAATTTGACAAGACCACTATCAACAATAGACCCTGGGGGAAGGGAAGGCCAAAAGGGAATTTGTGAAGCCCATAGGCCACTGACCCTTTTAAAGGCTTTAGATAATTAACTCTCCTAAGGAAGATAAATCAGCCTTCCGCCCAGCACCCAGCTCACAGAAGACTCCAAAAAGTATTCCAGTCAAAGACAACTCCCAAAGTCTACTCCCCTTGGCAACGGGGCCCTAGAAACCGAGGTTGAAGCCCCATATGGGAGTAACTTGGGCAGAAATCTATAAAAGCAGTCCTGAACAAAGGACAGCATGCACATGCTGCCTGGGCAAACATGTTGCCTGCGCACATGCTGCATGGACACACATGCTGCCTGAGCCCATGTGGCCCAACATACGTGGTGCTTAAGCATGTGTGTTGCCCGCATCTCCCCTCTTGAGATGTGTACTCTCTCTCACTTGCTCTCCGTCTTTGGAGTAGCCTGCATTCTCCCTTGAGCGCATTACTCTCCCTCTCTTTTCTCCCCCCTCCCCCTCTCCTCTCGCTTTCTCCCCAGCTGCCTCTGCCACCCAGGATCCGCTGGGCAGGCTTAGGACCGATAAAGTCTGTGATCAGCCGCTGCACAGCGTGGGCCTGAGCCCCACCAGCCCCACGACGTGGCTTTCAAGCGACACCTGATGCCCGCTTGATCTCTAGGCATGGGACTTTTATCCCCACCACCCGAGGTTGTTCACCAAGTGGCTGGGGAGAAAGTCCTAAGCCTGCCCAGTAGATCCCAGGTGGCAGAGGCGGCTGGGGAGAAAGCGACCATCTCTCTCCCCTTCCGGCCTCACATAAGTCATCTGTGGGGTCCACCTGCAACACAAGCAGCTTACACAGGTCAAAATTTGATCTCTGATAGTTGTCATCATAACTGATGGGATGAAGGACAATCTACTCAGAGGCCACTTTGGAATTTACATGAAAAAAGAAAAAAACTCACAACAGAATATTAGACTTTGATTGACCCAAATAAATGACAAGACCTTAAGTGTAAAAGTGCAACTTCACAATGATGATTCTTTTTTTTAATCTTTTTTTTTTTTTTTGCTTTTTGGGTCACACTCGGTGAGATAGACATGGGGCAGAGCTGCTACTGGCTCTGACTGTGCCCAGCCACTCATGAGGTGCCTGGGAGGGATGGCAGGTTCTAGCCCTGGCCTGCCACCCCAGCAGAGCCTCAAACAAGCCAGATGACCCCCACTCCATGAGGACCTCCATTTTTTACATCCGGACTTCCTCCTCGTCAGAACTCCACCAAGCAGACCAGCCTATCACAGCCCAGCTCATCAATAACTGCTGGATTTTGAGATGACTACAAGAGTATGCTACCCGCACGGGCAGAGCCTGGCAAGCTACCCGTGTCGTATTTGATATGCCAGATACCAGCAACAATTATAGACCTCATTCCCATGACCTGATGGAATGGTTTGAGGCTCTTTATGTTCCTGGAGCAAGCAGGTTCCCTTGGGCTCTACTTGCATCAGACAGGTCATATGGAGATGTTACTGGTGCCCGCTCGAGCAAATTGAAGATGAACGGGAAGACAGTGATACAGTGAATAAAATCAATTTTACTTCACTGCTTGTCGAATCCTGAAAATTATTTTTCTGCGAGAAAGACAAGAACCCTAAGGCAGCCCTGGGTAAGGCCTAGGACTGACAATTACTGCAAAGGAATTGCTCTTTGCAGGAATTGCTCTTTCCTGCAAAGACTGATTCCTCGCTCCAGCCTGAGTCCGTGGCTCCCGAGAAACCTCGGGTGGTGGGGATAAAGTCCCATGTCTAGAGATCAAGCGGGTATCAGGTGTGGCTTGACGGCCACCTCGTGGGGCTGGTGGGGCTCAGGCCCACGCTGTGCAGCGCTCATCGCAGACTTTATCAGTCCTTAGCCTGCCCAGCAGATCCCGGGTGGCAGAGGCGGCTGGGGGAGAAAGCGACCATCTCTCTCTCCCCTTCCGGCCTCACATAAGTCACCTGTGGGGTCCACCTGCAACACAAGCAGCTTACACAGGTCAAAATTTGATCTCCGATAGTTGCCATCGTAGCTGAAGGGATGAAGGACAATCTACTCAGAGGCCACTTTGGAATTTACATGAAAAAAAAACTCATAACAGAATATTAGACTTTGATTGACCCAAATAAATGACAAGACCTTTAGTGTAAAAGTGCAACTTCACAATGATGATTCTTTTTTTTTATTTTTTATTTTTTTTTGCTTTTTGGGTCACACCTGGCGATGCGCAGGGGTTACTCCTGGCTCTGCACTCAGGAATCACTCCCTGGCGGTACTCAGGGGGCCATATGGGATGCCGGGGATCAAACCCGGGCCGGCATGGGCCGGCTGCGTGCAAGGTAAATGTCCTACCTGCTGGGCTATCGCTCCGGACCCCACAATGATGATTCTTGACCATCTCAGCCTGGTGCTCAATTCAAGGGCCTAAGAACATAGCACTGCTCAGTTTCTGCACTTCTGAGACCCTACAGAATCACCCTGGCAGAGCTTGAAACCCGCAGGGACGCAACTAGTGATGCTCCAGAGGCCAAGGGATGCGAAGGGTGGATTCAGGACCAAGCACGTACAAGGCATGTATTTATCTCTTCAGCGATCTCCCTAGCCCAGACTTTTTAAGCATGATTCCATAAGGAATGAATCTTACAGAAAATGGACTGATCAACATAACAACACTAAAAAAAAAAAACAGTTTATCAAAGGATTTCCTAAGGAGTGTAAAATCCAAACCAGAAAACAGTCATAACACATTCAAGTAACAGAGTATGCTGAAAATTACAGCAGCTAAGAGAAAGAAAACCACTGAGAGAAATGAGCAAAGGGCATGAATAGACATTTAGTGGGGCGGAGTATGAATTGTGAACACATGTTTAGAATGTTCTCTTAGTGTAGAAGTCAGGGAGGCTTCTACAAACTCCAAATCTACCACTCTGGCAACTTCACTCTCAACAAAACCTTGGAAAAGAGCAAATTCTGCTTAGCATCTGCAGCAATCAACCATCACTGCTGATGGGGAAACAAGCATGGAAACCACATTTTCGGTGTTTGCAATGACAGAGAGAAGCTGAAGATGTCCAAAGCTTGCACACCAAACACCGCTTTGTGGTGCACAGGTTTGACCTTAGCAGAAGTCCTGGGGAATATGCTCAAGTCACACATCTCTGAAAGCAGACATAAAAAAGATGGAATCTACAAGTGGTCTCTTCAAAAGCAACTATAAGTACATTGCAGCATGATGACATCATGAACCGGGAGGTATCAGTGAAAGGAAATGTAGAATCCATGAGCACGGCCATCAGCATGGGCAAGCAAGCAAGTTCTTCCTGCATATGATGATACAGGTTATGTCTTCTAAGAAAACTGGTATATAAATACCTGGCAAAAAACACTGCCAAGTCCTTTATATATTATTTCTTAAAATTCCTCTATTTTGCAGTGTTTAGTATTCCTTTGAAAACGTCCTAGTGCTCTATGGAGCTTTTATTTCTTCATTTCTTCATTACTCTTTGCTCTGATTTGATGGATTGGCCATGTAATGAAGTCATGATTTCTTCCCCAGGAATTCTAGCACATTTTCCAAACATAAGAACAATTTGAAATGGTCAGGTTTAAGTTTAAGGAATACACCTTTGAATCTGCACTTCAAGAGGCAGTTAAAATGGAGTCAACTAATCTGATTCTCTCATGAATTTTGAGCCAGCTTTTATTGCATTCTCTTAGCATCTGGTGGTTACTCCAACACAAGAAGGCAACGTAGGTGCACATTTTGTGAATGACTCTATACCAGTTTTAACCCGGGAAAGAGCCTCTTTGCATCCCCTCTCTGTGCAGTCATTTCCTCTGCATGGTATGAATGAAGACTGCAGGTGACTTTCAGGCAGCAAAAGTACTTGGTTCACTAGGAGCAAAACTCAGTGTCCGTTACACTCTACAATCCCTAATAGGTGCAGAGTAGATGAACGGACGGTCGGATCTCACACCCCTTCCTGCTGTCACAGAGCCAATCACACTGTCATGTTCTTATATATCTGTCCTTGTTCTGGTGAACACAGTAACCTGGGGTTACTGGGGTTACGCACATGGCCAAGCAGATCTTCCTCTGAATGAGGAACTATAAAAACAAACTAGCTTTGGGTTGTAGCTCCCAGAAGGTCCCCTCACTCCTTGAGATAGTCCCCAAGTTCACAGAGTGCTGACCACGCCAACAGTCAGCAGTATTAAGGGTTTCCTCAATTCTCACTGGGGAATCTCTCTTCCTGTTTCAGGTTACAAAAGCAGCAAATGAAACATCTTTATACTAGAACAAAGATGCACAAAATCACTTGACCTTGAATGATCCTAATTTTCAAGGTGATGCAACTGTTCTGAAGGGCAGACTATTTCAGTGCCCCTGGGTCATATTATCAGGCACACATTATCATATGTTAATTCAAGAACCAGCACTGCAGTGTTCACTGGCCTAGAACAGGGTCAGCTTGAATCCTCAAGTTTCAGTTAAGCAGACAGCGTAATCACCGGGAAAAACAAGGCAAGTCCAAGGAAACATACTTCTCTGAGGCTATTTCCCTCACTCCCATCATGTGACAGGAGTCATACACTGGTATTCATGAAAATTAGAGGGACCACAGATTTAATACAGAGATCTGAATCCTGGAGTCGTGTGGCCTTCCAAGCGTAACTGGCGCAGCCATGGAGGGCCAGGGGGCACTGCTGGCTGGCCATGAAGGGCCCCTACATTGGCACCACTGCATCCGGGGCCCAGCAATGAACCACACTCTGGCTGGATGAGAACTGCTGGGAGTGGAACCTAGCCCCCCAGAATACTGCTTGGGGAGGCCGTCACCCCAAAATGACAAAAGAGAACAGTCTACAGAAAGTAATCTTCCCAATTAATAGGTAAAGAGAGTTTGCGGAAAATCACTAGATAGTTCAATGCCTCAGAGTTAGCGATCTGTCCAGCTGAATCTAAAGTCAAAACCTACTGGTCCCAAACCTTACTGTCTTACCCACTCACCCATGCCAGCTCCTTAAATCAATGCTTCCGGAATGTGTTGGGTGTTTATGATGTGGCAGTGTGTGAGTCCACAAAACCCACTGTCAAAATGACAGTGGGTCCTACCAGGTGGATTTCGTCACCCACTCATCGGAGAGAGGTTAATTGCTAAATTTTGAGTAAAGCTGGCAGTCAATTCCTTGGAGAGATCCTGTCCATAAAATCTTGCTGAGAGTTCCATTTGCAAATAAATGCATAAGACTAAGCAACAATGTGTGACAATTTCTTAAACTTCCTCAGCTCTTGAGGTACTAAACAAACAGCTGTTTTAGAAGGCGGGCGCTTATGCACACAGCTTTACTGTCAACAAATTAGGCGACATCTTTGCTGCCTGCTGCTAACGCAGCAATCTCTTAAATTTAAAATTCTCCGAGAGTTTCTCCTGGATGAAAGGGAATTAGACTACATTCACATATTATGAAATTGAAAAAAAAAATCCGTTTCCTGCTTAGAAAGGGCCAATGCTGATGGTGGACGCTGAATGCACCCACAGTGTCAGCTTAACTTATGTTTGCATTTAAAGTAATAAATACTAATTTTGCAATCTCATTCTGCAAAAGAATAGATTTTTTTCTTAAGAAGCCAGTCCCCAAACTAACGACCCTCCTGTTAATTCTAGATGTACCAGAAGCACTATGGTTCTGAAGGACATTTTGAGGACAGATTCCAGGACAAGGAATTTTTTTTTTTTTTTTTTGCTTTTTTTGGGTCACACCTGGCAATGCTCAGGGGTTTCTCCCGGCTCTGCACTCAGGAATTACTCCTGGTGGTGCTCGTGGGAACCATATGGGATGCCAGAGATCAAACCCAGGCCTGCATGGGCCGGCCGCGTCAGGGCAAATGCCCTACCCGCTAGACCATCGCTCCAGCCCCAGGAATTTCTATCTTTAACCTCGCTGAGTACCACCAACCCTCCTCAGGTTTCATTCCACTTGCAATGTCCCTGGCAAAACAAAACGCGATCAAGGAATGGATTAAGTTCTATCCCAATCAAAAGAACCCAGAGCGTCCAGCCCACCTTGGGCAGCTGCTCACAGGTGGACAGGTCTGTCTGCTCCTGCATTCAACACTGCTCCAAATTGTGGCTCCTCCTGGTCAACCACGCTGAATCATTCTGACTTTGCAAGACTGGACTGGGCAATGCCTGTATATCATTTTAATTTCCGGCCTATGTTTCTCATTCTTGATGCAAATATCTCTCTGTAGACTATCGCATCTCCACACTTTCCAAGGCACCAATATTTTGCCTTTATCTCTCTATATTTGACAACAAATTCCCGGAAGTTAGGGAACACCACGTTAGATTCCTTTAATGCCAAGGAATGCGTATTTCCAGATTAGGCACTTAGAAATAATCTGCAAACCAAGTTTGAAAGTGACAGCAATGGCTGTTCCTTATCAGGGTCACTCCAGTTGATGTTCGAGATGAAACACTCTATTTGAGGTCCCTAGCTCAACACCAACTTTAGTAAAATACGTAAATTTCTTGAGCATCTGCTGGCATTTGCAGGACATGTACAACCCAGTAGCCAGCGATATAATACAGCAGGTAAGGCAGTTGCCTTCCATGTGACCAAACCAGGATTGATCCCTGGCATCACATGACTGCCCCAAGTACTACTAGGAGCAACCTCTGAGCACAGAACCAGGAGTAAGCCCTGAACACCCTCAAATTAAAAAAAAATATTTACGAAGTTTGTTTTACATTATGCTTCATTGAAAATGAAGTTTGTATGTGTTGCCGAGATTCATGTATTAAAAACAACAACTTGCACCTATCTAGGAAGTCTCTAGGCCATCTCACCAGCCTCCTTAATTACTTTCTTACCCAAGATCAAGCCATGCTGCCATATTAAAATTTCAAATGTGGCATTTTGTCTATACTAAAGGAATGAAGGAGATGAAGAGAACAAGAAGAAGAAATGAATCAAATGCAGCGACCTGGAGTCCTGTATTTGCCAGATGAGGCCAAGGAAGGCCTGGCCCCTGACCACATCTAGGGTGCCTCGGTCTTCCCAAACTCAGCATAACACACTTCCTGCCACAAGCCCAATGGAATCACTCAAACACATTGATCAATAAACTTGTCTCATTCTGGCACTGACGCCACAAGTGCTAAAGCGAATCAAATTCTTATCCTTTAGCTAGCTGAAATACCACTTGTTTAGAATCGTTTATAATAAGCTAAACCAACAGCTGTAAATATAAGAAACCTGGAATACACACAGACAGGCCACCTAGGAAACACAAACACAAATCCTCTTAATCAGCAGTCCTTACATACGGGCACATATTTCCCTCCAGGGAGAGCTATATGCAGGAATTGCTTCTTCAGCATGCTCATCACATGCCTTTCCCGACCTGAAAAGCATCTGAAAACTCATTCACTGTTTTTAATATCTTCATCGATGAAGCACTTGATGTCACACACAGACTATCGCTGGAAAGTTGTTCTTTTCTTTGAAAGACACAATTTAGAAGTCTCAATTCCAGTTCCAGAAGTGCTCCAGAAACATATTAAGCTGCACCCAGTAAAGGGGAAATTGATTTAAGCCCTTGTACATTTCATCAAATCAATTTCTGTGTGGTTGTCTAGTCTATGCTGGAAAAGCAACAAATTCAGAGCTATCCCAATACATCATTCTACCAGGAGCAATAGGAGTCATTTACAATCTACTGCACAAAAATTTCAGAGAACTTCCATGGAAAAATTATGTGATGAATCATCAAGAGAAAAAAATACAAATGATTTCCTAGTAACAGAGTATGGAATACTTTCCTTCTCTATATCATCAAATTTTAACAAAATTACAGATGGACTTTATCCTGATTTTTTAGATGAGAAAAGGGAAATTCAGAGAAATTAACAAAATTTATCAAAACCAGGAAAATTGAATGAAAAGACTTACTGACGAATGAAGTACAAATTTCACCTTTCAGGGAGGTCTGAGTTGTAAAAATGCTACAATTGAATAAAAATATAATCTAGATTTCTAACTAAATTTCTACAGATCTCAAGTTCCCAACAAAGAAAATAAGTTAAAATACTGATATAGGAATACATGAAATAATTATAAATATTAATAACTCAACCTATTTTAGGACTTTCATAAAACTTAGTGCAGTAGACACATTTTTTCCCACAGAAAACTAAAAGTGAAAAATAAAGTATGCTGCTTATAATTTATCAAATATTTGTATTTTTAACAAATTCCTGTATTTTCTGTTGAAACTGAATCTGAACGGTGATAAAGTTGAAGAGCCTTTGGGGAAACAGTTGGAGCAGGAGTGTGGAGCCCGAGGATAGGGATTAGCGTCCTTCTAAGTGAGGTCCCTGAATCTTCCTCTTGCTTTCTGAGAATACAAAGTAAAAGTGCTACAAGACAAGAGGTTATTGCCCAACGGATGCAGAGCTCCCCTCTGCTCTGGTCTTGGAACTTTCCAGTCTCTAGAACTGAAAGAAATGAATGTCTTCTGTTTGCAAGACACCCAATTTCTGGCATGACCGCATACGAGTCTAGATGAAGACAGTATAATAACTGGTATTTTATAGACTGAAGGATTAGTATAATTTGTCCACTGGCAATTTGCAGGCAAATACTGAAGAGATACTATGTATGTATTTAAAAGCCATGATAACATAAATTATTAACACTCATTACCTTGTTTATGTAAAATAAATTTCAGAAACCTAATCAAATGAAGAATTAAAATGTCTATAATCATTGGCGGTGGAAAGAAAAAGGGACAGAGAATCAGTCCTAAAATGTTCGCGTTCATAGGGTGAACTGGAGATATGGACTGGAGAGAGTTAGATGATCTTTACAGCACAGTTCGGAAGCCCACTGATGTGATGTCTGGGAAGTCATATGGTGTAGTGGGCACTTCAGCACATGGATTTAGGGCATAAAAAATCAAACTGCTTACAGTTGGATGCTGGGAAGACTGAATTTCCTGATCTGAATCTATGTTCTGCTTTAGTTTGCTTGTTTTAGGCTATACCCAGCTCCACTCAGGGCTTACCCCTAACTCTATGCTCAAGAATCACTCCTGTTTGGGGTCGAGAACAGATGCTAGGTCATGGATGAATCCTGGTGAGTTGAGCTCAAGATAAGCCTCTTCACAGTATGACTTCTCTGGTTCTCAGTGATGTTATTTATGAAAAGAAGACTTAGCCAGTAGTAATCAATGGCACACACATATGTATGTATGTATGTATGTATGTATGTATGTATGTATGCATGTATGTATGTATGTATATACATATATATATATATACACACATAGAAAGAGAGAGAGACTGGGTATGTGCAAGTCAAGAATCCTGACCACTGAATTGTCACTCCAGACCCAAAGTCTAACATTTGTTCACTGCTAATTTAACTATAAATCAACATTTTCTCTAAGATATATCTCACTTCTCTATAACCATGAAAAAAATTCTTGACTATTTTTAGAATGGCTGACATTTGGGCTCATAGACATTAGTAATAAAGAGACTAAAATTTGATAAAAATGTATAACATTCTTTGTTTCCACAGCCTATTTTCTAAATCATGACAAACTTTGGTGGCAAACGTTGGCTAAAAAATTCAATAATTCATCAGGGAGACAGAAACGCTTCTGAAGTGAATAAGCAATGTGTATACAGTTAGCATGTTGCTTTGAAAAATTTGTCTATCAACACTCATCAGAATGGCGGCTCTATATCACCAAATGAAATCAGTAAGTAAGGGCTCCTCTCCTTATCCAAAGAACTCCACTTCATATATTTAAGGCTAGAGGTAATTTCAAGATGGAATGCAATGTTTTACATATGACTGAGGAAAGAAATGGGCTACACCTGTTATGATTTTGTTTGTAGGGTGTAAATCTCCAAATAAGTGCTTCGAGGACCTGGGAGTAATTTCCAGACATGTTAGGCTACTAGGCAAGAGAGTTGAATGCCAAAGTCCTATGGTTCTGGGGGCCAACAGAGCCATCCCAGACACGCGCAGCTACATATGGCACCTGGGGGTTGCACAAGCAATACCAAGGCCTAAATTGGGGTCTTTTCCATGCAAGGTATGAACCCCATAGGCATCTCCCAGCTCCCCACATACACTTTTTTTTTTTGCTTTTGGGTCACACCCGGCAACTCAGGGACTCCGGCCTGCACTCAGGAATTACTCCGGCGGGCTCGGGGACCATATGGGAGCCAGGACGAACCCGGATGGAACAGGCCGCCCGTGCAAACGCCCTACCCGCTGGGCCACGCTCCGGCCCCATCCCCATACACTTTTGTCTCTGTGCCATACCCAGTAGTACTCAGGGTTTTCTCCTGGCTCTTTGCTCAGGGATCACTCCCAGTGGAGCTCAAGGGACCACTGCGGTAACAGGGACTCAAATAGCATCTGTCTAGTGAAGGGGTTAAGTAACTTAACCACTGTCATATCTCTTTGGTTTCCATACTTCTGGATAAAATACCAATGGTCATAGACTAAATTGTACCTTCCCTCAAAAACCACTAATCAGCTGGAAATATATATATATCTAATAAAAATCAATCATAAAACAATGTATGTTTTCTTTTACTGAGTCACCAATCAACCAACAGAAAAGCCTAATACAACATCTCTTTCTGTTGCTAACAGTTTCTTCAGGCTTGTAAAATTCTAGAACTTTATAGTTTGGGTCTCTGTTCACGACATAATCTTATAAGATTATCATCAGGGTGTCACTGGGGTTTCCTTTTTGGAGATTCTGAGGGAAAATAGTCTGTTTTTAAGTTCATTTAGACTAAAACCTAATTAGTTTCTAGTCTAATTAGTTTTTAGTCTGTTGGCTAATTCAGTTCATTTCGTGATATGACTAAAGATCCTTCCTTATTGGTTATGGATCAGAGAAAGATCTTCACACCTAGAAGCCAAGAGTATTACAAGCTACAAAGACTTATCTATATTAAAGCAAGAAAAAATTCGTCATGTTGAAATGATCATGGTGATTCAAGAAAAAAAGAAAAATAAAGGAAGAAAAAAGGGGTGGGGATAGAAAAGACGGTGGGGATAGGAGGAAAAAGGATGAGAGAGAGGGAAGAGAGAAAGAGAGAAAGAGAGAAAGAAAACGGTGACAAATTTTCCAACCAATTCCTCTGGTTTTGAGTTTTTCTCTGGGTTCTAGAGCCCACCACCACCATTATTCCCATCTTAATCATCATCATAGTCAACAATATTATCAATATCATCACTATTCCAAGAGGCATATCTTATTCATAAAACAGATGGGAAGTGAATTCAATTTCTCTGTCATTATGTTCAATCCACCTATTGCAATCAGTAGTATGAGCAGACATCTATTTTGGGGCCTTTAGATGATCAGTAACACTTGAGCAAATCCCCACACATCCTTAGCCTAAAGGGTTGAAACCATTCTGCGGCTGGGAATGTCTAGACAGATCAATAGTCATATCTCCAATGTTTCATTAAGTTATACTGACTCCAAGGAGGAGTGACCCAGCCCAGTTTATATCAAGAAGGTGTTCAAAAGAATTTGAGTCCTCAGTTGAGTAGCTGCGTCTCTAGGAGAAGGTGACCCAGGAGAAAGGGGACATAGAGGGTGAAGAGCTTAGGGATACAGAAGTGGAAGATGGCACATGGATGGCATTTCAGAAGTGGAAATACCTGGTTCTGTCTCAAGCATTATGTAGAAAAATTTGCTGCATGACTGGGGATAGACAGCAGAGGGAATAGTAGGATGCCAATCTCCTCAAGGGTATAAGGAAAGTATATGGGAACGGCACAAGGACACAGGGCCATGTGGACAGCAGCACAGCACCTACAGAGAAATGCAGGAATAATAGTCCGGGAGCTTGGGGAAGCTCCTCAGGTTGAAAGACTAAGACTTCACCAGGGCCAGAGTGACAGGACAGGAGTAAAACATTTGCTTTGCACACAGTCAACTGAGGTTCAATTCTCAGCCTCCCATATGATCTCCTCAGCACTACCAGGAATAATTCCGAGTGAAGAAACAGGAGTAACTCCTGAAAGTGAGACCCCCAAACAACAACAAAAGACTAAGACCAAGGAATGGTCTTTGGTTGATCATAAACCATGTAATGCAACCACCTGGTAGAGGGCAGGGGGCTACTCAAGAGAGAAATGCAATTTGGACTCTGCATAACAGGCTACAAAAAGTCATGGCCCTGACTTGGCTCTAGATGCAACCGAGGGATCAGGGAAACCAGATGAGCACGATTCTTAAGTTGTAGGAAGGGAGAAGGATAACGGCTTAGAAGGGTTTGTCCTGGAAACAGAAGGAGGGATTCCACACTGAGCTCCCAGATGCAGAGGAAAATTGCACATGTGATAGCACTGTGGCTGCAGTAAGAATATGAATGATCCCCTTCCAGAAGACGGAGCACACACAGGCAACCCCAGAACTAAAGGATACCAGGTACTGCGACATGCATGCTGGCTTCTCAAGGGTGTCTGGAAAGAGCTTCAGAGATTATAGTACTGTAACATACAGCTAGAAATACTACCGAATCCCGATGCAGAAGTTAAGGGACTGAAATGATAGTTCTCTCTAAATTCTCCCTTCCCTAAATTTCATTGTTCTCCTTTAAATATGATTGAGGACTACAAAGCTGATTGTTCCAGATCACTTCATCACTTGACTTCCGTAGATCATTCGATTTTCTAGAGCGGGCACCAGTAACATCCCAATTGTCCTGTCACATGTGATATAGCCCAAGGGCATCTGCCTGCTCCAGGAACATAAAGAGCCTCAAACCATTCCATCAAGTCATGGGAATGAAGTCTATAATTGTTACTGGTACTTGGCATGTCAAATATGACACGGGTAGCTTGCCAGGCTCTGCCTACTAAGAAATAGACGAAGAAATAATTTGAGTGAGTATCACTGTATCACTGTCTTCCCATTCATCATTGATGCTCAAGCGGGCACCAGTAATATCTCCATATGTCCTATCTCATGCTAGTAGAGCCCAAGGGCACCTGCTTGCTCCAGGAACATAAAGAGCCTCAAACCATTCCAAAGGTCATGGGAATTAGGTCTTTAATTGTTACTGGTATTTGGCATATCAAATATGACACAGGTAGCTTGCCAGGCTCTGCTGTGTGGGTGGCATACTCTTGTAGTCACCTTTGATCTCCAGAAACATTTTGAAAGTACTACAGTGATTTTTTTGAGTGAGTAGACATACTTTTTGACTTTGGGAAATCATTATGTGAAGTCATCAAGCAAAACTAAAATCCACCTCAAATAAAACCTGGGCCAAAAAGATAGTACAAGAGGTAAGGAATTGGTCTTGCATTTGGCCAATGTTGATTCAATTCTCTCTATGCACCCTTCCCCGACCCCTACCTGCCTCAAGCAGGGAACATTCCCAAGCACAGAGCCAGGAGTAGCCTTGGAGAACTGCTTAGTTTGTTCCAGATAACATACTAATAATATTTTTTCACAATATAGCCTGTGGACTACATGGGGCGAGCTGCGGCTCTCCCACCAGCCCTCACGAGCCCGGGAGGAGGTGGGTCCACCCTGGCCCACCATCCCAGTAGAGCCTTGCAACAAGCCAGACACCCCCACCCGAGGGCCTCCATCCACATCCGGACTTCTCTCCGCAGACCCCACCCAGCGACCAGCCTATCGGCCGGCTCCCGAGTTCCACCCTGAGCAGTCTTCTTAAATCCGCCAAGCCGGCCGAGACCGCAGCATGGGCGAGCGCACTGGCCTCCCCTGACCGCCGCTCCCGAGGTGCCGGGAGGATGGTGGGTCTAGCCTGGCCTACCATCCCAGCAGAGCCTTGCACAAGCCGACGACCCCCCTCCCTGAGGGCCTCCATTTTCCACATCCAGACTTCTCTCTCATCAGACCCTCCCACCCAGCAGACCAGCCTATTACACCTGGCCGTGCGGCCGTATCGCGCGGTTCATCAATAAATGCTGACTTAGAGATGCCTACAAGTATCTACCGCACCAGAGCCGCACTACCCGTGTTGTATTTGATATATGCCAAATACCAGTACAATTATAGTACCAGTAACAATCCGAATGGTTGAGGCTCTTTATGTTCCTGGGCAAGCAGATGCCTTGGGCTCTACTAGCATGGACAGGATATATGGAGATGTTACTGGGGCCCACTTGAGCAAATCGATGATGACGGGAAGCGTGATACAGTGATAGTCAAACTGCTGATGAGACTACAGAAAAGAGATCTCAGGAGATGGCCAATGATTTCTTATCTTTGAGAAATGTATGGATGATTCAAGCTTTACTTAATAGTATGTCTTAACCATTTCTCTAAGACAGCCTAGTACAAAGCTTTTCAAATGCAGCTACTGCAGCTACTAAGACAAATACACTCTATAAAGGTGCTCCTTCAACCAATCAGCCTGACAATTTCAAATGACCTTTTTCCTTGACGAACTTGTTTGGTTATTTTTGGTGCTTAAAAAATCCATTATGAGTTTGAGAGATTACAAAGTACCTACTAACAGCTACTAAGAGCCTCGATCCATGGAGGCATCAGTGGAAATTCTTTTATATATCTTAAATAAGGCTACACAAATGGCAATGACATTCTAGCCCAGTAACTTCCTCTACCCAAATGTGTCATAATTTCCATGAATGATTTGCCACAATTCCAAAAAGAGAACATGTTAGAAGAGTGATGGATGGTGACTCGAGCAGGAAACACCCCGGCTACAATATTTACCCTCTCAGAAACCAGGTATGTTAGAGGAAAGGTATAACGTAGCTAAAATTCTGTGGCAGTAACAGCTAAGGATCTATCAGGCATGCTCTTTCCCCCAGGACTAAAAATTCGACCTATGCTGTCACTGATAGTTTCCAATTGGCTGACACCACTGATGATGGCCCTGAGGATTGGGGGTCTTTCAAGATGTAAGCTGGGTCCTGTGAACGCTTCACAGAGGCCAGCCAGGCAGGTAACCAAGCAGCCTCCCTGCCCAGCCACAGGCTTCCTCCTCTGTCTCCCCCAGGAGTGAGACAGCCAGCACTAATGTATCAAACCACAAGAATGCTGCTGTTTATTGGACACAGCGCTATGATCTCTTTAACTCAGAGAATGACCTAGAAATGCAGAGTGCCAGAAACAGGGTATAAACAAGACGACTGGCAGGTGCAGTGCAGCCCTGGGGATTGAACAGGGAGTCTCCAGGAACTGGGCTGAGTTTCTTTCCCATGCACAAAAGACTTTAAATATGAACATGCTTTTACAGGAGCCAGGTTAGGTTGTGGCATGATTTGAGTTAATTAGAAATAAAATGACCTTTTATTTCATTGTTTAAAAAATATATTTCAGGATCAGTGTGTGGGGAAACCACAAGGTCCAACATGCCCAACTGAATATGAGCCCCTTATCATGGACTTTAAATATTTTGACCTTCCCTGCCCCCCAGAATTGTATGGGTGATACATCTGATAAGGGGTTAATATCCAGGATATATCACACTGGTACAGCTATATAAAAAAACAGCCAACCCCATTAGAAAGGGGGGAGATGAACAGAAACTTGACAGGAAGAAACCGGCCAAGATATGAAAAAAGCTCATCATCACTAACACAGAGAGGCAAACAAAACAACAGAGATATCACCCACACCACAGAGAATGGCCCATTCCAGGGTAAGACAAGTGCTGGCGTGGTGTGGGAAAGGGGACTCCATAATTTGGTGGATGTGACTTGTACAACCTTTTTGGAAACAATATGACATTCCCCAAAACTAAAATTGAGCTCCCTTACCCAGCCATACCCTCGACCCGGAAAGCCAAACTAACACAATCCGCACTTTATACAGCCTTCACCCAAAACCTGGAACAAGTCCCGGACTAACTGGATAGAACTGTGTACATCTACGATGGAAACTATGCAGCTGTCAGAAAAAATGAAGTTATGAAATTTGCTATAAATGGATGGATATGGAAAGAATCATGTGAGTGAAATTAGTCAGAAAAAGGAGAGACATAGAAGACGATTATTTGATGGAAAAATACTAGGTGATCTTACCAAAAGTGGAAATTCACGGTGGGAGCGTGGTTTATGAAGAACATGAGTGAATAAATGTCTAAAGTTCTGATGCTAAATAGAACGAGTAAGGACAGACAAAATGCAAATGATGGCTTCTAAGTTACGTAGTGCAACCCAAATGTGTGGGAGAGGAGAGGAGAGAGAGGAGATAAAACCTGCCATTTAGGCGGATGTGGGGGGGTGGGGACATTGGTGGTGGGCACTGTGGAGGCGGGGTCTGGACCTTGTGACCGAAACCCCAAGTGTGACAACGTTGTAATTTATATCTCCGGTGTATTATGTTTAAAAAAAAAAAAAAAAAAAAAAAAAAGAATTGTATGGGTGATAGGTCCTGGAGGAGCAATTAAAAGACTGTATCATCATGAAATAGACTATTATAAAGCTTTTCATGACCGGTCTCAGTCATACAGTGTTCCAACATCCATCCCAACACCAGTGCACATTTCCCACCACCAATGCCCCCAGTTTCCATCCCTCGCACCTGCCTCTATGGAAGCCTATGGAAGCCATTTTTCTTCTCTATGGAAGCCATTTTTTCCTCTCTCTCTCTCTCCCCCTCTCTCTCTTTGTGCATTGTGGCTTGCAATACAGACACAGAAGGGTTATCATGCATATCGCTTTTATTTACTTAAATAATCAATTCTAGTCTCACATTGTCACAGCCCGGCTCGGCCGCTGGTTCATCTATAAATGCTTTATTTAGAGGTGACTACAACAGTATGCCAGTAAGCCTGGCAAGCTGCTAGTGTAGTATTTGATATGCCAAATACCAGTAACATTTATATTAGGTCATTCACATGACCTAATATAATGGTTTGAGGCTCTCTATGATCCTGGAGCAAGCAGATGCCTTTGGGTTCTACTCACATGAGGCAGGACATATGGAGATATTACTGGTGCCCGCTCTAGCAAATAGATGATTAACGGGAAGATAGTGATAGTGATAGTGATAGTGATAGTCTCACATTACCATTTCCAACTATTATTGGCAAACTGTTTCCTTTTCTCTGACCCCCTCATATTTGTGGCAGATTCCAACCACTGACAGGTTCTCCTGGCCCCTGTTCTTCCTGGCATTGGATATTAGTCTCATACTATTATATTGATATGGAAGAATAAATTTATAACCCAGAATTATATATTAGCAAACAACACAGATCATGTCACACAGCTTTCTCCCTATTTCATTTCAAGAACCTTGGGTCTCAATCATTTTGAAAACGTTTCTTTAAAAGGGACCGCACTGGTCAAATGCGATTTGGTGGTGCAGTTCCAGCGAGCGCACTGCGGCCAAGTGTGCCTTTGTGTCTCACACTTGGGCTTCATCTGCATTCAGGCACGCATGTGCTTAGCTCAAAGAGTTTGAAGCACAAACCAGGCCATTCCAAGCACACATCAGACCGTTCCACATATCTTTTTCCTTTTCAAAATTTCCTAAAATTTATTAAAATAATAAGCCAACAGAGCAGAGGAAGGGGGTGGATTCAAAAGTGGAGGCGACTCCTGTAGTTGAGGCTTGTTGGTGCTTCAGTGTTGTAACCCTGAAATAGTGTATGTAGACAATCTTAAAAACCAACTTACCTCAATGGCAAAAGAAGGAACTATTGAAAATAACCGAATTTATAGTATGAAACTTGCTTTCAAAATTAACCTCTGATTGTTTTTCATTAATGAAACATTTATTATATTAATTTTTTAAAAATGAAACCATATAGACGTGAAACATTGTAAGAGTTGACATGACACAGGTATCTTAAGACTCTTTGGCTTTAAAGTAAAAAATCAAAAGGTTTTGAGAGTTTTGACCATATTTAAAAAAATTTCAGCATTCAGTCTCTCTCTCTCTTTCTCTCTCTCCTTTTGAGCATTATGGTTTACAACACAGCTACTGAGAGGCTATTATATATGTCCTTTTTCTTCCTTTTAGCATCAGTTCTTGCTGCCAGTGATCATTTCCAACTATCATTGTCATACTGGTCCCTTCTCTGCCCTAACTGCCCTTAGCCCCACGCACACTCGTGGCAAGTTTCCAACAAGGACCAGACCTCCTGGCGCCTGTTTCTTCTGTCCTTGAATATTTGACCGGACACTTTTTGAATCTCCGAAATCAAGTCAGCTACAATTCCTTTCCCTCGTCAGACAGAAGGCTCCAGTTCCACTGTCACGTTAGTAAGGAGATAAACACCCCGATTTTTCTGGCACTGGCCACCCAGAGCTACACAAGCTCACTGGGGAGACGAACACGCTGGTTTCCTGAGACTGGCCACCCAGAGCGGAGGCCCGTGAACTCACCTGATGCTGCTCATACTGCCCGCTCTCCGACCCCAGCTTGCATCGCTCCAGCTGGCTGGCGACGATCTGCCGTTCTGCCTCCAGCTCTCGCGTCAGCCTCTCAAACTGCAACTCCTGAAAGAAAACCGCCAGACAGATGAGCGCCATCAGTTACCTGGAACGGACATTCAGACTGCAAGGATGGGGTGGGATAAGAGAGACTAACGTGTCCCACTGCGAGTGCATCCAACAAGGTCTGCAAGATGAACAGACTCCAGACTGCGCCCTGCCACCCACCGAGACAGGGCCCAGAGTTAGTGTATCTTTCGAGGTTCTTGCTTGTCATCTGTGAAATGGGTTTCAGGTTCTGATTTCCTAACACTGAGTAAGTGTCCCTGGGAAACTACTCATGCAGAAGCGCTCTGCGTTCCCTGGTAGCTGGCCAACACGCAACACCCATTCTTACCCGTCACCGCAACATGCACCATTTAATAAAGAAACAATGCACTTGTCATTTTGATATTCCACACTCGTCTTCCGGCTTCCTCTACTAATTGTGCAGCCTTTATACACTTAAGCAGTAAATGTTGAAGGAAATAATGCTTGACACACACACTGTTCAGGCCTTAAATTTCAGCAAAACAGGCATATACTCTCATCAATACTCCACACATTCAAATCACTGAGAAACTTTTGAGAGAACAGACGTATCACCCTAGAAATGGCCAATGGGACCAATAAAGAATATGGTCACAGGACAGCTGGCAAAAGCTACTGTGGGAGCCAGAGTGATACTTCAGCAGGCAGAGCACTTGCCTTGCACGCAGCAAACCCAAGTTTGGTTCCCAGCCCTCTAGAAGTGATCCCTGAGCTCTCCACTAGAGTAAGCCTCAGCACTGCTGGACATCACTCCCAAAGCAAACAAATCAAAATCCATTGGGAATCAGCTTGAATCAAGACTTCAATGATCTTAGTTATTCCAACTATAGGACTTTGGTGATATTATTTGCCTAAATATTATTTAACCAAAGATTGAAGTGTCCTAAGACATTTACCAAATCCTCGTAGAGGCTGACTCTGGTTAGATCCCCAGCATCCCATATGGTACCCCAGCCCTCCAGGAGTGATCCCAAAATATTCTACAGAAGAAATTAGTTAATTATGTAATGTGCATGTGTGAGTCTGTGTTTACAGGGGGAAGGATGTGTGTATGGTGGTAGTTGTGGGTGTGTTGGGGATTAAAACCAGAGTCACACATATGCAAGCAAGTGGAGTTACCATTGAGCTACATCCCTGGAACTAAACCATGTATTTAAACACTTCAGGAAACATAACAATGCCATGTTCAACTAGTTCTGAAACTAAAGTCCACAGGGGTTGGGTACAGTACAGCAGGTAGGGTGCTTGTTTTGCATATGGATGACCTAGGTTTAATGGCCATACCCCATATGGTTCCAAAGCCTCACCAGGAGTGATCCCTGAGATGAGAGTAAGGGAGTAAGCTCTGAGCAGCGCAGGTATGCCCACCCTCTCCCCAGCCAATAGCAACTGCCAAGACTAAAGTGCACGGTGGTATCTGAGCCGGAAACGAGCAGGCTGGCAGGCACCGAACAGCATGGACACAGGTGCCTTCTGAGAACGAAACATTCAGAATCTGCAAGAATCCACTTTCCTAGGGGTGAAGAATAACTTTGCCAATGTGGGATGCCCTGGGTGAGACCTTTGAAAGAAAGACCGAGGAATTCTAGCAGGCAGTCCAAGGTACTAAATATATCTTTCCTTTCCGCCATAAAAACATTTTTAAATACTGAACTTTTAAGAGGATCTAAGTAATGCTGATAACTTCTTTTGCTGGGGTGCAAAAACCTGAGGGAAAATGTTGCTGTTTGAGCCCCAGCCTCCATGATTATATCCTGGCAAGAACAACGAAGATCCTTTGCAGGAACAAACACTTGGATCTCTGCTATGAACACGTTCGTGTCTCGAACCTCACTTCTTTTGCTTGCAAGTTCAGTTCCCCCCCGGGGACAGTTAGTTTCTCTTCACAGTCACTTCCAAATTCTGGGTGTTTATTCCCGTCTTCATATTACCTTACAGAAATAGGTAACAGGAAGCCGACACCTATCTTTGAATGGATAATAACCCTTTAGAAACCAGAACCACATGCAGAAGGAAATTCAGTCTCTGGACCACTGAAATTACCCTAATGTGCTGGAGAATGGTGCATGTTCCAAACAGTTCAATATGGCGAGACTGCCTGCAACTGCAGTGTAAGCTGGATTCTGGAACCTTCTCAGGCTTCAGCCAGGCTTGGTTGGTCTGAGCTGCTCCAGGTGTTATTTCCCTACAGTTATCTTTTTGGGTCTATTTTGTTTCTGTCTTTGTACCACATCCGGCGGTGTTCAGAGGTTGGTTACTTCTGGATCTGCATTCGGGAGTCACTTTTGGGGGGTTCTTGAAGGACAATATGAGATGCGGGATTGAACTCTGTGCAAGGCAGTCATGATACCTTCTGTACCATACAGCTCCAGCCCCTGGTCTCAGTTTTATGGGACAGAATTTCCTCCTCATTCAACAGTTTCTTCCAAGCTTAAGAGACATAATTTCTAGCATTTGGCTGCTGTTGTTGCTTTTTAAAATCATTTTGCATAGAACTCGATTCCCATCTGGTACTCTTTGCCTGAAAAAATCCCTTTAATATTTCTTTGATGCAGTTCTTTCGTTGTTGAATTTTTTTCCACTTTACATGCTGAAAAGAAGTCTTTATTTTGCCCTCACTTTTGAAAGATATTTTGGTTCCCTTCTTTCACTTTTGGCATTTATGACAAAAATTTCTAGTTTCTTCATCTTAGTTTCTTTGTACAGATGAATCTCCTGCTCCCTTTGCTTTTAAAGTTTCTCTTTATGACATGCTGAAAATCTTCCTGCTGCTTCTTAGGGAGTAATTCTCCTGCTTATGGTTGGTGGTCACTGGCTTCAAAGAAATGAGTATTTATGCTTTTCATCACATTTAGAGACTGTCCACGTGAACACTCCAGCAATATTCGCCTTTTCCCACCATCTCCTCTCCTTCCGGGACGACAACTAAATAAATATTAGGCCACAAAGATTTATACCACAGCTCTTGGATGCATGTTTTCCTTTTTAAAATTCCCTTTGCCTGTGTTTTATTTGGGGCAGGTTCTGCTACTGCCTTCACACTAGCCAACCTTTCCTCTGAAATGTCTCATCTCTTCTCCATCTCCTCCAGCATATTTTTATCTCAAATACAGATGAATAACATCTCTGAAAATTACTTGGGTCGTTTTTATAGCTTTCATGTCTTTGGCTTTTGAACATATGTAATACATATTTTCCACTGTTTTAACATCCGGTTAGCTAATCCCAACATCTGTGTCATTTTGATTGGATTCATTTTTCCCTTCTCTATATATACCCTATGACTGCTCTCCTGCTCAGGCAGCGATCTTTGAATACAGAGAATTCATATTTTGCCTTGCTGTGTTCTGCTTATCTCTGGTTTCCTATAAATACTCTCTCTACCTGTAAGAATGGCACATATCAAAAATCTGGCAAGAGCCAGTGTTGGCAGGTAGCAAAGTTCATCCACACGTGGTAGAAATGTCTGGTTCAGCCTCTCTGGAAATATGAGTATTTCTTTTTAAAAATAAGACTAAAACTCCCATATGATCTAGCAATACCACTCCGGGCATCTATCCCCAAACACAAAACTGCTAATTGTAAAGGAAATAGAAAAGTAGAATAGAATGGTGGATACCAGGGGCTAAGCAGGGAGGAAACGTTGAGTTGTTCAAGATATAATCAACTTTTAGCTATGCAAGATGGACAGATTCTGGGGTCTGTGGCACAAAAATGCAGCGCCCACAGTTTACTTCCTAAACCTGAAGAGGAGTATACTTGATGTAGGGCTTTAGTATCAGTAAAACCCAAAACAAATAAACAAAATACCTTCAGAGGTGAAGAAGGCGTTTGTGGCCTTGACTGTTTCATGGTATCACTGACGTTTGTGGCCTTGACTGTAGTCATGGTATCACCCAACATTGTATATTCAATACAGCTCATATTTGCCCAACAACTATATAAATACAGTTGCTAAAAATGTCAAAATATGAAGGAGAAACTATTCTGAGAAACGGATTTTAACAGAATGAGGAAGTAGGTGGATTGAAGAGTAGAACTAAAGCAAAAGAAATTCTAAAGAAAACAAAGCAAGGTTAGCCTAAATCTCACCATGGGGGCTCATAAAAATTCATGAAAGCAGCATATGTCTGATATGATGCAGGTCATTAAAATACTCTAAAATCCAGATTTAAACAGTTTTTCTTCCTAGAATAATGTATTACTGAGTCATATAATACACTAGGATTAATAGATGAAAAATTACCAAGTAGCTTCATAACTTTTTTCCTGAAAAGCCTGTATCAATAATTAATTTCATTTAATTAAATGGAGTTTACTAAATGTTTTTAAATGGAGGGAAGTATGTAAAATTTCTTAAGGACATTTAGTTAGCTGGGAAACGGAGATCAAAAATGCATACTCACACTTTCATTAATTTCTTCAATAAATATTTTATTTAACATTGTTGTACAGCATCAGTTGGGATGGTATAGTCTAGATTTGAGGATTTGAGGAAGCAGAAAAACTTAGACCGCATAATTAGGTTCCTTTTATATCTCACTGTTCAAATCTCTTCTCTGGAATACTACTATTCCTTATGATCCCATGTTAAACAGACTTCTCCTTCCTTTTCTTATTTCATTATAGTTGTCTGTTCAAGTGTTTGTATTTCTTCCAAGACTTTAGGTTTCTTAAAGAAGACCCTAGATTTCTCAGTTACTATTTCAGTTATGAGCACAATGTCCGGCACATTATTCCAGCTAGGTATATCTGCCCAGAACATGTTGCAGGTGTGGCTGTAGTGCCCAGCTGCATTGGCAGGTGGCAGACAGGAGACAAGCTTGTCTACACCCAGGGCTCTGCCCCTTGGGCCCTGGATGGTAGATGATCTGACATAGAAAAGACTGGGCCCCGTGGGATGAACCTAGAGCCATGGCAGGGCCTGGCAAGCAACCTGTGGTGTATTCGATATGCCAAAAACAGTAACAGTAATGGACGTCATTCCCCAACGAATGGAGACGTTACTGGCACCCGATCAAGCAAATCGATGAACAATAGGAAGACAAGACAAGACAAGGTATATGTGACTGGCGCTAGGTATTTGTGATAGTTATAAATAAATGCCCAATGACTGACCCTTTGTTCTCAGTTCTGTAAGATGAAAGGGTCAAATTGTTATGTAATAATATTTTTATAGAAGGCATTTTATGATCACAAGAAAATGTGTAGGATTTCAAGAAAATTAGAAGTTCTGTTCAATGTCTTCATCATCATGCTATTCAGTACTGTAATCAACTGTGGAATAAAATGTACAACTCTTACACAGATTAGAAAGAAAAACCCTAGAAGATGAAATTTTTTAAAAGAAACAATATTCAATAAATAATTCTATATAATTAAGATTAAAATATAGACATAAAACAGTGTTCATTTATATTATCATACTTTATTACTACCATTTAATAATTCCAGCAATATAAGGGGAAATAGCTGTCATGCAAATGCAGCACCAGGTCTCATATTTATTGTGGATTGTTCTCAGGCCTGTCTTGTTGTTCAAACATCAACTAACTGCAAGGCACACATTAAAATGGACCAAAATTGGGTTTATCTGAAAAGCAGCTGGGATTTCTACTTTCTTATTTCCTTTTCTTCAGTGAAGCATTCGTAATCCCATTTTCAAATTTGAATTTACAATTTCCATCCCTTAGCTTCCTATGATCAGCATTCCTTGAATCTTCCACAACAGACGTTATCAATAGACATCCCATAGTGGAAGCAGAGGAATTAGCTCCTTCTCCCCCAACTGTCACCCCATATACACACGCCCTTCTTCCCTTAGTTCCCCATAACTAGCCGTTTATGGCAGAACAAAATAACTGGTAAAAGCCATTCATAGAGCAATCTCTTTAACATCAACGTGTAACATTTGTTGTTATTGTTGCTGATTTGTCTAGTTATCAATGAAGTTACCATAAATTTTACCAAAATTTCCTTCAATCTGAATATACTTTGATCATGACACACACAAAAAATTCTAACACTTTCAAAACCATTGACCCAATTTTTTTTCTGGAATCTTCTGGGCTTCTCTGAGCTGGTCTCTCTACATAGCTATCCTCCTGGGATCTCCCTTGCTCTCTTGCTACGCATTTTCTCTGACCCTCATCTCTGAGAAGTCTTCTTTCCTGCATAGGTAATATTCACTTCCAGGATCGACTCTTTTTCCAAGTAGGGAATGTTGTTCCAGAGAAGAGGGATGATGGCAGACAGTGTTTTGAGTCTTTTTATTATCTCAAAGCTCTGACTCTTGTACTTAGTTTCACACACACGTAGAGAATTCTAGGTGGGAAAGAATTTTCCTGTTTTGAAATATATAACTTCATATTCTGCCTTGCAGTGTTGCTGTTGGGAAGTGAGAATCTTTCTGAATTTTCATTATTTTGCTGATATCTGCTTGAGCATCCTTCCCCGGGGGGTGGGGTATTTTATTTCTTTGATCCCCAGAGTTATAAAGTGTTACTGTGAGATGTCATATAAATCTACTTGTAGTCATTTCCTGGACTTTTTAATCTAGAAAGGAACTTTTTTAAAACAATGTTCTAGGCAGTTTTTATTGAAAAATTATTATGCTTTTCTCTTTGGATTATTTTTTGGCTACTATATTGTTTTCTTCTTAATTCATCAACCAGATATTAAAATCAATTCTCTAGGATTCTTCCTTAAATGTTGGTCTCCTCTAGTTTTCCATTTTCTGTTTATGTTTTCACTGATTCCACTGTTTTACCTTGTTGGAATGTCCCATCTACGTATCATATAAGTGTCTAGATTTATGTTCATTCTATTCTCAATTTCTAAGACCTGGTTTTATATTATTACTGCTTCTTTTCATTACAATCTGCTACTAAGTTCATGGATGTGAGACCATTTCTTCTTCCTCTTAAGATGGTTGATCTATTTCCTTGTCTGCCTAGTTTCCACTTCATAGTGACATTTTCTTTGGTTTAGAATCTACCTTTTGTGTTGGAAGCTTCCGAACACATCTGTATTTGTATGTGGGCAGAGACTAGAGGCAGCCATGTCCGAACACATCTGTATTTGTATGTGGGCAGAGACTAGAGGCAGCCATGTCTGAACACATCTGTATTTGTAGAGGGCAGCCATGGTCTCCTACCTAGGGTGTTTGCCTGCTGTGCTCTTCTAGGGAAGTGCTGGGTGTGTCCATGCAAACCTCCTGGGAAAAATTCTCCTAAGCTCCAGCTTGAAGAGTTTAGCATGTGTCTGGCATGATTCCAAATAGGCTGAAGAGCTGGTGGTGGGTGAGGAAGGGGTTCAACAAGTAAACCACAGAATTTCACTGACTCCCACTCTCAGTTTTCCATCACCCACTTTCCATCTTCTTCCTAGAGCTCCTGACATCAAGAGACTAATATCTGGCTCTCCAGAGAATAACCCTCTCATCTTTGCCATGAGGGTAGCAGGGTCAGGACGAGAATGTCCACTGAGCTGTGTACCATGAGGTCTGCGATCTGAAGGGCATGTAGGTATTGGGTAGGTTTCAGCCAATGTCCACTCCGGACGGGTACACTTCATTCCACGAGTGCCCAGTCCTACAGAGCTTTGGTACTTTCCCTGTAACCTGACTTAAGTGTTTGTCTCTTCTCCAGCTTTCAACTCCACTTTCGTGTGGATGATGAGACATTTACCACTTTGTCTGCCGACTTGAGAAATGTGTCACGTGTATCATATTTTATCAGTTCTGAAACACATTTTTCACACCTTAATATCCGTTGTGTGAATTGGGATCGCTTAAATGGATTGCATGTGATGGTTTGAGCAAAGGCTCTGCTGTCTCTCGGAGCAGAGGAGTTCCTTCTAACAATGACAGCCCCTTAAACTTGGTGAAGCTGAGTCCTTTATTCACCCATTTTCTAGGCTTACTGGGGTTATCTTTTTAAAAAGCTTCATATTACAGGCTAGAAATGGGGGAAAAGCTTGCCCACTTTGCAGATGGCCAACCCTAGTCCCACAATGTCCCCCAAGAACCTCCAGGAATGACCCCCAAACACAGCTTGGAGTAAGCTCTGCACTGCCAGGTGTGGTCTATAAACTCCCTGCAGCAAAAGGAAAATCATCATTGCAGTTTTCATTGAGAAAACACAGGGATGCAAAGCCACCTTTTCTACCACCTTCTCTCTTTGGAGACCAGATCTTTTTTCTTTGTCACTTGTCACTTGTTTCCCCACTGTTCATCAATTTGCTCGAGTGGGTGCCAGTAACGTCTCCATTCATTGGGAGCGAGCTCCATTATTGATACTGTTTTTTGGCATATCAGATACAGCAAGGGTAGCTTGCCAGGCTCTGCTGTGGCTCTGGGCATGGGGCCGTCTTTTTTCTATGTCAGACCATCAACCATCCAGGGTCCAGAGGGCAGAGCCCTGGGGGGGGTGTAGACAAGCCTGTTCCGTCTGCCACCTGCCATCACAGCCGGGCACCACAGCCACACCGGCAACACCTCAAGGGGCAGTCTTTTTTTCTTCCCTTAGAGAAAATAGGAAGTTTTATTACAAGGGGCGAGGGAAGAGGTAACACATTCAAGAGAAAATGTGGACTTCTCCAGAAGGAAAGATTCACATGATCTTTCCATAAAGGAAGAAATTCTGCAGCCTGAATCGGGACTTGGGCGTTTCAGGAGATTGCACTTTTTTATTTTTTCTGTTGATCAGATTGTTTTTAAAATGAAACAAGAAATTTGAGAGCAAGGAGGACACACAAGGGAGTAACTCAAATGGCCCTGGCTTTTGTACATCGCAACTCTATGCGCTAGGAAACCTGAAAAGACACCAGCGGTTCCCAGCATGTCCCCTCCTTGTAGAAATCAGATCACGTGTGCACGCATGTGTATGCATGCACAGACACACACACAGGTCTTATTCCATAATTGGTAGCTTTGCAAATTATCTGTAGTGTGACAGTTTAAGATTCCATACACTTTTCTGTTAACTCCTTAATTCCTGGATTTATTTTCGTCCCCATTTCATTTTGCACACATCTCTGAGGCAGTAAGAGAGACCATACCTCTTATCCATGACGGGGCCCTTCATAGGCATACCGCTGTACAGTGCTACCAAGTCAGGCTTCTTGGGATCTGGCGTATCTACTTCGCCCTTTTACCATTTCTGGCTTGCCCAGTGGTTGGCATAGAAGCTGATCGGTCTTAAGAGCCTCCCTCCTCCTGCATATGTCTTACTCGACGACCCTGGCCTCCCCCTCTCCTTTCCTCTTGTCAAGGATGACTGACTGCTGACTACCTTTACTGCCGACTCCCTCCACCGCCTCCTGCCAGAGCACACTCTCTATTGCATTCACAGCCCTTCTATTCTTCTCACTTCTTCCACATCTCGACCATCCTTCTTCCAGATTAGACCTAGTTCCCAGAGCGCCCACACCAACGCAGTCTTATTCACTTTAGTTTTTTCTGGTTCCAGGATTTCGGAGAGATATGAATTCCTCCCGAGACACAATCATCCCGAAGTACTCAAAGTACGCCATGACATATGCCAACTATTTTGTTAAGTACTTGGTATTAGGAAGATTTGAAATATTCTGTTAGAATATGAATTTGGGCCAGGAACCTTCTGCCCTTCCTACCCTCAGATGTTCTCTCCCTGGGCAGGCCCGGAGGCCTCTGTTCTCAGAAGGTGCATTTCCATGGCAGAGATTAGCTTGTCCTACCAGTGTCCCATCTGCATCAAGCAAACATGGACGGGCACTAAAAGGGAAGCCCAGTGACCCGCTCTTCTCGGATCACTCCATATTCTCACTTCGTATGGATGAAGTGACTTCACAGTCACAAACTCTTGGCAGTATTACTTTTTTATCTGATTCCACTGAGACTTGAGAAAAAGGTGGTGCACATGACAGGGCAATGATGCGAAGCCCACACTCGAGCATCTGACAAGTTTAGGAAGAATAAGACGTGATGTGGGGAGAGAACGGAACAAATCAAAGTCAAGTGCCAGTGATGTAGACCTCATTGAGAAGTCAAAAACCATGGCCAAGAGCTGTCGGCAAAAGTTTACAGAGCTGACAGATTAATGTTTTCATCCACAGCAATGCCAAACTGGGTCACTGAACAAAACAGCAGATGACAGCAATCAGCACCCTGAAGTGGAAGCAGAGGCACCTTTCCAGAACAATCTACATAGAACAGCACCATCACAAATTGCCTCTGTCTGACAAACTCTTGTACTTTGTAGACTTCTTCCCACTCTGCTCCGTCTTCTGATTTTGCCAAATGTCATGTAAAATACTGGCGTCATTACATGAATTCCTCCCGATGATGACAAAGCTTCAAGAATGAAATAAAGGAAGTTGCACTATTTGGTATTTCAGATGATGTAAAAGTTTTCAGAATTGGATTAAAAGTCACAGATACTACTACATTGTTGACCCTCAAATTATGCCATGACAGTATGCAAACCATTTTGTTAAATACCGGTATGTAAATAAGAATCAGATGTATAGATGGTATGTACATATAACGGGGACATTTTGCACTAGTTGTTTTAATCCCTATACCTGTGTGTGGGGGTGATTGTTCTATTCATACCAAAGTACATTATGTTACCAACTGAATACTTTAAGCATTTAGTTATCATGTGTCATATGTTCTATGCTTTATATTTATTATATAACTTCTTCACATTGACTGATAACAGGAATTTAAAAATGTCTCCCTCTCACTCTCTGTCAGGTGTTTGGTCCACACCGGGCATTACTCCTACTTTTGTGGTCAGGGATCACTTCTGCCAGAGTTGGGATCTATATGCAGGGCTGGGGATCAAAACAGGGCTGGCCGCATACAAGGGAGGTGTCTTAACTCCTGTACTACTTCTCCAATTCTAAGCTAGGAGATTTTTTTTTGCATCTGACACATCTCAGGCACCATAATCTGACAAAAATTCCCTCCAGTTATAAGTTGATACTGGAATTAGAAGTCTAACTCCAACATTCAGAACAAACTGCTCTAAACTCAAAAATAATTTATTTTCATGACTTTGAGGTTATAAAAGCATAAAAACATCCAAAATAACAACCCCAATTTCCTTAAAAAATAAATGACTATATCCCATTTTAGCTTTCCTTACCTTCCTAGGAATAAAATATTATACCTTGTCCAGTCATCTGCAGAATTATAATCATTAGTCAACTTTATACCACAACCAATATATTTGCTTATATTGATGACCCTTAAATTCTCATCATCATCATTGTTCTGCTGAACTTTACACTAAAACCAGATTTCATTTGTATTCATAGTCCTTAAGTGTTAAGAGGGCCACTGCTGAACTACAGCACATAGGCAGTGAGGGCAAGAAGCAAGGGAGAGAAGCTTCAACATCTATTTCCTGTTTTCACTAGCAGAGAAAGAAGTCTTCCAATATTTAAAGAGCAAGAGAAAGTTCCAGAACTCAGTTAAGAAGCATTACTTGCTTCTGTCCAAATGAGCAGTGCCTGTGCTTACACCAAACCCACTATGGAAAATACGTGCTCCCTTTTCCTACTTTTTCTGTTCCGCATATCTAGGGCAAATGTCTTTACCTTCCAAGTTTCATGGTGAGGAGCTTCAACACTGTCTCATTTCAGAACCTTCTATTCTGCATAACACGACATTCCTGAATCTATCCTCACTTCACTATGCGAGAAATTGGTCCCCACTCACTTTCTTGGTATCAGCAGTGATTTACGCCACTCGTCTTGTTACTTGCCTGGCTTCTCTACTAGGACCTGTATGGCCTGAAGACAGATCACTTGATCACCTGATCACTTGATCACCTGATCACTTGAATCCCGTTATACATTGACTTGCTCGTGCGGGCGCCAGTAACATATCCATTGGACCCTATGATGTGCCAATGTAACCCAATGGCATCTGGTTGATTCAGGAATCTGACGAGCCTTAACCCGTTCCTTCAGGGTCTTGACGGGAAGTCTGACCATCTTGTAGGTGGGCGGCCACGTGATGTTTTGACATCCTGTGGGATCCAGTTGGTAACGGCTCTAGTCCGGCAGTTGTCTCCAAATCGCACTACATGTCCAGCCCATCTGATTTTCGATGCCTTGGCAAATGAGACAGCATCCCTGATTCTGGAATAGCCATGGAGGTCAGAACTCCGGATTCCTTCTCTCACTTGAGTGAGGCATGATATTCCAAGCATAGCTCTTTCGATTCCTCTCTGGGAGACCCGAATAGCATTCTCATCCTGCTTTCATAAGGCCCAGGTCTCTGAGGCGTATGTTAATGCAGGGAGAATGGTGGAGTCAAAGAGATGTGCCCGGAGCTGGATGTTCTTTGTCCTTTTAGTTATTTGATGCCTTTGAAGGCATTTCATGCCGCTCTCTTTCTCCTGCGCAGCTCAGATTTTAGGTCGTTCATCATGTTGACTTCTCGACCTAGGTACACATAACTGCTGCATTCACAGATGTTTGTTTCATTGAGAGTGAATGGGGCCTCTGGAACTAGTTCATTTTTCATGAACATAGTTTTCTTTAGATTCAGCTGTAGACCTATCTTTCCGCATTCTCGGTCAAAGTCATCCAGCATTTGTGCCGCTTGGCTAATGTTTGGTGTTATTAGAATGATGTCATCAGCGAAGCGAAGGTGGTGTAGTTGCAGACCATCTATCTTCACTCCCATTCCTTCCCATTCTAATTGTCACATGATGTTCTCGAGGGTGGCACTGAAGAGTTTTGGTGAAATGGTATCACCCTATCGAACCCCTCTTTTGACACCAATGATCACTTCTTTGTAGAATCGTGAGATCCTGGTGGTGAATCCGTAATACAGCTCACGAAGGATCTTGATGGATTGGGTTTGAATGCCCTGTTTGGCTAGGGGCTTCGATGACCGCTTCAGTCTCCACAGAATCAAAGGCTTTCTGTAAATCAACATGTACTCCCTACAAACCTCAATGAACTTGGTTACTGTGTGGATATGTTCGAATGTGCTGAATCCTTTCCGGAAGCCAGCTTGCTCGCATGATTGTCCTTCATCTAGTGTTTTGCTAATCCTGTTCAGGATGACTTGTGTAAACAGCTTGTAGATGACGGACAACAGGCAGATGGGGCAATAGTTGCCAATGTCGTGAATGTCTCCCTTCTTGAACAGTAGAACTGTCCTACTGGTTTTCCATTGGGAGGGTACCTTGCATTGGGACAGATAGCATGGGAAGAGCCGAGCTAGTGTATTGATGAGTACCGATGGCAGATTCTTCAGGTGTTCGGGTCTGACTGTGTCTGGGCCTAGTGCTGTTCCCTTCTTTACCGACGAGATGGCATGTCAGATTTCAGGGGGAACATTGGGAATGACATATCCATCCTGTGGAATTTGGTATGTGGGCAGGTGGATGTGGCTATCAAAGAGATTTGAGTAGAATCCTTATCCAGGACTTCTGATGACAGATACCAGGCCTCTATCCCAACTTTCTATCAAGTAGAGGAGTTCCTGTAATGCTCCATAGTTAACAGATGAAGGGACGACCTAAGAGTATGAATTGGACAAAAATATGTTTGAACGAATATAAGAAAGTGTTTGACAGTGTGTATGTGCGGAACAAAGAGACTCTGTGTTGCTTACAACATACAAAAGATGGGATGTTTCATTTTCAATGCAGTTCCTGATAGTACTGGAGTTTGGTGAAGGCCCCAGTTGCTTCTAGGGCCAATGACCATTCCGCTTGTTCAGGCTCTCTCTTTTTATTATTTTTTTTCTTTTTGGGCTACACCCGATGATGCGCAGGGGTCACTCCTGGCTCTACACTCAGGAGTTACTTCTGGTGGAGCTTGGGGCCATGTGGGATGCCATGGATTGAACCCAAGTCGGTCATGCAAAACAAATGCCCTCTCCCTCCGTGCTACCACTCCTCTCTCTAAACCTTATTCTCTCTCTCATATTTTTATATCTGCTTTGAATTATGGGAGTGAATTCTTGGTATTAATCTATTCAAGAAATGAATAATTGAAAGAAACGATCAATGTTTATGCTTTCACTCAATGTTTCTTGCTAAACTTTAAATAGCCAAAATTATCCCTGTGAGTGTCATGATGACATGTGCTCGTTAACAAACAGCATCTGACCTGCCCACTGTGCAGCCTTCTTCCACCTTCCTGCTCCTGTTCTTCCAACTCTGCTACCCTCCTCAGCTCCCTCTTTACAGTTCTTTTCCTCTCTTAAATTAATATGTAGCTTTAAGATTTTAAAGGGCTTTTTTTAAGCTTTTAAGATTTTTTCCCCATTCCTATAATTTATTTTTTTAATTTTTTATTTTTACAATTACAAAGATATACAATTAAAAAAGTTCATATTTGGGTTTTGGTCATACAGTGTTCCAGCACCCATCCCGCCACCAATGCCCATCTCCCACCACCAACGTCCCCGGTTCCCTCCCCCCTCCCCCAGCCCTCCTCCATGGCAGGTTCTTTATTTCTTTCCCTTTCTCTCTCTTTCTCTTTTCCTTCCCTCCAGACTATGGATTACAGAACATACATTAAAGGGTTGTCATGTGTATCTTTTTGCCTCTATTTAATGCTCAGTTCTAGGATGGCATGTTCTAGTACCCTCGACAATTGCTAGCACACTTCCATTTTCTGTCTTACCTAACCTCTGACTCCCACACGTTTGGGATAATTTCCACCTTTGACAAGACCTCCTGATATAGGTTTCACTTGACCTTGGATATTGGCATCATAATATGTACATATATATTTATGTTATGCAGATAAATGAAGTCATTCTGTGTCTGTCTCTCTCCTTCTGGCTAATTTCGCTCAACATAATCTTCTCCATGTCCATCCATTTATAGGCAAATTTTATAACTTCATTTTTCCTAATAGCTGCATAGTGTTCCATTGTGTAGATGTACCAAAGCTTCTTTATCCAGTCATCGATTTTTGGGCACTCTGGTTGCTTCCAGATTCTGGCTATTGTGAATAATGCTACTATGAACTTAAAAGTAGGGATGGTGTTTCCGCTGCGTATTTTTGGTTTCCCAGAGTAGATTCCCAGGAGTGGTATGGTTGGGTCAAATGGGAGTTCAATTTTTAGTCTTTGGAGGAATGTCCATATTGTTTTCCAGAAAGGCTGTACCAGCCGGCATTCCCCCAATAATGGATGAGTGTCCCCTTTTCCCCACATCCAAGCCAGCACTTGTTGTTCTTGCTCTTTTGAATATGTGCCAGTCTCTGTGGTGTAAGGGGTATCTTATTGTTGTTTTGATCTTTTAAGATTTTTTAAGATGATTTATTATTATACTGTCTCTGAATAATCTTAACCAAACCCTCAATTTCAATGATCATTTTTCACTGTAAACTCAGTCCCACTATAATCCTTTTCGACAAACCAGAGGTTCCTTCTTCAGTGTGCAATCACAGGTTCTAACCAGCAATCTGTTTTTCCTTTTTGTTTCCTAGCACGGTAAATGGCATCATGACTCAGCTCTAAGGACGACTCCCCAAACAGACTCCACTCTCTTAACAGAGAGAAAACGTACCTCCAACTACCCGCAGGTCTACTGCACGTCCATGCTCTGCTCTGACACCAGGCCCATTCCGGTTACTATACCATGCAAATAACGTGTACTCATGATTCTAAGTAGAGCATGTGCCTCACTTAACTTTTTTTGGATATCTTCATCATAATGTGACCAAATGTTAACTTTTAATAATGCACATGGATTAGTCAACCATTCTATTTTTTAATGTAGTAAGATAGCTTCTTTGGAACAGCATTTAATTACAAAGGTATGGAGGAGAAGAAAAAGAGAGGAATATGTGTTCAAGAGTGAACTTGGGGTTCCCCATAGAGGAAAATGAGGAGAGACATATGTGTTCAAAGAAGAATACATGCTTGAAAGAACAACCAACCAACCAACCTTCCTTCCTTCCTTCCTTCCTTCCTTCCTTCCTTCCTTCCTTCCTTCCTTCCTTCCTTCCTTCCTTCCTTCCTTCCTTCCTTCCTTCCTTCCTTCCTTCCTTCCTTCCTTCCTTCCTTCCTTCCTTCCTTCCTTCCTTCCTTCCTTCCTTCCTTCCTTCCTTCCTTCCTTCCTTCCTTCCTTCCTTCCTTCCTTCCTTCCTTCTTTTTCTTTCTTTCTTTCTTTCTTTATTGGTAATACCCAGTGATGCTCAGGAATTACTCCTGGCTCTGCACTCAGAAATTACTCTGGTGGTTTTCAGGGTACCCTATGGAATGCCAGGGGTATAGAACCTAGGTTGCCTGCCTGCAAGACTAACGTCCTCTCCACTGCACTATTGCTCTTGCCCCTTTTCTTTAGAAACTTTCCGTGATTCCTTATTTCCAAGGACATGATAACTTCTAACACTTAACTATTTATTTTGCCATCACTTTCCAACATTAAAGAATCCTCACCACAAGGAACCCTATATCTTTCCTCTTGATAGCAATTTGAGCAACTGTAGGTGTTGAGCAAATCTCAAAGTAGATTGTTGTTACTAATAAATGTATTTCTTTTGACTAAACAAAATAAAAATATTAATTGGAAATAAAAGACATAAAACAATTAATAAAATACTCTTATCATTTTTCTGAATTTGGCTACTACTCTATTATAATTAAATGATTAATTCATGTATTCATTACTTCCAAGTTCAAAGAAACTCTTTTTGTTTGATTGTTTTTTGTTTGGTGCCACAACCTGTAGTGCTCAGGGCTTACTCCCAGCTTTGTATTCAAGGAACACACCTGGTGAGCGTGGGGTACTCTATGAGATGCCAAGGATAGAACCTGGATTGGCCACATTCAAGGCAAATGCCCTACCCATTGCACTACTGCTTTAGCCGTCAAATAAGTATTTTCTTTAATTGACTACTAAGAAATCACTTGATCACTTGACTTCCCGTTGTTCTCCTTTAAATATGATTGAGGACTACAAAGCTGATTGTTCCAGATCACTTGATCACTTGACTTCCGTAGATCATCGATTTGCTCGAGCGGGCACCAGTAACATCTCAATTGCCCTGTCACATGTGAGATAGCCCAAGGGCATCTGCCCGCTCCAGGAACATAAAGAGCCTCAAACCATTCCATCAAGTCATGGGAATGAAGTCTATAATTGTTACTGGTATTTGCCATGTCAAATATAACCCGGGTAGCTTGCCAGGCTCTGCCTACTAAGAAATAGAGGAAGAAATAATTTGGTGAGTATCACTGTATCACTGTCTTCCCGTTCATCATCGATTTGCTCAAGCAGGCTCCAGTAACATCCCCATATGTCCTATCTCATGCTAGTAGAGCCCAAGGGCATCTCCTTGCTCCAGGAACATAAAGAGCCTCAAACCATTCCAAAGGTCATGGGAATGAGGTCTATAATTGTTACTGGTATTTGGCATATCAAATACGACACAGGTAGCTTGCCAGGCTCTGCTGTGAGGGCGGCATACTCTTGTAGTCACCTTTGATCTCCAGAAACATTTTGAAAGTAGTACAGTGATTTTTTTGAGTGAGTAGACATACTTTTTTGACTTTGGGAAATCATTATGTGAAGTCATCAAGCAAAACTAAAATCCACCTCAAATAAAACCTGGGCCAAAAAGATAGTACAAGAGGTAAGGAATTGGTCTTGCATTTGGCCAATGTTGATTCAATTCTCTCTATGCCCCCCCACCCCTACCTGCCTCAAGCAGGAATATTCCCAAGCACAGAGCCAGGAGTAGCCTTTGGAGAACTGCTTAGTTTGGCTCAAAAGCAAAAACAACAGCAAAGAACTAGTGATATAACTTAGTGGTAGAGCAAAAGCTTCACATGTATGTAGTCCTGGGTTGAATCCCCATCACTAAACAAAAAATCAATGCATACTTGACATTCACGAGTGCTTTGTAGTATTTGCATTGGCAGAATAATACATTTTCCCATGTTTAACTATTTCCCCAATATTGGGAACTTTGGGGTAATGAGGTGTGGTAACTGTGTACATAAAAATCACAGACATTAAAACACTGTGACCTTAAATATTACTAATGTGTCACTTGTATTCCCGTTGTTCATCGATTTGCTTGAGCGGGCACCAGTATCATCTCCGTTCATTGGGAATGAGGTCCATCATTGTTACTGTTTTTGGCATATCAAATACACCATGGGTAGCTTGTCATGCTTTGCTATGGCTCTGGGTTCATCCCACGGGGTCCAGTATTTTTCTATGTCAAACCATCCACCATCCAGGGTTCACAGGGCAGAGCTCTGGGTGTAGACAAGTCTGTCTCCAGTTTCCCATCTGCCACCTGCCGACGCAGGTGGGCACTGCTGCCACACCTGCAACACTTCAAGGGACAGGAAATATTACTAATAAAACTATAATAATTAAATATAAACAACTCTAAAATATACACAATATAAGTTTACAGTAAAAGTTCTATATGTTCTAGAAAAAAAAAGCCAAAATGAATAGCAGCTCATGGAATAAGAGAAGATATTTGAAAACCATGTTTCAGACAAGAGGCTAACATTGGACATGTGTAAGATATTCATAATACAAGAGAGCAATATGCAACCCTTCAAGAACAAGCAGATGGTCTAAAAAAGACAGTTCAAAGCATACACTGACGAGGAGGCACCTGAAAAGATGTTCTTCATTATAATCACTAGGGAAATGCAAATCAAAATCTCAGTGAGATGACACCTCACATGTTAGAGTAATTACTAAAAAAATAGGAAACTATAAATGATGGTGAGGATGTAGAATGAATCCAGTCCCTTGTGTCACCCTGAGCCCTGCCAAGATGATCTATGAACACAGAGTCAGGAAGAAGCCTTGAGCACTACCAGGTGTGACTCAACAAACAACAAAAAACAACAACAAAGAAATAAAAAGTAGTACCATTGATGGAATTAAACTGTTCTTACTTCTATAGAAAGCAGTAGTTTCCTCTAAAAATTAAGAGTCAATTTTTATTAAGAATAAAAATCAGAATCATCATTTGACATAGGAATACTACTTTTAGGTATTTATCCAAAGAACGTGCTAACAGTAACTCAAAAAGAAAAATTCACTTCTATATTTACTGCAGCAGTATTCACAACTGCCGGATAAGAAATTACCCTCAATGTGTATTTGAATGAGAGTATACAAACTATCTGGTATATACAGACAACAGACAAAAACAACAGAATAGTTAACTATTAAGTATTTGCTAATATAGCAATACTTGCTCAGATATAAAAATGGTAAAATTTTTTTTTTATGTGATATGCATGTGGATCCATGGGAAAATTATGTAAGGTAAGTCAGAAGAAATATCCTATGATTTCATTCGTGAAAGACAAAGAAACAAATAAACACACACAACAACTTTTTTGGGTGGGGAGTCACAACCAGCAATGCTCAGGAGTTACTCCTGGCTCTTCGCTCAGGAATTACTCCTGCCAGTGCTTGGGAGACTATATGGGATGCTGGGGATCAAACCGGGTTGGCCTTGTGCAAGGCAAATGCCCTTCCCTCTGTGCTATTGCTCCGGCCCCAACAATTCTTGGATTCTGACAACAGAATAGTGCTAACCAAATAGAAAAGAAGTAGAACGGGTAAGAGAGGGTTGTTTGGATGGTGGTAGATGGTAACCCGACCTAGGTAGTGGTTATGGTGAAGCGATATAGTTGTCAAGGTAAACATATTTAGTGTTGCAAAACTTCAATGCTAAAAAATTCATAAAACTTTTCAAGGAAATCTTAAGAGAGACCTCTGTGAACTGAAAACCTCAATATTTCAGGACTCAAAGATGCTCCCAGACCATTCAGTATCTACAAAAGTTCCATACAGATCTCTCATTTAAAGACTGACAATCAAATGAAACTGCAACATGTCTGTGCCCCAGATTGTGCCCAGAGAGGAAATACAGATCTATCACCTTCTCGCTAACAACAATCAGAGATGAAGGATTGAACCATCCATGCTTAAACCAAAATTGTCAATCATTTTGAAGCTGTTATTCTAATTACATTTTATTCCAAAGCAACGTTTTTTATACAACTCTTTATTACCTGCCACAACATGGGCTGTGGCATTTTATGGAATGCCACATTCCATAAACATTTTACTGAATGAGAAATATCAGTAAGATGCCAGACTATTTATGTAGGCAGCACTTTCACAGACAACGGTTGGCATAAATAGGGAAGACATGTAGAAATCAGTACTGTTATGGATCTGTGATGCCTTAATATGGTATAGCAACTCATGACTGAGTGATATCCAGATTGGTGGGTGTGTCTATGAATGTATTTCTGGAGAAAGTTATATTCTAAATCATTTGACTAAATAAAAAGATCACCCTCACCAAGGTCATGTTCCTTCTTTCAAGTTAAGAGCCTGAGTAGAACAAAGAGGTGAAAAGAATCTGTTCTGGGCTCAGGTTAAAAATTGGCACTCCTGATATGGAAAGACTCCAAACCTGAATGGGGACATACATCATCAGTGCACCTGCTCATCAAGGTCTTTTCCAACTGGAACTATCACACCAGCTTTTCTGGATCGCTGACTGCAGGTGAGGGGATGCACTGTCCTTTATCTTCATCTGGATCATCATTTTTCTTTTTCAATAGCAAAAGATAATATCCTATGGATTAAGTTTCTTCAGAGAAGTCTCACACATTGGAGAGCAGTGGTGTTAACACAATGAAAAGGATTGGAATCTGTACACCATTAATTGGACTATAAGTAATATGCCAAAATGAGATGTGACAGGCACATAAATTAAATTCAGGGATGACATTTATTTCGGGAAGATGGTAGGAAGAAGGAAAAAATAGTGGGGAGAAGGAAAGACTCCAGAGCCAAGTCACAGGTAGAAGGTGGCATATGAGAGAAGTGGCAGTGGTAACTGACCGTGTGAAAAGGTGGAGGAAAAACATTACACACAGAGGAAGTATGTGAGCTAAGGCGCAAGAGACTTGGGCCTCTATGTGTGAGGAAGTAAGGAATTTAGTTCACTGGGTAGGCGGCACTGAATAATGGGTATATGTGATAGGAAACATGAACATAATTCAAATTAATATTCAACAATGGGGGCCAGAATGATAGCACAGAGGGAAGGGCATTTGCCTTGCACATGGCCGGCCAAGGTTCGATCCCTGGCAATCCATATATGGTCCCTGAGCACTTCTAGGAGTCATTACTGAGCGAAGAGCGAGGAGTAACTCCTGAGCATCACTGGGTGTGACCCAAAAATAAAAAGTATTCAACAATGATTCTGATTTTCCTCATCATGTCATTTCCATTACTCTAAAATGAATTTTTGTGAATATCATGACACTTATTTATGGTTCACTGACCCAAACCCCTGATTTAGATAACAGAAGCTCTAGCATGTGCATGCGAGTCTTGCACCCTCTTGAAAGGACACCACACTGTATGGACATGGGTGGGCCTATCCACAGCATTGTCATAGTTAGCTGGACACAGGGACACAGGGAGACAACAGGAGCTACTGGCTGCTACAACTGATGAAATCCTCCATTCACCTTCTGCTTCCTTTATATGCATTCTTTTTTTTTTTTTTTGGGTCATACCCAGCGATGCTTAGGGGTTACTCCTAGCTCATTTGCTCAGGAATTACTCCTGGCGGTGCTTGGGGGAGCATATGGGATGCCGGGGATCGAACCTGGGTCGGCCGCATGCAAGGCAAATGCCCTACCTACTGTGCTATCGCTCCAGCCCCTTATATACATATTAATAGGGTATCTTGGGGATAGGGGGGCGCAGCATACTGGACAGTGGTCAGGACCTACTCCTGAACACTGTCCTCGCTCTGTGCTCAGGTATCACTCCTGGAGTGGGTGATCTGGGATGCAAGGGATGGAGTCCGGATCAGTGCATGCAAGGCCAACACGCGCTTGCTCCACCCACCGCGCTATCACAGGGGCTCCGGCCTCATTTACATTATTATTGTTTCTTTACAAAGTGAGTTTTTTCCTGTAACTTTCTCGGCTCCGATTCCTCACTGCCTCCAGAGTGGTTTTTAATGCCACTGTCATATCAGTTGCTGTGGGAGTGGTCTAAGGGGCAGTTGGCAGGTAGAACAGAGCGATTGAAATTGTGCCCTCACGCAGTAGTATAATGAATTTGCTATTTGCACGTCACTTTATCATTACTTTTAAGTCTATCTTCAAAAGTTCCAGTGAGTATTTGGGATATGAAATCAAACTTATTTTTATAAAGAGGGAAAATTGGTCATTAGAAGGCAAAAGAGAAAAGCCCAGTTAATCCACCCATTGGGTCAGCTATGTGGCCCATGGCATTTCCTGTTCTCGTTCCTGCACATTGCAGGCAGAGACATGCCAACTTCTCAAAGGAGATGCAGATTCGCCCATACTGTAGGCAGTTAATATATACTACATATGAATACACAAAATTGTTTCAATTCAAATGGGACAACCAGATCTGGTTGTATTTTTTATTTCCACAATGCTATGCATTTGATTAAAATGCTCCTTATTAATGTCGCTTCATGAACCTTTCAGTTGATCCATTCTCAGATCTACTTCAAAAGAAAGGGTCTAGAACAGGGAAGACTTTAATTTCCTTCCCTTTTTACGTTTTCTCTGTAAATTCTTCTGCCAGGCTACAATCTATTTAATCCTGATAATCAAACAGAACCTGTAGGATTAGAGTGTTGACAAATGCACTCCCACCCAAAGCGCTGATATACATCACAGCAAAATGAACTGTGACCAATAAAACCCTTCCCTAGTTGTCATCTTGCCACATCTCGCCAACACTGAGAAGTGTCTTAATGAATGTGTATGATCAAGTTGCCGGCTTATTTTCATCCATAAAGAATAGTGTACCAGATGCTCCTGGTCCACTGAATTTGTCACACTGCCGACAAGCTAATATCATTATGTGAGACCACAGGGAAAAAATAAAAGATTCACATTTGATCCATATTAACTACCAGGAGACCCATCAAGGCAGTTGGGCTCGCTCATGATGCAGCAGCTTCGAGCAAATTAGCAGCCCATAACAACTCTGTTATAATGAGTTGCAAGATCTTACACCATAAGCTCAACTCCATTAAACTGAATTCAAGTACATGAATTCATGTACAGAGTATAACCTTAACATCTGTCTATGCTTAGCCAATATTTTGTTTATGCCTTTTTAGGAACAGCCAAATTATCCTCATGTCCCCTGGAATGAGGGACTGTGATTTCGAGTGAATGCAGTGTTACCTGACAAAGAAGAATGAGAGGCTTAAGCACCGTTTCCTGGCTGTAGACCTGGGCAGCTGCTCAGGACGCTGGCAGCTGCTGTGTGCGTGCATATTAGGTCAGTTTTCTCCCACAATGCTCCCTTGCTATTTGAGGGCGGAGAGCAATAGCCTGGCCAGAAATTAAACAGTCAACCAGACATGCATATCTAATAATTATTGCAGAGCTTGTGTTTTGTTAGGTCAAATAATAACTTAAATAATATCCTACTAACCCGGATCTGGGGAACTGATCTACTATAGCAAGCAAAGGAGATTTTTCTCTATGAAATCAATGCTCAATCAATTTACCCAGAGTGGTAAATATCCTGTACAGAATCAGGAGATAATAACATGGATGTTATCCCTAGTCCAGTAACCACCGCTTGTTGTACAGGTGAGGAAAGAGGAAAAGATTGTCACTTTTAACTGGATGTTAAGTGAGAACCAGTTTAGGGAATTTCCATGGAGCTCTGTGTATATAAAAATAAACTTTAATACCCATTCAGGTGTACTAAAAAAGTGAAGATTACATGAGCATCTTAACTCTCATTTCGTCTTAAGCAGTGGGTGTATATGAATCGTTTGCTAAGATAAGAGTCTTCAAAACTCACATCCCTCTTGTACCCACAGAAGTCTGAGTTTGCAGAAAATATGAATTCCACAAATATAAAAATATTTTCTGGATTTTCATGTCCAGACTACACACCTAGCTCTAATCAAGATAGCACCAGGCACAATGGTCAGGCTCAGGAATACTCATTTCCCAGGTGTGACTGCAAGATCAAAAGTCAAAAACACAAAAACTGATGAACAAAGTGCTATAATGAATCCCTGACTGGAGAGCTCCTGGTGGCTGACAGCCAGGCCTCCTTTCCTGGGTGAGAGCTGGGCCGGTCTGCAACCCCCTCTGTGCTGTCAGTCCTCGCCACGTTCCGAGCACAGCCCTGAACTCTTTCACCGCACCTCTCTACCCCTTCACTTATAACACATAACACTTCACCCATACCCAACGGTAAACTAAAATTCTCCAGTGCTTAAAAATAAGTACTTGTCTTGACCTTCCATTAATACAATCAGAGTTGCCATGAAGTTGGAATCCATGTCAACTTCTAGCAAATATTTTTCTGAACTGCTGCCCGACAAACTTCCGCTTCTGCTGCTGGACTACCCTGATACTTGGGACCTGCTGAACACAACTGGACGTAGAGTCCAAAGTTTTAAAATTCATCCTTCTATTTCTCAGCAGATTATATTCTTAACTGAAATCAATTTTGTGTCAAGCATGTGCATGTTTACTTAGTATTTATAGAATTTGCAAATTCTATAAACGTGCTTTAAAGACGTTGGCTCCATTCATGCTGTTCTCTGTTTGGGGACTGCATCCTGAGGTTATTAGGGCTTACTCCTGGCTTTGAGCTCAGGTGTCACTCCTAGCAGGGCTGAAGTCTGATCCCAGGTTGGCCACAGGCAAGGCAAAATGCCCTAATCACTGTACTATCTAACTGGTCCAATTGGCACAATTATTTGATTTACAGCTTTGAATGGAAAATTCTTTCTTGCATTGGTAATGATCTGAACTAAAGCATATAAAACCCATCTCTAACAAATGTCCTATGCATCCAAAGGGCACATTAAGACTTGACCTATTTGGGGGGCAGAGTGATAGTACAGCAGGTAGGGCATTAGCCTTACACAAAGCTGACCTGAGTTCAATTCCTGGCATCCCATAGGATCCCTCAAGCACTGCCAGGAGTAATTCCTGAGTGCAGAGCCACGAGTAAACCCTGAGCAGTGCTGGGCATTACCCATAAAGCTAAAAAAAAATACCTTGACCTATTTTTCTTTGGTGGGATCCAGTGTGTTGCGAGTGCTGGCCAATGCCCCTGCAGAATGGCTAATGCATTTCCCCTGCAATGATGAATGGCCACTCACAAATGTCTGACAGTGTGCACCGGTGATTCCCAAATCAGAAAGAGGATTCCAGGGCTGAGTGGCCGAGCACAATGGTCCTATTCCTCAGCTGAGGCCCACATGTGAATCTGATGTTAGGTTCGCCACACTGCTTCCAGGGGCAGAGCAGAGGTCAGCTCTGACACAGGGTGACCACTCAGACCCCTGGGTTGAGGGATGTGAAGAACTGAAGAGGTGTTTCAGAGATCCTTGTCCTCTTTTGAAAATGAGATTTTGAAATCTGTTTCATAATACATAAGATCAGGCCCGCTAGACACTTCCCTTGTATCATGTGCCTGTAAGCCTGCACACAATGAATGTTATTGCTCAGATGATGAGGTGAATGTAGAGACTCGCCAGCCAGGATGAGAGAGCCTGCAGTCCAGGCCTATCAGTGAAAGCCTTCCCGTCGGCCAATCTCTGCTCACAGCGACATGGTGACAGGGTTCCCAGAACCAGGAAGGAATGGGAAACCCCAGCAGAGAGAGATGATCAAATCCTGTTCATTTGGACGGGATCAGAGAGCTGAAGCCTTCAATTTTGCAGGTACAGACACGGAGGTACAGTGGGATTAAGAGGCCTCCATGTCCTTTGGGGACAAACCAGAGGAAAGAAAATGAAGCTGACATGAAAGCTGGACCCACAGCCCTCCTGCACTTTCTGAGGCATGTTAAACCCCCACCCCCAAAGGAAGCAAACACGCCAACCCAAGCCAACAGCAGCAGAGAAAGGATAGAAGAGGCAGAGCAGGGAGGGCCACGGTGCCTCCTCCAGCCTGGGGGCCTGCACTGGCATGTGAGCAAGCACAGGAAGGGCAGCCCTGAGTGGGGACTGCCCCGAGATGGCCCGTTCTGCACGGGAGGGCTTTTCCCCTCTTTCTATTACTGGCAAGAATGGTGGACAGGCAGCGCTGCCGGAAAATCAGGAACACATTCCTAGGGCATAATAATACAGTGTGCTCCAGTGCCTCCCATAGAGTTAGTACTATGGGAAGTCATAGACCAAGCTATACTTTTCTTCCCTAGGAAGTAGCATGCCTTTCTTGAAAGTGTTAATATATCACCATCATTAGTCCCATCATAGTATTTATGATGCCTGGGAACTTCCAGTGGGTTTTTCTTGTTTCGCTCTTTGAAGGCATATCAGACAGCAGTATCAGACACAGATCTGTCCCAGGATCACACCCCATAGCATTGGGGTCACTCTGTGATGTGAGAAATTGAACCCAGCGCACCACCATACCGAGCATGCACCCAGCCCATAGGGCGTTCTCTCTAGCTCCAGTTTACTTTTATACGCATCATGTGCTGTTTTAATTAAACTTTAATTTGTCATATGTAGGAGGGTTTTGATGAGATAGAAGTGGGTGATCTAATTCATAAAAGACACCAATACCTCAACTGCTGTAGCTTCCCGGGAGCCAGATGTCATGGAAGCATCAAGGCAGGACTCAGTCGGTTTGGCATTTCTCAGGGCCCTGAGCATGTATTTTCTTTTCCTTTTTATTAAAGCAGAACTTTCATCAAACTACAGCACAATGGATCACATAATAATATAGAGTACTGAATCCTATTTTCTATGGACATTAAAAATGAACACAGGAGCCAGAGAGATAGCCCAGTAGTCTGGAATGTGAGCTTGTAAATGGGATATGTGAGTTTAAAACCTGCCAGTGGACGATTCCCTGAGCACAGCCAGAAATAATCTTGGAGCACAGCTCTGGGCATACCTCAAAGCCACCACATACAGCCAAAATTTTACTTAACAGAATAATAATACTATAGAATTTACAGCGCTGAGAGGGAGCCTAGGGGTTGGCACTTGCCTTGTACACGGCAGATCTGAGTTTGATGCTCAGTGGCACTTTCGTCCCCTGACGCCCACCAGATGTGATTCTGAGCAGAGTCAGGAGTAAGCCCCAAGCACAAATGAGTGTGACCTAAAACCAAAAACTATGATTTCTTATTTTTAGATATTATGTCTACTTTGTGAGTTCTTTATAAAGAAAACACTTTGGAGAACATGTAGGTAAGTCACGGATGTTCAGAGAAATCCAAGACATTAGTGAAAGTCACTAGCTTAATGGTGTAAGCAACAGATGCTAGAGCAACCTTAACTTCTATCGCCAGAGGCTCACCTCAGTGGGACACTCTGGGTTTTCTTCTGAACTGACCATGAGCCATACAGCGGCCACAGAAGGGAGAGGCTCACCTGCTATTCTGCAGAGCTATGGGGGACTTGGCTAAAAGTGTCAGTAAACAAGCAGTTAAAGGTCCACTATAACGAAAGATTAAATCATATGATTTCCCATTACATGGATGGACCTAGAGGGCGCCATGCTAAATGAAGTCAGTGGAAGGTGAGGGTGAGATGGAGAATGATGGCTCGCCTGTGGGATATAAAGAAACAGAGTAGGGAACAGCAAATGGCCGAAGGCAATCAAACATGAGAAATGGCCTATTGAGCTGAGCTTAAAAAATTGGGGAGACCCTGAGTCATTGGTGGAAGAATGCTGGTGGGGGTATGGCGTTCGAACACTGCCCCCCCAAACTATTATTAACAGCACTGAAAATGATAATGCCTGGATCACGGCTACGAAGGCATCTTCTGCTTTTATCCGACCATTTTCCAAATACTGAGGTAGAGCAATAACCTCAAAAGGAACAACTTTTAATATCTAGAGAAAAAATAAACTACTGCCAAGCAGACCAGAACACTGTGTATTTGATGTCAGGAAAACTATCTTGGCTCACAATTTCATTTCTTTACTGGAGGAGGGGCACGGGGTTTGGGTTACCCCAGTGGAGGTGCTCCGGCTTTCCTCTTGACCATTTGCTGGGGGACCACTCCTGGCAGTGCTTGGGGAACCATATGTTGTGCCAGGAATATAAAAACCAAAACAGTCACATGCAAGGCAAGCTCCCTGCTCATGGACTACTGCTCTGGTCCCCTAATTTTCATGTCTGCATTTGCTCATACAATACACCAGGCATGGATCTAGGTGCTGGGAATAAATGGCTGTTAATAAAAAGAGATGAAACAACAAATCTATGTTCCTGTTTTCTGGAGTTTTCATTCTAACAGTTGCATATGCCAGCAGGCTGCAAGACCCCACTCGGAGAGGGACGGCTAAGGGATGAGCTTTGGGCTACGGCTTCCACCTTCCCCTCACCTGTGGATTGTAAGAAAGACGGCGTGGATCGCTACAGCAGAAATAAACCTGGTATTTATAACAGGTACATACCAATATTTACCACAACCCCCTTCCACTCCAATACTGAATGGACCAAGCAGTCAATCACTTTTCACAGACCAGCAGGAAACTCCTGCGGCTGCTGCAAATCCCCATACTCCAACAAAGGCGGGCACCAGGCGGGTGAGCAAGAGGACGGCATGGAGGAGGGGGTCAGCCTGTCAGTCTGTGGGCTCTCCCCTGCCCGCACAGAGCAGTGCACAGGAGGAAACACACATTTGCAAGATTTCTCTGGCTTTTATCCCAAAGTGATCATTATAGCTATTCATTAACAGTTATGGGGGGAGCGTTTATCCTCTCTTCATCTCTGGGGAGGGTACAATATAAAAGTTAATGCACCACCACGTGATGTGGCTTCCTGTTCGAGACGAGGCCGTCATTAAAGCAATTACAGCTGCTAGATGTCACGCCTGTCACCTCAGCACATTACCCGGCACTCGGGCCCTAGGGGGATACCCCCTTCCCCTTCCTGTCAGGGCGTCTCCTGCCCAGTTCGGCACAGAGGAGGGAGGGAAGATTTGCTGAACACTGAGGATTGTGAGAGCTAAGAAGCATGAAAGACCAAGACGACGGGGCTCTGGTCAGAAGCCACACGCTAACAGGCCACCTGAAGAACCCAAGCAACATCTCGGTCCCAAAGCCATTTCAGAGAGCTTTAATTCAGACTTATTAGTTAGTATTTGACAAGGGGACAGTTTTGTCAGCTGAGCTAAGCACCCTGGAGCAGTCTGGATAAGCAGGTGCTTTAAACAATGGGGGGGTGATTTTCTTTAACTGTGTTCATAAAAATCATGAGAGAAATACACCAGCCAGCAAGCAACGGACAACTGGGCATTTGCAAATCCTCAGAATACACATTTCTCCAATCACATTTTGCTTAACTCTTATGTTCTAGAATTTGCAGGAATTTGTTTATAGTTTCTTTGGTTACATCATTAGGATGCAAACATCTAGTGTGAATAAAACATGCTTGAATTTCTTTCCCATGCAGAATATTTCTATTGGCAATGTGGGGTAATGGGCCAATGCACCTGTTTCTTTCTCTGAAGTATTGCACTTATTTTCTTAATTGAAGTGGTGACAGATAAACTCCATGAGGTTACTGTAAACTTTGGCCAGTGGCTCTCCATGAGCTACACTATCATCTGATATGCGCATTTTGGGATCACATGCATACAATATGCTTTATGATTTAGAGGGAATGTTGCTTTCACTACTACACTGATGTTATGCAGAGTGAGTGCCTAGATATTATAATTCTCAGGCGAAGCTTTGTAGGTATTTATCATTTTATTTAAGCAGCATTATTAAATAGCTATCGACAAATGAAAAAAGCTTTCAAAGGTCAACTTTATCCTAAGCCATTATTACAAGTCTTAATCTGCAAGATTTACTTTCATTCCTTAAAGCTACATTTCTTACCCTGAACATATATAACATAAACCTGTAGCTTTAACAAAGCACAAGGACATGAGAAGTACACAAGGACATGAGAAGTACACCCAGAGTGCATTGTTAGCTTCTTTAAGGTAGAACAAAACAAATCCATGCCAGGCCATTAAATGTGACACTGTTTCTGACAGAAACAATTTATGGCATTGATGTGGTCATTATTTATCCTCATCACTAGACTTGCACTCATCCAAATTCAATTTCACTACTAACAGAAAACTTTTATCCTGTGATGATCAGAATCAAGGAGAAACCCTTCCCGTACAGCTATTATTACATTTGAGACACACTGAAAAGAAAACTCTAGGCTTCCTTGGGCATTCGCATCACTTTGCTCACAATTCTAGAAAGACACTCAGATCTTAAAAAAGATCCAAACAATCCAGTATTCAACTCCTAACTGGCGGAAGCACCATCTCCCTAATATCTACTTGTTTCTTTTCTCTTAAGTATTAAACTTATTTTCTTAACTGTAGTGGTGACAGATAAACTCTATGAAGTTACTGTAAATGTTGGCCACTGGCTCTCCTGCCAATACCTGTATGGCAAAGGTTACCTATACTTAAGGGAAGTACACAGCCTCTTTTACACCTGAACCATTTGGAATGATGTAATTCTCGCATTCTTGTTTCAATAAACATGCCAGCAAGGAGAACTAGACACCAACGTAAGAAAGAAAAGCAATATAATGAGTTAGATGTCCACTACATTTTTACAGTTCACATAGCGAGGCTGGTCAGGTCTCTTTTTGGTTTGCCATCTGTCGATACTTCCTTAAAGTTGAGGTTTTGCGCCTCACTTTTTATTAAAAAGTAATGGAGGACCACAACTCCCAAGTCAACATTGAATTGCTATCACCAAATTCTCAATTAAGATGACCTAGTTAACAGGGACAGCAAAAGGACCCCAACTTGACTCCAATTTAAACCACAGATCAAAAGCTCTCCAAGGTTTAGTGAATGACAAACCCTGAGCTGTCATAACCGCTACTTGATGGGGGCACACAGACCCTTCCCCTGCTTTCTCTTTCATCACATATCTGGCTTTGACAAGCCCAACAATCAAGACGCTGAAAAAAAGGAGAAACACACAGACTGTCATAAGTAAAATCCATGTTCCCAACACCTCACTCTCAACTTGCAATCTTAAAAACTTTAGCTATAGCCAAGACTCAAGCTAGCAGTCACCACACAATCATCTGCAAAGCAAATCCAAGGCATTTTCTCTTGATCCTTTTACCTTCACGAAAAGGGATCCTTAGACACTTCCAACCTGGAGTCTGGGCCAAGAAGTCACCAAGACACAGCTGATTTCTGCCTTCTCCCTGCTGTGTGAGGGCGGTTCCAGCCTGTCTTCACCACCTGCTCCCTCCCCCAAAGAGCCCAGGAGAAAAGGACCCCAGGAGTGCAGATATCACACACAGGGAGGAGGAACAGTCCCCAAAAATGTCTGGAGGCCTGAGGATCAGAGTTTAATTTCTGCTTTCAGTTGCAAACAGTTGAGAGCCAGCAATGCCAGCCAGCCCAGAGCAGGGAGCTGAGTGGTTGCCTTCTGAAGAGGAAAGAATAGAGTTCAGGCACAAAGGTCTCCATGGTAACAGTGAAGTTAGACCCCCCTTCGGCATTATTTATGCAACATTTCATCACAAAAGGACCCTCCCACTAGCCTGCCTAGCAAATTCTGGTTTCTCTTCCATTCCTTTGCCCCTCGATTTGGATCTGGCTTTTTAGGCTTCTGCACCTCAACATTCAAAAATAAACAGAAATCCCACAGCCTCATGAAATTATTCTTCACATAATCTAGACTTTGTTTCCTGCATGAATTCAAAGGCAAGAGTGTCAAGAAGGTTTAGAGTTCCTAGTCAAATGACCACTTTTCATGTTGAATGGGAACAGTTTGATAAAAAACACCATTACGCAAATTAATTAAAACTACAGTTGAAAGGGAGAATGAAATCTAGCAAAATCTAATCACCCCAAAACGGCTCAGAGAAAAGAGAATATACCGGGATGCTGAGTGGGGCGAACTTCAATGAGCTGAAGATGAGTTCCAGCAAATCGCCAACCTTGCAGTCTCTCAAACGGCTTTGAGGGTCTCATGAGTTCTCTTTTAACACAATTCCCAAAATTATACTCAGCACAAAGTATTTGAAACACACTTGTTGAATTATGAACCAAATGCCAGCATCACTGTTTTTATGAATGACATGGGATAAGGTATTTATTTTATTGTAAATTTTATTATTGAGATTCTGTGGTTTATGATACTACTATTAATGGCTGCTTGTGCACATAATTCCACACATCACACCCAATATACCAGGACAAAGTGTTTATTTTACTTCAGGGCCACACCCTGGCTGCTTAGAGGTTCCTCCTGGCTTTATGTGCAGGTAAAGCTCCTGGTGGGGTTGTGGGACCCTACGGGATGCTGAGATCCAGCCCAGGTAGGCTACATGCAAAACAAGTGCCCCACCCGCTGTAAAATTATTCAGGCTCCAGAGCAATGTGGTTAAATAAAGCTAACAGCCCATTGCAATTAGGCTACTTGGAGTATTAAGAAGATATTATAGTAAATAACATTCTTCAATTGTACACTATGTTGTACAATTGAAGGATGTTAGGATGGTCTTTGAAAGGAACGCTTCCTGTCTTCTTTGGGAAAGAGCAAGAATTGTATTTAGTTTAAGCTATAATATGACATTTAAAAGTATGATTTTGATTACTTTTAAACAATACAAGTTTATTCTTAAAAATCCACAAAATGCATGCTCGCAAAAAAGCCATTCTTATTTCATTGGCTCCTGATAATACTACACAATCTTTTAATGAATTTTTATGTCTAGACCTCAGTTTTGTAGCTGGAATTCAGGCTTAATTAGGTCTTCGTGGTCTTTAAGACACTTTCTCAAGATGGGTTCAAGGGTGATGCAATTCCATGAGCGTGTGTGGTAAGATTTCCAACACCAGCAAGACTGGTACCACCTCTGTTTGTATCTCATGGGGTACTAACTCATCTGGAACAAGCTAGTTCTACTGTCCTGAAAGCAACAATCTCCTCCACTTTCTGAGTCAGCCAGGGGCAATATCTTGATGGAGCCTTTTCCCACAGGTCATTTAATGCTATTGTACTTTTCTCTATTCATGTGACACTGTAGTCAAACCACAAATTATTTTCATAGATAGACTTATACAAGTTGTAACAAGCATGTATAAGAATATATATATATATATGTACACACATCAATCTAAAAATATAACCTTGGGGAAAGGCACTGTCCATACGTGGCAGTACTCAGGGGTACTCAGGTGTCACCTTGCCACGCTTACAGAACCATATGCAGGGTCAGCACTGAAGTGGGTCAGCTGCAAGCAGGGCAAGTGCCTCGCCTTCCACCCCATTGCTCCAGCTCCCTCATCTCAAAGGGCTTCCTTAAGGCTCTGTGCTCAAGGATCACTCCTGGAGGTACTCGGAGGACCATACGCAATGCTGTAGGTTGAACCAGGGTTGGGCATGTGTACCATAAATGTTTTTACTGGCTGTACTAACTTTCCATTCAACCTGAAATAATAGATAGATAGATAGATAGATAGATAGATAGATAGATAGATAGATAGATAGATAGATAGATAGATAGATAGATAGATAGATAGATAGATAGATAGATAGATCACTGTCTTCCTGTTCATCATCGATTTGCTCGAGCAGGCACCAGTAACATCTCCATATGACCTGTCTCATGCAAGTAGAGCCCAAGGGCACCTGCTTGCTCCAGGAACATAAAGAGCCTCAAACCATTCCATCAGGTCATGGGAATAAGGTCTATAATTGTTACTGGTATTTGGCATTTTTTTTGGCTAATCTATCCAATTGTTAATTACCTCCCTCTGCCCTTTAAAAAAAAAGCTGGGCCAGAGCAATAGTACAGTAAGACAGATCTGCCTTGCCCACAGTCAACCTGGGCTTGATTCTCCAGCACCTCAATGGTCCCCCAAGCACCGCCAGGAGTAATTTCTGAATGCAGTGCCAGGACTAACCCCTGATCATCGCTGGGTGTGGACCAAAAAACAAACAAAACCTGAAAATGCAAATAAAATCTAGAATCAGGTGATTATACTCTATGCTTTAGTTGGATACATGTGTTGCTTTCAAAAGCATACATTAATATGTCTATTTCTGATACTGTGTGTGTTTGAACCCAGGACCTCACACAATCAAGATGTGTGCTCTGCTGTTGACACACATGCCTGGATTAGCTTATCTGAGCCTGCTCTACATATTTACAGGATTGAAAAAACAGGTAAAGCCACCACCTAGTGTGATGGAGAAGCGAAGTTTCTTGTGGTCAGAAACGACACAACACGTAAGTATGTGTACAGGGGACAAAGGGACGAGAACAGATTCTGCTACTGGATCAGAGTCATAAATATCATGACCTGCTGGGCCAAATGCCTACATCTTGGTTTCCTCGGCAAAGAGAACCAGGGCTCCTCAGGAAAATGGCTAATTCCAAAACTAGGGCAGAGACGGTACAAGATGAGCCGGAACATCATCTAGTTCCTGAAAGAAAGAAGTACTCAAGTAGGAAAAGGATGAAAGAACTTCAAAGGGACATAGAAGTCAATGTGGAGAAATATCCCAACTGGAACAATTTCAGCAACAAAATAAATGGCATTGTTTGGCATTTTAACTGGAAATATAAATATGAGTCCACATTGATATAAATTAATCACAATAAATAAAACCACAATGGGAGTAATTCTTTTTGTTTGTGCATTGGGCCATACCTAGTGATGCTCAGAGGTTACTCCTGGCTCTGAATTCAGGGATCACTCCTGGCAGTGGCTGGTGGACCAATGGAGGTGCTGGTGATCAAACCCAGGTCAGCTGTACTGGCCCTGTAGGTTGAATTTTAAGGCTATTTTATGTGTCCAGCTGGTTACTGGACTTCCCTGGCCCTGGTGCCTGCTGAGTACAGCTCTGGTCTCTCTTGCGATTCTTCCTTTGTCTGGTCTGAATCCTGGTTTGCCTTTATGAGACTTATGGCTGTGTCTGAGACCCTGCTCCGTCCTTCCTATTTATTATCGCCATTGAATTACCCTCACTATTTTCTTTCTTTTTTTTTTGTGGGGGGTCACACCCGGCAATGCTCAGGGATTACTCTCTGCACCTCTGAACTCAGGAATCACTCCTGGCGGTGCTCGGGGACCATATGGGATGCCAGGAATCGAACCCAGGCAGGCCGCAGCAAGGCAAATGCCCTACCTGCTGGGCTATGGCTCCGCCCCTTATTATTATTTTATTTTGCTTTTTTGTTGTTGTTGTTGAACCCTCATTATTTTCATGTCCTGAATTATTCCAGAAGATTCAGTGTATGTGAACTGATAGCATAATAGCAATGCTGGTCTGCTGTGGCTTTGCAGAGGGTTTGAGAGTACATGAGCAATACTGGACATCTACCCAGACTATCAAATATGTTTTGAGAGAGTTCGCTATTTAAAAGGGGACCAATAAAGTGCCCCTGTAGCCGTACATTTTAAAAAAAATGAGCATTTTTACTTCTTTTCATATATACTTAATCATTTAATTATTTTTCTTTTTATTTTTTTTTTCCGCATTTGGACTTCCCTCTTGTCAGAACTCCACCCAGCAGACCAGCCCATCACAGCCGGCTCGCAAGTAGCCGGTTCATCAATAAATGCTTTATTTGGAGGTGTTTAAAAAGAGTTTGCCTCCCGCCGGCAAGCCTGACAAGCTTCTCGTGGTTGTATTTGATATGCCAAATTCCAGTACTAATTATATTAGGTCATTCCCAATGACCTAATATAATGGTTTGAGGCTCTTTACGTTCCTGTAGCAAGCCGATGCCCCTGGCTCTACTGGCATGAGACAGGACATATGGAGATATTACTGGTACCCGCTCTAGCAAATAGATGATCAACGGGAAGATCGTGATCGTGATCGTGATCTTTTTAATTTTATTATACCACCCTGAGATATACAATTACAAAGCTGTGATTGGGTTTCAGCCATACAGTGTTCACCAGTGCACACTTTCCCACCAACAATGTCCCCCAAAAAATGAGCATTTTATGGTCATGATTCAGAATTCTAAAATGCATTCGCTGTATGTAACTAGTGACTTAAACCTGGATCTCTAATCTGAAATTTAGGAAATGGCACTCAAAATGGAATTTCTAGGGGCCAGAGTGATAGTCCAGCAGGTAGGGCGTTTGCCTTGCACGCGGCTGACCCGGGTTTGATCCCCGGCATCCCATATGGTCCCCGAAAGCACCACCAGGAGAAATTCCTGAGTGCAGAGCCAGGAGGAACCCCTGAGCATTGCCGGGTGTGACCCAAAAAAGAAAAAAAAAATGGAATTTCTAGACTCACAAAACAGTTAAGTTTATTGACCAGGGTCACACTTGCTGAACTTTCTTGATGTGCTAAACAGAAATCACAAGATCTGTGGTGAGAAAAAAGGCTGTAGTATTTAAGCCTTAAAGGTGTCCTTTCCTTTAATGCATTTCTCTCTACCAGAAGATAGACACAGCTCACACTGGGAGAGGCACCCTCAGGAGCTCCCAGAAAGTCTGTGCCATCACCCCAGGCTAAGTCACTCTCTCCTGGTGTGACCTTTCAAAGACAAATGTTCTTTGTTCAGTGTCTTCTACAGCACTTACAGCACTGTGTTTCTTTTACAAACTCATACACCTGTAACCTAATTTTCCAAATAATAAAGGGTTAAATCACAAGAACATGAGCCGGATGATTATTTGAAGTCACCCAAACTGGTTTTATTATCAGTAATTAAATGTGTTACTTTATTAAACTTACCACTGTAACGTCCCTGCTCGGAAAGAACAAATTATTCCCTTTAAAGTTTTTTTTATATTAGTTTTATGCTAATTTTATTTGTAATTAATTAAACAAACACTAGTACAACCAAATCCAGGAAAAATATGAAATATGTTTTTTGGGGCCACTTAACAGATCTGATTCTGGTTTCAGAGGTCACTGCCTTTTTAAAGGGCAGAGGGAGGTAATTAACAATTGGATAGATTAGCCAAAATACCAAGAGTATCCCACCCGCGTGGCAGAATCTGGCATGCTACCCGTGTCGTATTTGATATGCCAAAAACAGTAACAACAATACACCTCATTTCCATGACCTGCATGAATGGTTTTAGACTCTTCATGTTCCTGGAGCGAGCAGATACCCTTGGACTACAGTAGCAGCAACAGGGGATGAATGAAGACATTACTGGCGCCTGTTGGAGCAAATCCATGAACAATGGGAAGACAAGTGATACAAGTGATACAAGCCAAAAATTAAAGTCAACTTTTTTTTTTTTTTTTTTCTGCACAGGGATCACTCCCAGTGGGGGGCTGGGGATCACATGTGGTATTGGGATTGAACCCAGGTTTAATCATGCAAGGCAACTTGCCACAACCTCTGTACTATCTCTCTGGCCCCAAAAAGTCAACAAATTATTTACTTACATACGTAAAGTTCAGTTCACCTTTTACAGCTGTACATACAGAATTAATTCGCTGGGCAGGTAATATAAGAGAAGTGCTCATTTCAGCCTTAGAAGGAGTTTGCCATCTAATGAGAAGGTAATGTTTTGTGAGTAGGGGGTGTTACACTGTATTTACCTGGTAAAATGGTGATGGCTCTTTGCAACTGGTTAGTGCACAGGACCTTGATTATTTAAAAGTGACTCAGTGACAGCACAGGAAGCTAAAAAAGAAGAATCTTTGCCATTAAAGAATTTTTTAATCTGTATTTTCCAAGAGAAGGGATTTGTGGCCCCATAAGGCCACAAAGCCATGAAAGAGGAAATAAGGGATAAAGAGTGATGCAGAGTCTCTCTGGGTCTTGTTTAGAAAAGGAAAGGAGTAAATGTGGGAAATGGTAATGGCAAATTAAAACTCCCCATTGAATATACACAAAGAGACTTAAGTGATAAACTCTAAATATCTGCAGGGTTAGCCACAATGTGTAAAATAAGAGGGAGAGAGATGCAGAGATATAGAGAGAGACAGAGAGAGAAAGAGAGGAAACTGGGGTACCTGCTATTAAGGCAGCATGGGGTGGCGGGAGGGGTGGGGTACATTGGTGGTGGAAATGGGGCACTGGTGGAAGGATGGGTGCTGGTATGCTGTATTACCAAGAACCAATTATGAACACCTTTGTAATTGTATGTTTCACGGTGGTAAAAATAATAAATTTTTTTTTTTTTAAAAAAGAAGAAAAGGAAAGGAAGGAGAGGGAAATCTGACTTGGGGTGACTGGTCTGACCAATTCCAGTAGGCTCTAGGGAGGACAGTTCCTCGTCTGGTACTTGACCCTGTATTGTTTTAGCACAGAGGAAATACTGGCTTCTTGTGCAAATAAGATGAAGGAGATGGTTTTGAGTGTGGGCTCTAGAAGGGAACAGTGACTAGTGTGGCTTTGTGATTGACGGTTGTCAAACGGACAGTGCAGGATCTGAGAGAACACAGAAGGCCGACCTGCCTTCTTGCAGAGAGCTCTCTTTACCAGTCGACCATTTCCGTTCAGGGCGTTGTTGACGGCTTCCTTTGAAATAGAGCTTCAGAAGTCTATGAGATGCTGGTGCTGGGGAGATAGTACAGCGGGTAGGGCACTCGCCCTGCTTGCAGGACCAACCAGGGTTCGATCCCCAGCCTTCATTTAGGTAGTTGCCAACTTTTTACTGTTGCATACAGAAGCAAGGTAAAGGGAGTGTACCAGGGTCTTGGTGTCGCTGAAGAAGTGGGGACTCGGGGCCTTGAGGAGAAATGAGCCACTTGGGTGTAGGGTTGGGAGAGCTCTGGTGGGTGTTGGTTTGTTTCCCCTGCTCCTTTTGGGCAGGTAGCTTCCTCCTTCTAAACTCAGTTTCCTCGTTTAGAAAATTAGCTTGAAGACTGCCTGTCTTATACTGTTAAAGGTGGAATAAGATAATGTAGTGTTAAGACTAAGAACAGTACAGATGTAAGGTATAGTCTGCTTTTTTACACAGAAGCCTCAGAAAAATGCTAATTATAATCTATAGTTGTAACTTAGTCATTGTATATTCTTTTTTTTTCTTTTTGGGTCACACACGGCAATGCTCGGGTTACTCCTGGCTCTGCACTCATGAATTACTCCTGATGGTGCTCGGGGATCATATAGGATGCTGGGTATCGAGCCTGGGTTGGCCACATGCAAGGCAAATGCCTTACACTCTGGACTATTGCTCCAGCCCCTGCATAGTCTTATATTTAGTGATTTTCATGCATTTATATTGAGGCCACATCATAAGGGTGGTACTCTCAGGGCTATTCCTGTTTCTGTGCTAGGGAACCAAACATTGCCGTTGACTGAACCAGGGCCTCCCTGCGAACAGAGCTGTGCTGTGTGTTGAGCTGTCTTTCTGGCTCATCGTGATGAAGTAAGTTTGGCACTTCAAGACAGTAGCTGAACATGTTTTTTTATCTCCTAAGAACCTAGAGTACTAAATACATTAACAGTACTTAATACTTATTGATCCTTGTTGATTATTTAGTACATGCTGATGAACCTTTGGGGACTGCTTCAAAGGCATAATATATGCAAGTCAGTGAGAAGTTGGTCATACATGGACTCAGAGGTAATAAAAAAATGTCTTGCAACAAGCCAGATGACCCCCCCACTCCATGAGGGCCTCCATTTTCTACATCCAGACTTCCCTCTCATCAGACCTCCACCCAGCAGACCAGCCTAACACAGCCCGGCTTACGTAGCCGCTTGCAGCAGCGCAGTTTATCGATAAATGCTGGACTTAGAGATGACTACAAGAGTATGCTACCTGCACGGCAGATCCTGGCAAGCTACCCGTGTTGTATTTGATATGCCAAATACCAGTAACACTATAGACCTCATTCCGAATGGACTGAGGCTCTTTATGTTCCTGGAGCAAGCAGATGTCCTTGGGCTCTACTAGCATGAGACCGGACATATGGAGATGTTACTGGGGCCCGCTCGAGCAAATCGATGATGAACGGGAAGACAGTGATACAGTGATTTGGCATATCAAATACGACACGGGTAGCTTGCCAGGCTCTGCTGTGTGGGTAGCATACTCTTGTAGTCATCTCAAAATCCAGCATAGATAGATAGATAGATAGATAGATAGATAGATAGATAGATAGATAGATAGATAGATAGATAGATAGATAGATAGATAGATAGATAGATAGATAGATAGATAGATATAGATATGTATCATTTTATCTCAAAAGTCTTCTGGGAAGATTTTTTGCCCAACTTATATGATGTGCTTAGGATTAAACCAGAGTCAGCAGCATGCAAGAAAAGTACCTTAGTTATTGTACTATCTCTGGCTCGAGTCCAATTAATAAAGGATTTTTTGGAAATAAAAGGAAAAGGGTTTCTACGATTCACAAAATTGTATTTTTATCTAATTCATATTCTGTTGCTGTGTCTGGGCCATCCCAGGTGGTGCTCAGGTCTGATTCTTGACTCTGCACTCAGGGATCACTCCTGAAGGGATTTGGGGACCTTGTCGGGGATCAGGGATCAACCCAGGCTGACCACATGCAAGTCAAGAATCTTCCCTAGTGTACTATCACAGGAGCAAACTGACCAAACTTTAAAAACCAAAACCACAGGATGTCGAAAGCAGTGCTCTGCAAGGTAGCCTCAGTTTTACTATAGAGGTTATTTTAGAAAAAAATTCAACGTTCGAGTCAAAATCAGAGGAAGAGGAATACCACTTAAATGGCTTCATCATGTTGAGCTCCAATTACAGTGAGGTTAAAAAGTAAAGAAATAAGGGGACAGGCAGTCACAGAACGATCTCTCATGCGGGATATAAGGGAACACAGTAAGGAAATAACAAACAGTGAAAAACAACAGATCATGGGAACTGGTCTGCAGAACTGAGTTTAGCACAATAGGGAGAGGCTGAAAGGGGATTCCCTGGGACAGAGGTGAAGGGAAACAGGAACTCTGGGAGGGTGCAGTCTTAGAACACCATAAGCATGCCACTCTATCATCCCCATTACTGCAAATCACGGGGCCACAAATAAAGCTAAAAACAAAGAGAATAAGCAGCACAGATGTAGGAAAGCGTTAACCTTCTGATGGAGTGGCAGGCTTTGGAGTGGCTTCCCGATAAGTTTAAGGTGAGTATTTTCTTTTGCATTTCAGTAAAGCCTGATCTTTTCAAAGAGCTGTTTAAAGAGTCAACTCTTCTAAAATTTTGGCTTTTCGTTTTCTAAGAATCAGCATTCCAGCATAAAACTCTGTAAATCTATTTATTATCCCTCCAGACTGGAGGTATAAAATTACAGAAGATTGACATTCAAATTACCGAGCTTGCTTTCCAAGGACCTGGTGAAGCTCCAGCACAAAGATTCTCTTGCAATTAAATCTTTGCAAGGGCTAATATTTTTAGGGCCACTTCCACTGTTCATTTGCGTCGCACAGTTATCACTGCTGTCAAGGCCAGAAAGGATAGTAGGACAGGCGGATGTGGTGGAAAAAGGAGAAAAAAAACAGAGGGAAGAAATCCAACTAACAATCTGGACAACTGCCAAGCTCCTGGTAGTGACAGACACTAGATCAAACTAAACCGCTGACTGAGACAGTCAGAAACTGGATCCGCAGACTTAGCTACTGGAACTCCGTCACCGAATGTTGCTTTCTGCGAATCACTGCAAAGTCCATCTCCACAACTGGACCGTAGAATCTGTACAATCCCAGCAGTAAAATATATTTAGATTATTATTTGTCCTTCCCTCCATTTTCCACATCCGACTTCCCCTCGTTAGAACTACACCCAGCAGACCAGCCTATCACATCCCGACTTCGCGCCACTCGGTTCATCAAAAAATGCTGGATTTTGAGATGACTACAAGAGTATGCTACCCGCACGGCAGAGCCTGGCAAGCTACCGTGTCGTATTTGATATGCCATATACCAGTAACAATTATAGACCTCATTCCCATGACCTGACGGAATGGTTTGAGGCTCTTTATGTTCCTGGAGCAAGCAGGTGCCCTTGGACTCTACTTGCATGAGACAGGACATATGGAGATGTTACTGGGGCCCGCTCGAGCAAATCGATGATGAACGGGAACACAGTGACACAGTGATTTGTCCTTCAGGAATGGGGATCCAAACCTCATCGTTGGGACCTTTTTTTTAATTTCCTTTTTTATTTATTTTTTTGGGGGGTCACACCCGGCTATGCTCAGGGGTTTCTCCTGGCTCTGCACTCAGGAATCACTCCTGGCGGTGCTCGGGGGACCATATGGGATTCCAGGGATCGAACCCACGCCAGAATGGGCCAGCCATGTGCAAGGCAAACACCCTACCAGCTGGACTATCGCCCCAGCCCCATGGGACCTTTCATCATTGGCAGTGGCTTCCGAATCCAGCCTTCGCGTAAAGCCCTCGCAAAGACAGACTAAGAATACCCAGTGATTTCCAGGATGCTGCTCTGCCCTAGCGTGAAATTAATTTCACAGCCTTCAAAGCACCAAGGGGTTCTGAAATAGGATGTGTAGCTACCGACCTGTGAGGGTTCAGCAACCACCCCGTGGCATTTCTGACACTTGAATTGATCAGTTCATGAAATTCCTATCAATTTATACTTTTTGGAATAAACAAAGCTGTAAGACAGGAATTCCCAGTTACCAAACTGGCAGCTGCAATGACTGTGAGCCACAGAATTTCCAACAGGATGTTTTAAATGCATCAATTAATTAGAGGTAGAAGAACAACTGTTCTGTTGAAAGGGCCTAAAACACCACAATGCTCCAGTTTGATCTGGATATATGCTCTTCCTAAATGATTGCAATCACAAAAACACAGCTAAGCCTCCTTCCATATTTTAGGGTCACACACATGGTGGTGTTCCCCCAATACGTGCTCAGGGTTTGCCATGGGGAAATCAAGAGACTATTCAATACTGGGGATCAAACCCAGGGGTCTGGCATACACAGCACGCACTCCAACCTGCGGAGCTTTCTCCCTACTCACGGTGTTCTCATTTGTAAAGTAGTCCCATCAACCATATGCAGCACACACACACACACAAACACACACACAATTTCTTGGCAGAATGTAAAAATTTTAAATTACAGAAAAGTCACCAATAGCGGAAGCTTGGCTTCTCTGTTGCAGGATAAAAACTGTAAAGGATATGAAGAATATTTTAACCTTTCTGATATACCTAGTGATGTGTAAAACACTATTGTATAAGAAAATACACTCAACACTTTTTTGAGGCACAGTAGCGATGCAAGTGTGAAACAAGTCTTCAATAGGGCTATAAACTGATCACACAATAAAGAGTAGTTACCGTAAACAGCAAATTACATCTGAAAGTGTAAAAACAAAGGCAAACCTCAGTTCATCTCAGCAGAAAGAGTACTGCATCTTAATCTGCCGGTATTAAGAGTAGCATTTGTTTCCATGTTTTGCATAATTAGCCAATGTCTTTATCTGATATTCTTTAACATCTATATAAAGTGGTGACCACGAATAATACTCTGTGAACAGAGCAAGCCCTGTTTCTCTGGCCGGACTTGAGTATTATGTCACTGTCCTAGGCTGACGCCTAAGGAATACCAATCAGAAAATGTACATGACTAAGCATTTCAAGTTCTTCCCACAGAGTGGTCTGCCAAGACGCCAGCCAAAGAGAATCATTTCAACATGTTTTCTTGCAATAAAATTAGTTCAAAAAAAATCAAGTGGGCTTCATTTTAAACAAACCTAAGTAGTTTCTGGAAACATACATTTTAATATATCAAGTCATAGCTATATCAATATTTTTGGTATAACCATTTCGCATAGGAAATACCTCTCCTTGGCTATGATCATACATTCTTATGTTTTTCCTGGAATATTCTGAGCTCTCTAGCTTTCCGGATTGAATACTGATAGAGCAGAGAGTGGACGCTCAGATACAACACAGACTGGTTTGTGTTGGTACAGACAGTCCGATGGACATACATTCTACACAGTTGTTTACCTTAACTCTGTGACTCCTATTTTCTCTCTTTCCTTCTTTGGTGCTATTTGCCTTCCATTCACTACATTCCATTCACCAGTTTTCCACTCAGTAGTATTCCATTCACTAGCATTTAGTTAGCCAATCTTGATGAACGATTATAGATTTGTCACACTTCTTTTTGAACATCTGTGGACAACCCTCTAAACTTACTTTTATGATGGGGCTGGATGTGTGTGGAGGACAGGGCAGAGAATTCATAGCAAGTCCAAACTGATCTTTAAAACAGGACTTGGCTTCCAGACAGGGTAGCCTTGTACAGACAATGTCTCTCTCGGAGGATGAACGCCCACTCAGATTTCAAAGTAGTCGATTTTGTAGGGAGAATCTCAAGCTTTTCTTTAATAGGATTTGAAAACACTTCTCTCTAGTTCTGTTCTTTGTCTAATTCCCCCCTATTTTCTGACTGTGCTCAGGAATGATCCTCGTGGCATCTGAGGGGCTACATGTAGTCCAGCAAGTCAGGATGGGCTCCATAGGAGCAAGCCCCTGCCTCTCACACTATCTCTCTGGCCCACACCTCTCTGTTGCTAAACCTCTCTCAAATAGTGGTACCTCCAAAATATAAGCCCTGACTCAACACGGTTCTAGAGTTGAGAGCATCTATTCAGAATAAGTCTTTTTTTTTTTTGGGGGCATTTTTGGGTCACACCTGGCGATGCTTAGGGGCTTCTCCTGGCTCTGCACTCAGGAATTACTCCTGGCCATGCTTGGGGGATCATATGGGATGCCGGGGATCAAACCCAGACCGGCACGGGCTGGCTGCGTGCAAGGCAAATGCCCTACCCGCTGGACTATCGCTCCAGCCCCAAGTCTTTATTTTTGTACAGCAGCTCTGCTGATAGCTCCCTTAGCTCTCAAATACTGAGGCTGCTATCTTCATAACCAACATCCATCTGGACTGAAAGCATTCCTTGGCAATTTCAGAGAATATCTAATCACTGGATGAAAACTAAAAGCTTACTTAATTCCGTATATATGTGCATGTTTCTTCTTCTAAATTCACTATTTGGCTTCTGCCAATGAAGTGCTTTTGCTAATTCACAAATGAGTGTCTGGACTGAAAAATAATAACAACAAAAATAATAATAAAGAAAAGAAGGACTCGTGTCTTATGGGCTAAGGATATCCCCACTGGCAAACAAGTCATCCTCACTTTTCAGTCATAGAACTGCCTTTGTCCACATTCTCATGTGATAAATAAGAACTGAATTTTTTTCTTATATTACAACAGCAACTTAGATGTAGACTGTAATTTTCCTAATGCCTTACACACATCTAAAGAGAGCATATTATTCTTTTATTTTCACTGTGTACTACCATAAGAAAGCGATGCAATAGATTTTTTTTTAAAAATCTCCAGATCTCATAGGTTACAAATGGTGGAAACTATATTTGAATTTGAGTATTCTGAACTTCATGTTTTCTTAATCCAAGGAGAAATCCAGAGTAATTTGCAAGGTCTAAAAAAGTATCTCTTGAATAGGGCAGAGAAAATGATACAGTGAGCCGAGTGTTTGTTTGCCTGTATGTGGCCAACCTAGCTTGGATTCCTAACACCCCATATGATCTCCTAAGCACCTCCTGGAGTGATCCCTGATCACAGAGTCAAAAAACAAGCCCTGAGTATAGCCAGGTTGCACCTCCCCTGTAAAATGTGTATGTGTATACATACATATATGTATATATACATATATGTATATACATATATATTCATACATATATATGTATACATATATATATATTTATACATATGTTTAATGAAAACAGAAGTATCTCCTGGAATCATCCAGAAACACCAACATATTATTTTTAGGGGTAATCTAACAGTGAAGCAAACTGCCCACCCCAATGTTCCCCACCCAATCAGGAATTTCTCACTGGGACAAAGTAGGGCCACCTAAGAATTAGCTGGGTGTCTAGAAAGGACAGTACCCAAGACCCCCTCCATTCTGCTCAACAGAATCTGTATCTTTATCAACTTCCACTCTGCCGAACATGCTAAAGGTAATGAAGGTTGATGTTTAACTGAAAGATTCAATATTCACTTTCTGTTTACATCTGCATGACTTTATTGTTCTATGTTTAAAAAAAAGAAAATCCACTTCACTTCTTTCTTCATTGCTTGGAAAGGGGTTCAAGATGAGAGGACAGAAAAATATGTGATGCTTTTATATACATTGGGATAAAATATGGAACATTAAAATTAAATACTTTAGTTACCACAATAATTTATTAAAAGTCCTTTCACTAAATTATTGAAAAGTTTAATTTACATCAAATTAAGTATTTATTGAGGACTGGCTCTTAAAAACATCAAAGTAAGTACAACCCACAATCTGCTTCAATAACTCATGATAGCCCCATGACTTTTCCTGGAAAATATAAAGAGGAAGCAGAAGAGTTCACCATGGCACCAAGCAAGTTTGATCACAGACAGAAAATTTCTCTCTGACGGGGCTTTAGGAAAACACATCTTAAACTGTTTATAGTCATCAACAAACTTAAGAGATGAAGAGAAACTTCCTCAAATAAGATGTACAGATGGCCAGTAAGTGTATGAAAAAACGTTCTGTGTCACTTATTATCAGAGAAATGCAAATCAAAGCAAAAAAAACAGAAATATCATCTCTATTAGTGAGGCTTGCACACATCAAAAGAACAAAACAACGAATGTTGCTGGGGTGTGGGAACAAAGAGGAACCATCACGTATTACCGGTGAAAACGTCCAACTGGGTCAAACTTTTGGAAAACAAGATGGATGCTTCTCCAAAACTTAAGAACTGAGTTTCCATATTGTCTGTCTGGATATATGCCCCAAAGGCCTCCGAACTCCAATCATAAAGACATCTGTACTCCTATGGTCATTATTCACAGGAGCTAAAATATCGAAAAGCCCAAGTGCCAAAGAACAGATGAGTGGATGAAGAAACTATGGCTCAAACACATAATGGAACACTATTGGTTACAAAAAGACACAATGCAAGTTGACATTATGTGGAACTGGAGTGAACCAGGCTGAGCAAAGTACGCCTGAAAAAGAGAGACAGATACAGTATGATCTCTCATAGTTGAATTTAAACCATGAGAGGTGAATATCATGTGGCCAGAAGCCACAGCCCTGAGCTGGTACACAGGAGTGAGCAGTGTGGCACTTCATTCATTTCTTCGTTTAGAGCCATGCTCAGGGCCTACCCAAAGCACAGCTCTGTGCTAGGATGTTGCTCAGGGTGTTGCTTGGGAAACAATGAGTTTTCAGGGACTGAGACAGGACCTTCCACATGCAAAGCATATACCCAGTGCACAGACCTGCCTCTCTGGCCCTTCGCACATCTTTTTAAAGTGAGGACTAGTACAATAAATTTCATCTCAAAATAACGGAACAGAATATTTCAAGACAATCACACTGTCAATGAACAGTTTAGATCAGGAAAGAAATGCTAGTAAGTAATTCAGCAGTAAGAGTATGAATGTTGACAGTAATGTGTGTTCTAGTGACAAAAATGCGACAGAAACAGCACTGGGAAGGTACCCATGTCAGCCTATGTGTTGTGAGGGTGAAAGCTCCCAGCTGAATGGAATGGAAAGAAGGCTGAACTCTCTCCATAGCAAATCTGCCACTCAACGGAGAGTTGCAAGGACATTTCTTCATGAGTGATGCACTATTTTAGGGAGACCATATCTAAATGGGGAAGTACTTAGGATAACTCACCTCTGACTGAGACAAAAAGAAATAACGGAAATCTGTGTCTGTGTGATGTATACAGGAAGAAGAAAGCATATGAAAACGCTTCACATGTGCAAAATTGTTGAATAGCACAGTTATTTGATAACTATATAAAGTAAATCACAAAATTTTTAACATAAATTTTCTCCTTCCTGATATTTGACACATGAGAAATGATAAAATCACACTTTGTTCATTCTTATACTACAGTGATACTGTAATATATGGATTTTACATTCTTTGCAGAAAATTTCTGTAAAGGCATCGTAATAGGTCACAAAGAAAACACATTTGAGTTAAGGTCACTAGAAATAAAATTTAGACTTTTAAGTTTTAATGTGGTTTAAAATTAAAGGTCACTGCATACTGAAATCATTTTATTGGATTTTTCTGCTACTATTTACTTGTTCCTGTCTCACAAAGCAGTAAGATGTAAATAACTCACACTTTTCTAGATAATATATCATTATGAAAATCACATAAATATATTTATTACCATATAGTTTAAAAATGATTATATAGAAATGTCCACTTTTGATCTTAGTAATCCTTCAATTAGACATTAATATAAAAAACCAGGAAGGCAATAGGAATTTGCTTTCCTGGTTTGGGATAACAGGCAGCTAATTTATATTAAAATTCTTATTTGGGAAGTTAAATTACTAAGTAACAAAAAGTACTCCAGATTCAGAATATATTAAAACATATTTGAAGGCAGGAGAGAGAGCTGAGAGGGTTGGAACATGGGCATTGTGGGAAGAAGGTTCAGATTTGAGGGCTGACGTGAGAAAGTCTGTGGGTACCATCAGAAGTGATGCACCAAACCAGTGGGTGGAGCCGAAATACAACAAACAACCAAGCAAAACATTATATATATAAATAAATGTATGTATGTATATATATATATATGCATGTATAAACACTTAGGTACTATTTATTAACTGTTTCCATTTATTAACGGAAACAGTCTAGTTTGAAACACCCATGTGGAACGCCCAGCACACTGCTCCCTTCCTCCATAAGCCATGTCACAACGTGAGAACCAGACACCCTTCCCTACTCTCTTTGTTCCCAAGGCTCAGGTGCGAGATGCTCTCCCCAATGGCGTGGTAATTAGTCTCTTTATTAAGTGAGGGATGCAAAGCATTTGATGAGAACCAGTTTCTCTTTTGTGCAAATTAATGAACTTCCTTTTCATTTATTTCCTGATGAGAAAATAGCCCACCATAGAAATATAATTTTTAATATTGCAACTGGCTCATAATGCTTCAGCATTACAGCGACTATGTATTCAGATGATCATAATTAGGAAATTACAGGTAGCGATATCTTGGAGCTATTTTCTTTGCATTGTTGGTTCCAAGAATAACTTCATGATTTTCATCATCTGCTAAGACTTGGGGAATCCAAAGCCACCCCCCACAACCATTTCTCTGCAGACTCTTTCCCCATGGGCATGCGTCAGTGTGCATGATAAACAGGATGGCTTTAGAGAGCTCTATTCAAACACTTCCTTGGCAGTCCCAGCAAGAAACAAGGGCACTGCCCTTTGGCCACTGGGACTGGAATGTCCTCGCCGGGGTCTGTCCAGATGGAAGAGTGAGACGCTGAGCCAGTGAGGCACTAACAGAAAATGCTCCAGGACTCAGGCGTGACGGAGATGGAATCCAAGAGACAGTTTCCCTTGCTTGTGAAATATCAAGAGCCAAAAAATTCACAATCAAGAAAACGGCTTTTCATTTTCCAAGCTAATTAATGTTTAATGGGAGAGAGAACCTCCCGTCCTGCAGAATGCTCATGGGTCCGTCGGAGCCTGTTCAGTGGGGGATAAATCCAATACGTGACAACACCTTGGATGATTTATTACTAAAATATCTGATATCTATCACATTAATTAATCATTTTGTAATTCAAAGTAAAGATGTTCCATGGGTTATTCTCTGCTTGATCACAGGGTGAAGAGGCATTTAGAAGTTGATACTTGAAAAGGGGCACGGGAGTAAGAACCATACAGACTGTTGACCTTTTTGGCCTTTACCACCATGATGAAACCTGTTCACACCATCAGCATTTTAATAAAAACATCCTGCTTTCAACTGAACAAAATTTCGTCTGTAATAAAAAAAGACAGCCACCTACTTTTGCAGTTTCGGTTTCCAAACCAGAGTGTCTGTACCTTCGCCTGAGCCCACACCATGTAGCAGACATAACGGATTCATCCACCTTAATGTCACAGCGGCAGCAGCTGATACTTTCAACTTTATTCTTGCTGAATAAAGTTATACTGCGACTGTCAGATCTTCCTTCACCGACCTAGGATAGACCTCATCTGTCCTTTTTGTTTTTCAATTTATTTTTATTTACCGAATCACTATGAGACAGTTACAATGCTGTTCATGACCAAGTTTCAGTATACAATGTTCCAACACCCATCCCTCTAGCAGTGTACATTTCCCACCACAAATGTCTCTTTTTCCCCTCCTTCCAACCCTGATCCCCAGCCTCTTTGGTAGGCAATCTCCTTCTTTCTCCCCGCTCTCCCGTTGAGTATTTTGGTTTGCAATACGGATAGTGAGAAGTTATCGTGTTTGCTCCTGTACTTACTGCCAGCACATGGTTCTTATCCAGAGTGATTCTTTACAACTATACTTGTCACAGAGATGGATTTTCCTATCTATCTCTTCTGCCTTTCCCCAAGCACTGGAAACAGGCTTCCTACCATGGACCAATCCTCCTGGCCTGTGTTTCTACTGTTGTTGGGTATTGGTTTCATATATTTACAGCCTACAATTGAGTGCAGTAGTTCTACATCTGTCCCTCTCCTGACTCATTTCCCTCAGCATGATACTCTCCATGTCCAACCATTTAAATAATTAGTCTGGATCTAAAAACACATGATTCATAGAAAACTTTGAAAAATCAAAGGTATTCAAATAAATAACCTTTAAGAACATCAAAATGATAATCCAGAAACTGGAAAATGATAGAAAATGTGGTGTCAGAGATGGAGGGAAGGAAGCAACATTTCAGAAGCATTCCAAAACGGAGTTAATAGAATGTGGTAGTTATGGCTTCAACCGAGAATGTGGAAAGATAAGTCTACAGCTATCTTTCCACAAAGAATCTCAGCAAAACTATGTTCATGAAAAATGAACTAGTTCCAGAGGCCCCATTCACTCTCAATGGAACAAACATCTCTGAATGCAGCAGTTATGTGTACCTAGGTTGAGAAGTCAACATGATGAACGACCTAAAACCTGAGCTGCGCAGGAGGAAGAGAGTGGCATGGAATGCCTTCAAAGGCATTGAAGAAATAGCTAAAAGGACAAAAAAACCTCCGGCTTTGGGCACATCTCTTCGACTCCACCATTCTCCCTGCATTAACATACACCTCAGAGACCTGGGCCCTACGAAAGCAGGATGAGAATGCTATTCGGGTCTCCCAAAGAGGAATCAAAAGAGCTATGCTTGGAATATCACGCCTCACTCAAGTGAAAGAAGGAATCCGGAGTTCTGACCTCTGTTGCTATTCCAGAATCAGGGATGCTGTCTCATTTGCCAAGGCATTGAAAATCAGATGGGTTGGACATGTGATGTAATTTGGAGATGACTGCTGGACTAGAGCCATTACTGACTGGATCCCATGGATGTCAAAAGATCACATGGCTGCCCACCTACAAGATGGTCAGACTTCTTCGTCAAGACCCTGAATGAACGGTTTGAGGCTCTTTGTATTCCTGAAGCAACCAGATGCCATTGGGCTGCACTGGCATGTGATAGTGTCAAATGGAAATGTTACTGGCGGCCGCTCGAGCAAATTGATGAATAACGGGATGTCAAGCAATCAAGTGATCAAGTTATGACAGAAGGGAGATATTCTAAAGATGTGATCCTGGGAATTCCATCAAATATTCATCTAAGACCCACTAGGCAGAGACATGAAGCTGGACATATAGTTGCCTACAAGTTCACCTAAAATATGCAGAACACCTATCTTCATTATTCAGTTGAGCCAATCAATCACAAAGCCCGTAAAAAACAGAATTTTCTCCCCCTCTAGCTATAAAAATATATAACACAGAAGAGGCAAGCGATGAAGGAAAAAATTGCCAGGGAGACTAAAACCATTCCTAGTAGTTTTGAAAATGGTCAAAAGAAGCCATGAGCCAAAACAGACTCTAGAAACTAGGAACAATAGAGTGTTTCTGGGCATCAGAGAAATGGAAACATTGATGCTAGGGCTGCCTGGGATTGAATTTAGTAAACTTGAATAAACTTGGACGAGCATCTCCCCACAGTCTCCAGGAAGGAATGAACCCCACTGAAACCTTCATTCCAGGCCAGCGAGTTTCGTGTCAGACTTGTGAGATGAAGGCCATAGAGTTGTGTTGTTTTAAACCATTAAGTTATGGTCATTTGATGCCCAGCATTAAATGATCCATCCAAAACAAAGATAACAGAGGAGAGGAGAACAGAATAAGGAAAAGGACGAGTCATGCTACTCAGCTCTTTAGGCAGAGCAATCATTTACAGAGATAGACAAGAGTAATGCAGAACATCTGAGGACGATGACAGAGACAGCAAATGTTGTCCTCAATGTATCACACTTAAGGTGTCTATCAATCTTCTAGTTGGAAATAACAGGAAAGCAAGTATGCAAATCTGGAGGTCAGTCCTAGAGGCATAATTGGCCCCATAATGCATCCGAATGCATTATGGCCGGGCTCTGAGGGCTTTCCTCAGGCCCTATGTAAAGAGAGTAAGAACATCCCCGGATGTCTTCATTAACAGCGTCTCAGGGAAACCGGGAGGAGTAGGCAGGCAGGTTGCTGAGTTGAAGTGTTTTTTCTCAAAATATATCTTGACACTAATCTACAGAAAATGAGCAGAGAAGCAATTCAGAAGTAGGGTCATCAGTTATGCAACCGAGATCAAATGAGATCCCTCGGGTGGTTCCTAATCCAAATAAATGTCCTCATAAAATAGGAGGAGTTTGCATAGAGACAGACAGGAAGTGAAAATATTACTGAAGGTAAAAAATTTTGCCTTTTTCTTTTTTCTTTTTTTTTTTTTTTTGGGTCACACCCGGCAATGCTCAGGGGTTTCTCCTGGCTCTGCACTCAGGAATTACTCCTGGTGGTGCTCGGGGGACTATATCGGATGCCGGGGATCGAACCCAGGCCAGCACAGGACGGCCACGTGCAAGGCAAATACCCTACCTGCTGGGCTATCCCTCCGGCCCCTTGCCTTTTCTTTTGAGCTATACTTGGCCCTGCTCAGGGATGGTTTCAGGTGGTACAATGGGAACCGTATGTGGTGCTAAGCAACAAGTATGGGTTTACCCTGACAAGAGAAGCATTTCGTCCCTATACAATCGCCCTGGCTCAAGACAAGGACTATTACTGAAGTTCAAGAACAATGAAGATGATTAACTACCATCAGTTTGAAGATGGCAGGGAAATAGCTGTCCACAGATCCTTGGAAGGAAAAACTGGATCTTGGACTTCTTTATAACTAAGAAACAAAATATTACTGTTGCTTAGTCAAGCCAACATCATGGCCGTTGGGTATTGTAAACAGATGTGCTACAGCACAGTAACTAATCCACACAACAACAATGGAAGGCTGACCACAGAGGCAACAAGACTGCCCTCCTCCCCAATCCAGGATGTGCATGTTATCAAGCTTTGAAAAATCAATAAAATGGATGAAAATGTGATATATTAAAGTAATTGCAGTAGTAATCATACAACTTTAATTACTTAGTTTTTGAGATACAGGGCGCACATTAATTTTTCAGCAGAAAATGCACTTAGAAGTTCTTTCTTTTATTATACAATATTAAAATATATTGTAATTCAATTGATACAATCACTGCTATCTGAATATTAATCTTTCATGAGAAATTATGAAAAGAAAATGGGGCTGGAGAGATAATACACGGTTAAAGCACATGCCTAGGATGTAGACAGGCCAGGTTAAAACAGTCCTGCATATGGTCCCCTGAGCAGAGTCGGGAATAAGCCCTGATCACAGAGAGTGTGGGCCCCCAAATCTACCCACGTCCCAGAATAATGTACTTAATAATATTAGGCAAGGGCCTATTTCTTCATGATACTCTTGGCGTATACTGAAATCCTATTTAATTTAACTAAAGTTTTTTAAATGGAATTTTCAATATCTGAAGTGGAGGAAATAACACTTTATAAACAGAGTCAGTATCATCTCTCCCAACCCCCAGTTCCCACAAAACTTTAAACTGATAATGACTTCTGCGTTAAGCAGGAATTTATCCACAATTTATCCACAACTTGAAGTACATTCCTTCCTATGCAAGGAACGTACTTAAAGTTGATACTATGCATTATAAGAAAACCTGAAGTTCATTCACTTGTATCACTTGTCTTCCCATTGTTCGTTAATTTGCTCAAGTGGGTGCCAGTAATGTCTCCAGTCCTTGGGAATGAGGTCCATTACTGTTACTGTTTATGGCACAACATGGGTAGCTTGCCAGTCTCTGCTATGGCTCTGGGTTCATCCCAGTGAAGAAGTTCATTAAAATTTCATCCGGGATGAAGTTCATTAAAAACCATAAAATAAAAAGAAGCTGGGGTGGGGGAAGGGAAAACTCAGAAAATATAGAACTAATGCATTTTATCAGCAATTTGTCATAAACATAGAAACAGGGACTTGCAATATAATATATTATGCTAAAAAATGTGAACGAATCCAGAAAAACTGAAGTTTTGGAAAATCCTGTAAATTTGGAACAACTATGATTCACAGAAACTACCAAAAAGAGAAAATTAATAGAGAGTTACCTCATTTAGACCCTAGGCATTAATCATCATCATCATGTATGATTTCTAATCCATCTCCAGCTCTGCCTTCCCTACAAAGGACAACAGGAATCTGATCCACCACCTCCTCGTTTCCACTGGATTTTTATTTATCATATGCTCAAACTTCATACCATACTAGACTGTTCACCCATATGCCGTCACTCCCAGTCGGTGCTGATCTCTGTAAATGGAGTTAGCGTGACTCCAGTCCCTGGAGACAGAGATGTAGCAAAGACCCTCAACTGTTCTTTTTTTGTGTATCCCCAGCAAAGAGCTCAAGGTGCATCTGTTAGTTCTGTTCTTTCTTCACAACCTAGGTTCTTAACTTGTCCATTTCAAATTGTTCCTGCTGATACTGGGTCTCCCAACAGCATCATCTTTATCACTACTCTATAATTAAACAATTGTGTCGTACTTGGTTTCTATGGCTGTTTTATTGCCTTATGAAACTTTATATTGACTTTTCAATTTGGAATCACATCATTGCACCAGTTTGCAGAAACTGCTCAAGTGGTCTCCAATGAAATAAATCACCATCATCTTCACCATGACCATTGTCACCAATTGGTATTATCAGTTCCACTAACCACCATCATGTAATGTCATCATGAGCATCACTATCATCACCAACAAGTTTTCTAGAGTACCTAGGGCTCCTGAGTTGACCCTTTCAGACCGTCCTGTCTTGATTTACTTCTATCTTCTGGCCTTTCCCTGAGCTCTAAACATGACACTGTTTTCCTTCTCAGACCTCAAAGGAAGGCTGTGGAATAGTTCCCACAGCCTGGACTATCCCCAATTTTCCCAAACTTTCCCCTATTTCTCTCTTGTTCTCCCTTTGATTTTCAGCACAGAAGTTGAGTTGCTTATTTAGAAAACTTTCCCTCTGGTAATAGCTCCCCACCCACTCTTGATTCCACACTCATGTATTTTATTTTCAATGTCACTGACCTGAAATTATATCATCTATTTTATCATATCTTATTGTTGCTTTATCTTGTTTCCCTTTTCCCACCCCAGTAAATCAATATGGTTTTGCTTCTGCATAACTTAATGAACATGTGTGTTTCTGATGATAAATCAGAAATACTTAACCTACGTAATAGCTATTTTCAGAACAGAAACAAATGCACGCACTTTGGCAGTATGAGTTTCTTTCCAAAGGAGTGGATCTCCTTTGACACTCAGCCACTTAGACAGTCAGTCTTCACAGAGAACAAACACACCCCTAAATGGAAGAGCGACCTTTCTTGAACTTTGGGGTGAACAATTGTCTGTATTGCAAAATTAATAATGAGCAAAATTTGGAAACTTATTTTTTGGCCCAGTTGACTTGGACAATGCTCAACGATGACCACTGAAGTGACAGAAGGGAATATTTACAGACAGGATTCTGTCATGCCCCCTGGGAACACGCATGTTGACAAAGCCGGATCTGGACCAGGAACCCAAGTGTATTAAGCCGGAAATGTAGTGTAGACTTGAACCCGAGCGCTCATCCTAGCTCATGGAAACTTGACCTTATAATCCACCGAGAACAAACCTCCTCCAGTTGGTCAGACCCCATTAACCCTTCATCACGCTACTTCCCTGCTATGGAAATCATATTGAGAATCCTTTAACCCACATACTGACCTCCATTAAACATAAAGAGAAATTTAGAGCTGATTTGTATGTCCGCAATTTAGTTTGAGTCCTAGTATTTCTAATGTTGACTTATGAAAATAGTATAAGCATTTAGTTTGAGTCCCATTATTTCTTATGCTGGCTTCTGATAACAGCATAAGGGATGATGGCAAAGAGTATTATAGCTAGTTCTACACTCAAGTTGCCCTCCAACTCCACATACATAAACAGACTTTCTCTGGAATACAGAGAAAAAAGCTGCTAAAATAAATTCTGGAGTAGAGCTGAATCAGGAACATAAAATCCTGGAAATTACTGACCTTCATAAGTGAAGACCACACTAAATCCCACCAATGCCTTGCTTAGGTTGGGTCTGATTGGTATCCATGGGAGATGACATTCAAAAGGTCCCTCTTGATGTATATATAATATTTGCTGATGATTTAAATTATTTCATTGAAGAGATATAGAAAAAATATAATGGCTAAGCATTCCTGAATAATCAAAAAGATATGCCTGTGAAGCTCTAATACAAATTCACCTTTAAAGGCCTGTAAAAAAAACAAAATAATTTTAAATTCAAAGGTGATAAATTGAGGTCTAGAGAAAGGAGTATTCAGATTTATTGATTTTTGTTTTGTTTTGGATTTTGGGTTTTAGGCCACATCTGGTGTTCAGGGCCTACTTCGGGGTCTCCATTTAGGGATTACTCTGTTGAGACTCTGGAGACCATATGAGGTGCCAGGGAGTTAACAGAGGCCCGTGTCATGCAAGGCCTCACCCTTGTACTAACTCACTGTTGTACTAACTCACTGTTTTCAGATTTTAAAACACCAAATTTTTAATTTTCACTCTACAGCACCTACTTTTTAATAATCTTAATCTGCTTATAAAGGTGAACTTTTTGGGTTTTGCTGATGATCCATAATTTTAAACAATAAAATACAATTATCATGAAAGCTACCTGAATAGTGAGAAAAAACTATGCATATATATATTCAATTAAAAAGTATTATAACCACAAATACATTTAACAAAAAAATAATACTATTATGTATCTCGAATAAGTATGAAACATTCATATTTATAATAAGAGTATAATAAGCATATTATGGATTTGGCACCAATTATGTCTTATTAATTTCTAGCTGGGAACTGCCAGGGATTTTCCCTCTGAGAGTTCAGAGGTGGACTGAACTTGCTTGCAGTTACCATGTAGGTTACAAGTCCAGGATCTAAGATGCCAGATTTGAAGAAAAAATTCTAACATAAAATCTGTCAACTCAACTACTTATAAACTTTCAACTTTGTCATTGGCCTGTGCTTAATTATGGAGCCAAATGCTTGCAGTTTAAGCAAAGCTATTGAAGATACAGTTCTAGGAAAACTTCTATTCGCGACTGCAAAAATGTCATTCTGGCAAAGGATTTCTTTCATGGTGTCATGATGGAGGGTACTGCAAAAAAAGTCATTTACTGTGCACTGGTGGAGGGATGGGTGCTTCAACATTGTACGACTGAAACCCAATCATGAACAGCCTTATAAATGTCTAGATCATGGTGTTATAATAAAATTAAAAGACATTTAAATGTAAATGTCTTAAGGGCATCTCCCTTACCAGATCAATGGTCCTAATCTCCCATCTTCTCAATAAAAAAGCAGAACCTATATCTACCTGCCTCAGTTTCCTCTGTCTTCCCTGCTCCCCTATCTGGTTGGCCTTTTGCTTTCGGTCCTCTGTCCTATGTCTTTACTCTACTACTTAAAATAATGTCTGAAGTCAGGCCTTCAGGGTATTTGGACTTTTAGGGTCTCTCCCATCTACGGAGGAAGTATACACGTGATTAGCAAGGTTCATTTTGAGGTTACCTCTCATCAGTTGTCTGATGCAAGCATGATTATTACTTTAGCATCTGGAAAACCAGGAGAGATACAGGGCAATTCCTCTGAACCCCAGCAATAGACATCTTCTTACTCAGAACAGATGTTACGCACCTCCACCAGGCCTGTGCCCTGCTAGGCCCCGTGGATCTCAGTCTGAGCATGTCCCTACAAAGGCGCCATCACACACAGGCTCACTCGGTCCTGTTTTGCAGGCCTTTGCAGGTGTGGTTTCTCTGACATCCCTCGCTAGGACACCCCTGGCCTGGCCTGTCTGGAAATCCTCAGCTTGTGTCTAGTTCAAGGACCAGAGGCTCCATGGCTGTGCCTTGTTCTTCAGCTGAGGGATTACTGGGCTGGGTTCTATGTGAGCCCATATTACCCTGTGTGGCAGACATGGTCTGTGACCGCCACACTGCTCCAGACTCGAGTTCCCTCAAGTAAAGGACAGTGTCTTACTTGTGTTTCTAGGCAAATACAGAATTGAAAAACAAATGAAAAGTAAAGCACTGTCTCATAGTCCAGTCTCAATACTAGGGATTCATTATGCCTAAATTATAAAGTCACAAAAGGTGAAGAATATGACACTTTAAAACTTACTGTGTGTGTATGTGTGAGTATAGATAAACATGACAAGAAATTTCAATTACCAGAAAGTAAGCACTCTGGTCTATTATTTCAATGGCATTGACTTTTGTGTTTGATTTTAAAATAAGACATCTTCTTATAATAATCGTTTCACTAGAATCCTCCATTTCCGTCTACAGGTTCTTAAACCTTCTAAGTGGAATACAGCCTTACAGAATCTCAAACTATTCAACAGCTAATCATCTTTGGAAAGTATGCTAATATTTTAAGTATATTAAAATATGTTAAGTATATAAACAATTAATTCCCCTGAAATCTATTTAAATTACCAATTTTTTTATAAATATACTCATATCAAGAGACACTGAATTTCACTTACACACCTGAAATTTTCGAGTGTATAATGCACAGTATAATTGAATATGAAGATAAACTATTCACAGAAATCATGAGTCAAAAACATTCTATTGCTTTAAAAGACTCAGGCTGCTCTTCTTTCTTAAAACTAAAATAAACATTGACTAAACTTACAGCTTTCTCTAAGGGTCAGTTAGCAGTGACCTAATGGCCTTATTGGATAAACCCACCGAAAGCCCATCTTGGCACAGGTTTCAGTTTTCTGATCAAACCCTTCTCCGCTTGGAGCTCAATACAGAGTGCACTCTACCACTCTTTTTGACATTTTCTCATAAACGTTTCCGATGTCAAGATTTCTTAATCAAAATCTATTTTCCTTTGGAGTTGTTTTCGTTTTAATGTCAAGATGGCATTCACGCAGCAATTATCCTGTTTAAAGCAGCTTGTATAAGTCATGAAATTATGGACTGGTGCTTTACCCACAATTATGCACATCTGCACGTGTGCTTAGCTGTGTTCTTTGCACTCATTGAAGCTTCAATTAAGCTTTTGAAAGCTTAGAATTCTATTAATTAAAACTTTTAGGACAATAATGAAAGGCGAACTCTAATGCAGGCTTTGAAATGATGGTGGCTGGAGAGACTAGGTAGGGAAGGAAGCACTTACCTAGGAGGCATTGATCCTAGCTGACCCCTGGGACAAGACAAGGTTGTTCTGACTGGGGTAAGCCATAAGCTCAACTGGGTTTAGCCCAAAACTCACCCCCTCAGCAGCTCAGGGACAAGCAAACCCCAAGTGCTTGCACTACTTTCACTCTTCTTTCTTCCCTTTCACTCCGCGGGCCCCAGTAACATCTCCCTTGTCCTGTCTCATGCTATAGGCCCAGGCATCTGCTCTCCAGAACATAAAGAGCCTCAATCCATTCGATGGGTCTATAATTGTTACTATTTGGCTATTATCAAATACAACACGGGTAGCTGGCTCTCCGTGCAGGTATACTCTTGTAGGCATCTTAAGTCCAGATTTATTATGAACCCCGCGTGCTATAGGTGGTCTGCTGGGTGGAGGTCTGACAGAAATCCAGATGTGGAAAATGGAGGCCCTCATGGAGTGGGGATCGTCTGGCTTGTTGCGAGGCTCTGCTGGGATGGTGGGCCAGGGCTAAACCCACCATCCCTTCCGGGCCTCGTGGCGGCTGGTCACAGGGAGAGCCAGTAGCAGCTCGCCCCAGCTGCGAGTCCGCACTACTATTAAAGCAACCTTAAAAAAGAAACTTCTGGAATTTCTTTGTACCTCAATTTATCTCTGAGTGCAAGTCATGTTATCTGGGTCATCTGCTCTAATTGATCTGAATATCACAGACAAAAGTCAAAATGGGTTATGATACTACATATATCTCTGCTGTCTTTTAAACACTGTTTACTAGAGTTCTGCAGGGTCTGAGTAATAGTTAAATATCATGAACACACATGAAGTATGAAGTACAAAGAAGAACTCACTTGTATTTCTTAGACAGCATAACTGCTTGTTATATCGGACATACTTAAATGTCTGCATATATGTATTTAAATAGAAGGATAATATCAGCTATTAAATATTGAATTACCATACTTAATTTTTAGTTCCTCTCTTAACATAGAAACCATAAATATAAAGAATTATATTTTCCAATCCTATCTGGATTTATATACATACATATGTGTGTGTGTGTGTGTGTGTGTGTGTACACTTGTCTTTCCATTGTTCATTGATTCTCTTGAGCGGGTGCCAGTAACATCTCCATTCATTGGGAATGAGGTCCATTATTGTTACTGTTTTTCGCATATCAAACACACCATAGGTAGATTGCTAGGTTCTGCTGTGGCTCTGGGTTCATCCCAGGGAGTTCCAGCCTTTTTTCTATGTCAGACCATCAACCATCCAGGGCCATGGGGCAGAGCCCTGGGTATAGACAAGCCTGTCTCCTATCTGTCACCTGCTGATGCAGCCGGGCACCAACAGCCACACCTGCAACACCTCGAGGGGCAGGATATATATCAGGATATATGTATATATATATATATATATATATATATATATATATGTGTGTGTGTGTGTTTATTTACTTGATTACAGAGCCCACCTTGAGTAAAGTTTTTCATAATTGGGTTTTAGGCATACCATGGCCAGCACCAATCCTGCTGGCAGTGTCTACTTTCCTCCCCCAAACTCCCAGTCTCCCTCCCACCCACATCACTATTCCCAACCTGCCCCAGGCACATTTCAAAGTTTGGCTGTTGAAGGTTGGCTCTCCTGTTTGCAGTGCTGTTGACCACCTGTTTGTCTGCTGACCCCATGTTTGGCTGTTGACTCCATGTTTGGCTGCTGACCACGTGTGTGGATGCTGACCACGTGTGTGGCTGCTGACCCCGTGTTTGGCTGTTGAAGGTTGGCTTGCCTGTTTGTGGTGCTGTTGACCCCATGTTTGGCTGCTGACCCGTGTTTGGCTGCTGACCCTGTGTTTGGCTGCTGACCCCGTGTTTGGCTGTTGACCCCGTGTTTGGCTGTTGAAGGTTGGCTCTCCAGTTAGCATTGCTGTTGACCCTGTGTTTGGGTATTAGGTGTAGCCACCCCTTTACACCACCATGTACTCAATCCCCTTGATCTCTGCTCTCTGTTGTTTCCAGTCTATCTCTTTTTCTTCCCTCAATATTTCTTTCCAGCTCTGCATTTATTTATACTCTAGTTTGAAAACCAATAAGGGATTCTTGTAATAAGTATATTAGCCTACTGCAAGTATTTTTTGAAATGGAAAAAATTACTAAAAATAATTCCATGACCAAATAGATCTTTTAAAGCACCCACTCAAAACTCTTAATTTTTCCTTGCATCATTTTTTGGGCTTTTTGGGTCACACACAGTGATGGCCCTGCACTCAGGAGTTACTCCTGGTAGTGCTTGGGGAACCATATGGTATGCTAGAGACCAAACCTGAGTGGTCTATGAGCAAGGCTGCCTTCCCCACTGTTCTATCATTCCAGCCCTGCAACAATATTTATTTTGTTTTAAAATACCCCTTATGTTTCAAATGAGGGAATCTAAGACCCAGAGAGGTTGACAAATCATTATTTTCATCCACAGGATGCGTGGCAGGAGCCTAATAAGCAGCCGCACCTCTGGCTACTCATTAGTCTCTTCCTATGAAGTCATCAATGTTCTTTACATAGCGGGTGAAGGGACAGCTGTGCAGGCTAGAAAGAGACCACTGAGCTGTCCTGGACCGGAGCTGACGATGCTTCCACAGACCAGCACCTGGCAGCAGGAAGCATCTCCTCTCACCAGGGGAAATGGCTCAAGTTCGAGTGTGCAGCGAATCAAAGCTCTTCCTGCAGGGCATCACCTCCTGACAGGGCTCAGGAAAAACTCTCCCTGGGCATATGCTCACACTGGTGGCCTCCTTCAGTGGCTTCCCAAGTGGACCTGTCTTGTTTTACATATTTAATATCATCTTGTCCACTGGATCATTCTCGCAACACCAAAGTGCTTGTGCACTTGCATTGCATGGGGGCAAACACAGACTCCACTGCTCTCCAAACACAACTGGAAGCAAACACCAAGCATAGAGTTGGAAGTAATGCTTATTCCTGCCCTCTAGTATGGTGGTGGTTTTGAGTCCAGCACCTCAAAATGTGCCTGCTCTCCCAACCATGCAAGTCTGTTCACCGCAAAGAATAAAGAATGTTAATCCACAGAAGCCGAAACACAGTAAGACTTGCCCAGAGATTCTTATCTGCACAGTTCACTGGGAAACACTTAACGCCCCACCTGCAATATCTGACCGATGACATCCTTCTCATCCCTGGATACTTGGCACACACCACGGCCTTCATGTTGAAAGTATCTTCATATCTACTTTTCTGCTGTTTCTTTTATTCAATTCTTTCTCCCTCTAAATATAGCATTTTTCCTAACTTCTGCTAGGTAGACTTATTCTTCACTTATTTCCTTCCCTCATTTTATCTTTCCCAATGCATCATCTGTCATATCCATGTATATTATTACTTCTTTCCAATTTTATATGAAACTCCAGGAATATGTTCCCACCATCCACTACCTCCATAGACGACCAACGAGTTGCTAAGAATCATGAGTGTTTTTCTTCCAGTCCCCCACCACATCACATTCTTCCTCTCACCCAGCTCAAAACTGATATTCAATTGTTACTGCTCATTTGCCTCCATCTGCATGTGTCCGCAAGTGGAAGGATGTCTGTTAAATGCGACACCACATTTACCACATTTATCTCCAGTGACACCATATTTGTTATTTCTCATAGGTGGAGAGAAATTCCTCGACACCGCTCACAACCTGGAGCCTCAGTAATGCTTCATTCTCAGCCCACCCAAGGCACTCGATCTTACAGTCTCCATCTCTGAGTCACATTTTCCTTTTCCTGCAGCGTTCTTGTACTGAGCCATCATGAAAGAAACATGCACTTTGCTAACACTTTCTTCAATGCCATCACTCAAATAGTTACTAAGCAAGGGGCCTGGGCTGGAAAGATAGTAGACGGGCTTGCCTGGCATGTGGCCTACCCTGGTTTGATCCCTGGAAACTTAGGAGCAATGCAAGGAGTCATCACTGAGCAGAAAGTAATGAATAAACCTCAGCATCACTGGGTATGTATCTGTATCATCATCTGTATCATCTATGAACGTATATAGAATCTATTATGTGTATATACATACATATATACACACATTTGTTGTGTTTTATTCTAGACTGTTATTATTGCTATTTATTTATAAATAGCAATATCTAGTTGCAATTATAGATAGCACTATCTAGTTGCTATTATTGTAGACTGTTAGGTTATGAACACACACATGAATAAAATCTTTCTTATCAGTATCTGTGTATTCTTATAAGGAAAATTATATTTCTACCAGTGTTGTGGGAAAATCATTCTGGTGCTTGCTGGGTCAGTGTTAAACAAAGGTCTTCATTACTCAGTCTTCAGAGCCATTAATATGCTAATGGATATGGTAAATTTCCTAATAGGGTAAAGGAATATACAACTATTAGGCTATTATATCAGAGAAAAAGTTTGTCCCTGGGCACATGAAAACTGCTTAAGACTAGTGAATATGCCTGCCTTGGTTTACGGATGGGAAACTGATGCTAATGGAACTTAAGTAATTATAGTATTAGACTGTAAAATGGTGGAGACACCATTTCTTTTTATAATATGCTAAAAATTCTCTTTTTTTTCATTTTCTTTTTTGGCTCACATTCAACAATTTGATAAACTGCCATATATTTCCTACCCACTCTCTTTAGACTCATAGGCTTTTACTCAACTCTTTTACAACTGGCCATACTAGGTGCTAGAGCCTTTTGTTGTTTTCTGTTATTTTTTCTTTCTGGGTCACACCTGGCAATGCTCAGGGGTTACTCCTGGGGCTGCACTCAGGAATTACTCCTGGTGGTGCTCAGGGGACAATATGGGATGCCGGGATCGAACCCGGGTCGACTGCACGCAAGACAAACAAACGCCCCTACCCACTAGACTATCGCTCCGACCCCTGTTTTCTTATTTTGGTTTTTTATTTTGTGTGCCATACCTGTTGATCCTCACAACTCACCAATGGTTCTGTGTTCAGGAATCACACCTGCAGGTATCAGTGGACCTGGGTATGTGGTACTGGGTTCACACTATGGTTGGCCACTCATATGCTAAGGACTTTAGCTCCTGTTCTATCTCTGGTTGGTACCTGAGTTTTGATGTCTATGTCAAACCATTGAAATTATCATTTGTCACTTTTGGTGGGATCACAAGCACACCCAGCAGTGCTCAGGACTTACTCTTGGCTATATGCTCAGAGATCACTCCTGGTGCAGCTCTGGGCCCAGATGGGCTGCCAGGGATCAAAAGATCCAAGTTGGCCATATACAAGGCACATGCCCTTCCTATACTATCACTCCATCCTTAAACTGTCATTCCTTAATACTCTGATAACATTACTCTATTACTCTCCTGAGAAAATCTTCAAAGCAATTATATTATACATATGCATACAAAATAACACATTTTGTAATGTTTGTTATATAAACTTTAAACCTGTGATGATATATATATACATACATAGGTTCATATTCACATTATATTACATAAGAATAATATGTGCATATACAGATATATGATATTGTTAATTTCAAATAGTAATATAAACATTGTTAATTTCAAATGTAACATAAACACATCATAATATATATTATAAAATTATAAAATGATAATCACTGTATCACTGTCTTCCCCTTCATCATCAATTTGCTCGAGTGGGCACCAGTAACATCTCCATATGTCCTGTCCCATGCAAGTAGAGCTTGCTCCAGGAACATAAAGAGCCTCAAAACCATTCCATCAGGTCATGGGAATGAGGTCTATAATTGTTACTGGTATCTGGCATATCAAATACGACACGGGTAGCTTGCCAGGCTCTGCCGTGCAGGTAGCATACTCTTGTAGTCATCTCAAAATCCAGCATTTATTGATGAACCGCACGGCCGCAAGCGGCCGTATAAAATGATAATAATAAGTCTATTTTGTAGAAAATATTATACTCATTACTTTCTATGCCAAAGTATTTGATGATGAAATAATAACTATTCTTACCTGTTGGATGACAGGCCTAACTAGCTTGGGAGCTATGCTGTTTAATCTATTTACTCACAGTTTTGTTACTGGTGCCCGCTCAAGGAAATCGATGAACAACGGGATGTCTAGTAATCTAGTGATCTAGTGACTCACAGTTTAATCTATTTACATATATATATATATATATATATATATATATATATATATATTTTTTTTTTTTTTTTTTTGCTTTTTTGGGCCACACCTGGCAATGCTCAGGGGTTACTCCTGGATCTACACTCAAGAATTACTCCTGGCGGTGCTGAGGGGACCATATGGGATGCTGGGGATTGAACCTGGGCTGGCATGGGCCGGCCGCATGCATGGCAAATGCCCTACCCACTGGACTATCTCTCCGGCCCTATTTACATATTCTTAAGCCAGGGTTCATGCTAATGAGATCTCTCTTCTGTGTAAACACTGTATGGCAGTTACAGAAGTCATATTAACTCTGAATGAGTAACTTCTGACTTATTATTATTTCTCTACTATGAATTCTATGTTATCTAGATTGGGCACAGCTCCTCTTTATACCCACTGGTCCCAGCGTGGGAGAGTTAGAATTTTGCAGGAGACTACCACCATGGCTAGGTTGAGACTATAATTTAAGATTATAGGAAGGATCACACTAGTTTGCCCTCAAGCAGGTGAGTGTGACCCTTTCAGTTTACAGAGAACAAGATACTCAGAATCACTCTGGTGCAGATAGTAAATAAGAAAGACCTTGTGAGTACCATCTAGATTACATGAAGCCCATGGAATTAAGATGTATTACTGTATACCAGCCCCCTTTCTCTCTCCAGTGTTTCAACATAAGAGATAATCTTGGAAGAAGGGATTAGTCCTTGATATAATCATTTATTTGGACCTGTAGTAGGATGTGGCACCAATCTGCTACACTCTTCTACTCTGTAGAAGCTGTTTAGTTGATCTTTGTTGACAGGACCCTGCCGGAAGTTAGAATTACTTTTGTGTATATATGGGAACTGACTTGAGGTACTGCATCCACTCTGGTGGGATACACTTAGGTGGGAATCTCTCTGGTGGGATCCTCTTTGGTGGGAGACTTGGGCCCTCGTGCATGTTCTAAGTTCTGACCAGAGCTAGAGGTCTTCCATTATATTGGATTGTAGTGGTAGAGCTTGTTGTACTATTAAAAGCCTTTTTGGAACTGTGCTGGACTCCTGAGTTTTCATCTGTTCCCTGGTAGCTCCGGTGGTAGAAAAGAACTTCTGTCCTGATACTGTTGGGGAACCCAGCGGCTCCCGGCACTCAACTTTTTCATATATCAAACTATTTGATAATGATATAGTAACAAAAATGAATCTCATTCAGCATCACCATTTATGACAAATAGATTATTTTTCACAATTAGTCACTTTTAGTCCACCTTGAGCAAAATGAATGGCGCCTGCTCGAGCAAATCAATGAATAACGGAATGTCACGTGATCAAGTCCACCTCACTGGGGCAATAAAACCATTTTTGGTTATCACTAAACAGTCCCTCAAGAATGAGACAAGATGGATTCCTGGTTGTGAATCATACCTGGCTGTGCTGTGTTTACCCCTGGCTCTGTGCTGTGGGGTCTCTCCTGGAATTGCTGGGCCAAGGTAGGGGAGTCTTATGCAATGCTGGGGCTGAAATAGATGGGCTGCACGCAAGTCATGCACGTTACTGTCCTCTCACTCTGGCCCTGTTGTTTTAAACTTTCAAGAAATATTTGAAATCATGCATCCAATGTATTTGAGCATCAACACAATTTTATCCTGTGATATTTTATATTTCTAGATTTTCACATCTCCTACATCGAAATATCTAGAAAGCAGTTATTTTTTCTGTTGCTGTCCTTCTTGCGACGAGAGGGAAGTCCGATGTGGAAAATGGCGGCCCTCATGGAGTGGGGAGTCGTCTGGCTTTTTGTGAGGCCCTGCTGGGGTGGCGGGCCAGGGTTAGAACCCGCCATACCTCCCGGGCGCCTCGTAAGTGGCTGAGCACAGACAGAGCAAGTAGCAGCTCTGCCCCATGCCTGTAAGTCTCTGGATCAGCATACCTGGGCTGGATTAAAAAAAAAACTGCTCTAGGGTGGGTGTCGATGATCTGGGCTGTGATAGGCTCGTCTGCTGCTGTGTGGAGTTCTGATGAGAGGGAAGTCCGATGTGGAAGATGGTAGCTCTCATGGAGTGGGGGTAGGGGGGTCATCTGTCTAGTTGTGAGGCTCTACTGTGGTGGTGGGCCAGGGCTAGAACCTGCCATCCCTCCCGGGCGCCCACCCAGCAACAGGCGAGCCTACGAACCCGGCAAGCGGCCGCACGGTTCATCAATAAATGCTGTATTTAGAGTATGCCACCCACATGGCAAGCCTGGAAAGCTGCCGGTGTCATATCTGATATGCCAAATACCAGTAACAATTATATTAGGTCATTCTCATGACCTAATATAATTGTCTGAGGCTCTTTATGTTCCTGGAGCAAGCAGATGCCCTTGGGCTCTACTAGCATGAGACAGGACATATGGAGATATTACTGGTGCCCGCTCTAGCAAATAGATGATGAACGAGAAGATAGTGATAGTCCTTCTTCCAAAGCGTATTACATAGTATGGGGGGTATAAACCATGTCCTTTCATTTTCTTTCATTCTGATTTGACTATTAGATCCTGTGATACTGGGGTAAATGAAGCTAAAGAGAATGAATCTCTACAAAATTGTTCATAGCCCTCGTTACCTCCTCCATGGGGCTCTCAGAGGCAGCGACACTAATCCCGGGTGATTATCCAATCAGGGTCACAAAGTAGAGTGCAGGGGTCATCCCCACAGGCCAGGACTGGCTGATCATCTAGAAGCTAGCCGGTGCTGACCTAGGGTCTACGCAGCCTGTTCCTTTATAAGGAAAACACATAAAGTCTCTTGTCCACAGTGGAAGCCTGATTGCCTGACTCCTGTGGAGCTCTGTGAGACCTGCAAGGTCTGACCCACCCGGGCGCCCCTCCAAATGTTGATGAACAAAGTCTCCTAACCTCTTGGTCATGCGGCTCTGAGTCATCACAAAACATACAGTTGAAAAACCACAGGCCAACAGGCACCCAAGTTTATAAGCTGTGGCATCAGGGCCCCTACTTCTGCAGCTGGAAGCTTCCTCCTAGTTCCAAACACAGTCCTAGGGTCGGGTGTAAAATACCTCTCACCATTTCCCAAAGCACAAATGCCAGAGGAATCTACTAGCTGTTCAGATCAAACTATGCCCACCATCTCTGATGCAGATGTCATGACCACACAAAGCCTGGCGGGTCCACCAGAGTGTGACCAGCCTGATGCTGTCTGTCCAGGGCAAGTCCAGCTCAACAGCTTGGCTCAACTGTGCTCAAGAGTCTCTGTGGAGGAGTATCTGCATATGTCTAAAACTCACAAAGTCAGACACAAGCGCATTCACACAGAGCTTTTCTGTACTAATTCCACACTGTAAACTCAGCAGGAACGGAATTAGGCAAAATAAATGGCAGGCTTTGGACTGTCATGTTTGTACTTGCTATTGAAAAATTATGGTTTATTTTTTTCCTTAAAACATCCATACATTGATGCAAGATTACTGTTGGTTATATTTGGAGAAATCTGTAAAATACTCACCTCTTATTGATAAAAATCAATTATATTTTGCTCGAAAATAGGTTTGAATTGCAAGAGCGATGCAAATATTTGACTTTTACAGACATCTGCTTCTGATTTCACTACTGAGGACTAATGTGATTTCTTCCGAATATTAATTTATACCTTAAGGATTTTGATAGATTACAGCTTTCCTTGAATCTGAATTTACATTATTATTTCTTCAAGGGGGTTAGTGGTTTGGGGCCGCACACAGTGGTGCTCAGAGAGCTGCTTCTAACTGTTCAGGGTTGTTCTCAGTAGCACCAGAGGGTCCACATCATGCCAGAGATGGAAAGAGTTGGCGACATGCAAAGCATGAGGCTTCCTATCTAACCCATATTAACTCTTTGGCTCTTTATTTTTGTTGAGGAAAATGAATTTTGCCAATAGCACCTATTTTTTCTTTACATAAATATGCTTCAAATAATGTAAAACATGATAACTTTCAAGCACAATATGGTGCCACTTACTTAATTTAAATGAGTACTGTTATTTCTAGACTGAGGCTTGAACTTGGACAACTGTCTGATTTAGAGTGGGAAGCTGCTTTATCTTGCATTAATTTTATGAAATATTCCTTAATGCTTGTCACATGTTCTTCCTCATCCCCCAGCAGTCAATGAGTTCCTATTACCAAGGACTGTTTCATTAAATAGATGAAGGCTCACCCTCTTCAGTTGGCTGACTTTAAAATCTACTCTAAAAACCTTTTCTTTACTAACCCCCAAGCCTTTGTGGCATGTACATATAATCTTCAGACACAACTATGCTATTTTAAAATGAAACAGTCATTACCATTTCAGAATAAACCAAATTTGAATTTTAATTTGTCAAATCACTCCTTTAAAATTTAATAGTCTCTAAATAATAAGTAACTTGGATTCCCCACTCACTCCCCATAAAACTCAAATATTCATTTAGAAAAGAGAGACTACCTCCAAGGCTTGCTTTCAGTATTGAATATCAAATTCTAATTAGGAATCATGGGGGGAAAGGGGGAATTCAATGTGATTTTTAGGTAATCGGATCAATAAACTGAAAAGGAGAATAACATGGGATCATTCTCTTTGGTGAAAGAAAAGAAATGCTAGGGTTCTAGAGATAGCCCAAAGGGTTCTAGAGATAGCCCAAAGGGTTCTAGAGATAGCCCAAAGGGTTCTAGAGATAGCCCAAAGGGTTCTAGAGATAGCCCAATGGCAGGGCTCTTGCACTGCATGTGGCTGACCTGGATATGATCGCCTGAACCACATGTGGTCCTGGGGCCATGCCAAGAGTGATCCCAGAGCACAGAGCCAGGAAAAATCCTGATCTTGGCCCAAGCACTAGGATCTTGGTCCAAAAGAATTTTTTTTAAAGAAAGAACACTACTGCTAAATGTATATCTGTGGCACCACTCTTTCCTCTGAACTGCAATTATTCCAAACTTTCACAAATAAAAATTCAAATAAATTCAATGATAAAACTATCACTGCTAAAGCTCTTAACTGTGCATTAATTCAGCAGTATTTAGTTTACCGGATGCTATTTTTAAGATTACCTGTAACATACTGAAATGCGTGGCTCATATTTTAGATAGCTAGCTATCTGTAAATTAAGATAAACCAAAAAGTCCAGTAATAATAATAGTAACAACAAAGGAATGATAATGCTGCATAAGCAATATGCAAAGGCATAGCCACAGAGCTGAAATTCTTAGAGAACACATATTAGTGAATAAAAATATTTCAGCAATGATATTTCTCATAATAGCTGTACATTAGTAAGTATTTGGCTTCTAAAGACTCTAATCTTTAGATGAGCAGAATATTGTACTCAAATATTCATTCAATATGTACTAACAAAAAGACTGGGGAGATATTTTTGTCTGAGCATTATTGAACCACCCACACACACACACACACACACACACACACACACACCTCTCTACAGATTCTCAAAAAAATCATCACCCAAATTTAGTGAGGAAAGCATAGTTGTCAGCAAACGATACTAGAAAGGAAAAGTTAGTTTCTTTACTTATTTACACCATTTAAAACATTAAAATTGGAACAAAGCAGATTTAAATGCAGAAAATGCATGAATTAATCTCATGTATTATGCCAGTTAATGGTAGTCATAAAAGTAAAATTCTCTTTTAAATCTTTATGATACTCTACACAAGAACGGCCGCCAAGACATACATGGTTGTGGTGGTCAGGGCCGGGGGTGGTGTAGGAAGGGCGTGGACCACACAGGGGCACAGGAGAGCTTTTCAGAGCATGGGAACTTTCCCGACTCCTCCAGTGCAGGAAGCGATACAGTCATATCCCTTTTTTACAGAATTATGCCCTTTCTGATGAGCATTTTATTTTTATGGTGCTTCAATTATACTAATTCAGTCAACAAAAATAGTAATGGTATTTGCTAAGAATTCAGAGACAGGAGTTGGAGGGACAATACAGAAGACACAGAACTTGCCTGACCTGACCCTGTACCTGTCTCTGACTCTGATTTCATCTTGGCGACAGTTATGGTTCCCCAAGCCACAACAAGAGTGACCCCAGAGCTGAGAACACGAATAAGCCCTGAGCATGGCAAAATGAGGCTCAACACGACTCCCTCTTGGGCACATAAAAGATTTCAGAGATAGACTAAATACTTTAAATTATAACTAAAACCACAACAACACACATATATACATATATGTGTTACTTATGCCTATCTGTGTAAATATATATATATATATATATATATATATACATACATATATACATACACACATACATTGTTCTAGGCAGGTATTCCATAGGAGTCCAAGGGATGTGGTTTCATGCATTCTCTGTCATTTATGTGCACATAACCACCATAATCTAGAGTCTCCAAGGAGTTGTATTTTCTTTGTGAATCAATCTTCTAGTCAATCAGCTACTTCCAAAGGAAGGAGTGTAGTCAGAAAAATGAGTACTGTTGCAGGGAAAGTACAGAGGGGAAATAAAAATGTGAAAAAAGTCTAGGACTCAGTTGCCTTTAGCACTGGCCCTCAGTTTAATAGTTCAATCATTATCCAGAGTTAAGCGACTACCTATAAGTCAGTAAAACGCACCCCCACAATCATCAATGTCAAAGATGAGAACTGAAAGTTGTTTATAATCGCCTGACTCCAGGAAGAGGGAAGTGGCTATGAGGATGGAAACAATGAAGAATAAAGACTTTCAACGGAACCTAATTAGCATTGGAAGCTGGTATTAGACTCCATCTCTCATTGGGTTTGCTTGAAGACCCAGTACTTTAGATCTCTCTTAGGAGGTCCCAGTCTTGCTTTAAGATCAAAGGTCTGGCTAGTTTTAGACGACCCTTGGAGAGCCCCGTTTCCCTTTCTCTGGCTCTCTTCAACTGAAAAAGTTTCCATGGCAGAAATCCACCAGTCACACAATCCATTTTTACTGGGATAAATTAATTCAGCGGAGTTCTTTCTACCAACAACAGCCTGAGAATTTCTTGCTCACCCCGTAGGACTGAGTCCTCCCAAAGGATCTCAGCAACAGTATCAACCCTCAAACCGGCTCCACACACTCCCCCAGCTACCCCCGACACCGTAAACATCCTTCTGACATCACATCATTTCGAGTCAAATTAGGTGAGTGCTAGAGAGGTTGAAGATGTTTAGTGGCTGTTTAGTCATTGATGCTTCGGAAAGAAATAATGAGTGACAGAATTAGGAGAAGACAGGAATGTAAAGATAAAACCTAGAATTAAAGAACACAGTAAAGCCAAAGGATGTAGAGACAAGAAATCTGAATGTTTCTAGAAGCCAGTCTATTGGGCAGCACAGAACGGTACGAGCAGCCTTTCAAGAACTTGGACAACGCGCCAGGTATATCAGATGCCTAATGCGAAATAAGCACTGAGGCCATAATGAAAATATAAAACTGAAATGTAAGAATGCACTGGCTAGAGTCTGTCTGCCACCAAGGATGGTAAAGGTCACTTTCTCCCACTGCACTGTCTTGCTCACATTTATTTCCAACTCCTCTACTTCCCCCAAACACTCAACAGTGTTTACCCCGTATTTCACTGGATTATATTTCGGGCTGATTGCTTGTTGTGGCCTCCTGATTACCTCATTTCAAATTTTAATTGCATTGTCTTAAAAGTGAACACTATAGCCCATGTGACATTTAGTAATGAGGGTAAAACTAAAATATAAGCTCACAGGTAAGACATTTGCATAATTCATTGAGGTGATATAAAAACAGTGGCATATTAGCAACATACACAGTGCTAATTACCAAATTATATTCCATCAGTCGTCCTGAACTGAAGTCGGGGCGTTGAAGTCACTTAAGTTGTTAAGTGGCTGGGTCTTGGAATACGCTTCAGTTTTGCTAGACACTCTGACTGTCTCCAGCGGCTGTGCTGTATAATTAACGTGCTCTTTCGAGTGGCAAAGCCAGTAGATGAACACACTGCCTAGGACAGCAGCAGCTACAACACTGCCTGTCCCATACCCCCTACACGCCCCAATTCACAATGCTTGCACCAGGCTATGCAAATAGTTGAGCAGGAGTAGGCAAAGAAAAACTTTTTTCACATATACACATGCATACCGTGCAAAAGAATACATTGGCTATTTTAGAGTGGGCATGGTTTTGGGTTTTAGGACCCCACCTGAGCAAGCTCAAGAGGGCCCAGAGGTCAATCCTCTAGTTCTCAGAGGATCTTGTGGGCTGTGGATCAAGCCTGAGCCTTCTGCAGGGCAAGTACAAGCAGTTAGTGGCTCAGTGGCTAAGCACACACCTGCGTGGCGGGGAAGTCATGACCCTATCACTGGCACTGAAGAAGTAACCGAACAGCACTCGGCAAGCATCAGTGAGTGGGGCCTCCCCCAAGCAAAACAAAAATAAATAAATATAGGCATGTGCTTCAGTTTGGCAATCTCCCCAGTTCCTCACTGGTATTTTTTTATTCTAACTTTCAAAAATGGTGCAAAATTCTCCTGGTTTCTCCTCATTTGGGGAGCCGGAACCCTATCCTTGCTGCAGGTAAACCAGAAACCCATTTTTATCCATTTTGTTTAGCCATGTGGCAGAGCAGAGATGGTGAATGATATCTGAGCTAATTTGCAGAGGTGTTTGAAAAGCGTTTGAAAAATTTCTGTTGATCGCTAGGCTCTAAAATTGGGTCATGAGAGCAAGTCCCATAAAGCAGATCTTTTGTCTTTCTGATAGATTTATTAGCACCCAGAGAACAAGAGAATGCTGTGAAAATGATGGTGCTGGACTGCAGTCCAACAGCGGCGAGCGGAGGCTGATCCAGGACCCTCACTCCCTCCTCTCCGTCACTGGAAGCCCAGCAGATGGCACCATCCCTGCAAAGCAGACCCCGGCTGATGCAGGCAGAGGCTTGGGCCCTGCCCTGCAGGTCTCCTGGGCCCAATATCAGGGAGGGATCCCCGGGCTTTAAACAATTCTAACACCAGCTGCCCCTACAGAATGAGATACAGCTTACGAAGCACTATTTGGGCTCCCTTGAAGAATCAGAGACCATCTGATGATGGCTGTATCTGAAATCCTGCTTGCAAAATGGAAGAAATGTCCAGCAGGAAACAGCACCTCTTGGGCCAGGAAACTCCCAGGCTGCACTCTGTGCTTCCTTACGTTGACCCCCTACAGATAAAAGGAGCCAGACCAAGTGCACTGGGTTCCACTTTTAATGATTCCCTTTTCCTACCGAGACAGCTTAAAAGTCCTGCTTAGTCTCTCCCAGGGAGTGGCTCCACCCCAGCCTCACCAGGGACAGCACCCCAATAAACTTCTCCTATTTCCTTTACTTTTTACTTGTCTCTGTCTCTGTGACCTGAGGTCACTGATTATCAATGATGATGTGGAGAAGACCCTCTGGGCTGCATTAGCAGGACCCTGATGTTCGGATCACGAAGGGCAGCTGCTCTCCACCAGCTTCTGTACTACTGAGCAAGTAACTGCCGTCCAATTCACAGCATCTCCATGGTGATAAAGGGCTAAAGAGAAGAAGCACCTATATATTTTAGGCAGACTAAGAAGGTCTTGATGACTACATTAAAAGGTCCCAAGAGCAGTTACTTGGAAATTCAATTTAGGACCATTTTTGCATGGTCCAGAAGGTGGGACAAAAACCAATGGGGAATACAAGGCAGCAGTTCCAAGCTTCCAGAAATGTTACTGGGTAACTGTGAGGTGGAATATTCTTCATACAGAAACATGTTTACATGGAAAGTGGATTCCACAAGTTGATGGAGATGGGCCAGTGCAGTCCAAAGAAGTTCATCAGCACAGAGCTCTTTGGCCAGCCTACACATCTGTACTTCAGATTTATCAATGACCCAATTAGCAGTGCAAAAAAAGACTGCAAAAAATATGATCTGAAATGAAGCTTCATGTCAATATTTCTGAAAAATGCCTATGACATACTTTGAATGACTGAGCATTAATGATATGTAACTGCTACCCTAGAAAAACTTGTGAGAAATTTATCTTGCAGCCAATTAGGACACAGAAGCTGAGATACATCTATTTGCTGAATAATATAATAGTTGTTCTCCACAGTAGTTCACAAACCACCCCAGTATTACATTAAAATTCTGCAAGGCGAGCTGACATGCAGCCCAAAGGTCTAACACTCATGCTTTGCATGTGGAGGTCTAGTTCAGTTCTAGGCATTGCAATGTCTCCCCCTTGTTGTGAAGCAAATCCAAAATAGAGAAGAGGAGAGTTAGGGGAAGGGGAGGGGACATGGGGAGAGGAAGAGACGACAGAAGAGAGAGGAAAGAAGAGGAGAGAGGAGAGAGGAGAGAAGGAGGAAGAGAAGGAAGGGATAAGGGAGAGAGGAGAGGGAGAGGAGAAGGTGGAGAAGGAAGAGAGAATTTTCCATGGTATCACTAGAAGAGATCATGATATTTGTTGATCACAATAATTTTCACCTCTAAAACAAAAAACACAGAAATATGAAAACTAGCAGCAATTGGTGATAACTGTGACTTAGTAACCAAGCAGTGAATTTAAGACCCTGGGCTGCTATCTGCCATTTTGTAGTTCTGCAGGCACATGTTTCTATCTGGACATGCATTCAATTTCCACTTTAATAATCTCAAAATTAAACAGATTATGAGATACCATATTTTTACTGCTGAATACAAAAAGCTAATGCAAGTTCAAACATTATTTTACAGGCGAAAACTGGCACCGCATCTGAAAGTTCCCTGCAGTTCAATTCTTGGTGGGCATATGAAAGGTCGCTGTTTGGGTCTGTTTGCTTTTGTGTGTGGGTTAGCTTGGGAAAAGTCACCATCTGCTTTCTCTGCTCTCCTCAAATCAATACCTGCCTTCCCTTCAGTGCTCCCCCTTCCCTCCTCTCCCTTCCCTTCCCTTCCCTTCCATGCTCTCCCTTCTCCTCCCCTCCCCCCCTTCAATCTCCCTAACTTGTCTCTGTGTCATGGAATTTGTCTTACTTGGCTCAGTCATTTCTCAAAGTCACTCTTCTGCCCTGTATTACCAACCTATGGTAGAATGGGCTCTGGCAACGCATCTGGTGAGGTTGGAGAGTGTCCTGGTAATGAACACCAAGGGAGACTTCAGCACAGTGGGCACGATGCATGTTGGACAACATCCGTTGCACGTGCCATTGTACTTCCCACATTTTCCACAGTACTTGCCATCAACTGACTTTTCCCAGTTGTCAGGGCTATAGAAGGTGCTGGGGATTGAGTGGAGTCTGGCCACATATGAAGAAAGAGCCTAACCTTGTGTCCCATTTCTCCAGCCCCCAAATCATCATGGCAATGCAGTCTTTTAAGACCCCCATGTTTTGAGTTTAATTTTAGAGAAGAAAATTTTCAAGAAATACTTCATATTCTGTTATCACTCAAGTATTCTCAACTGTTTTATTCCCTATAATTTTTTCACATGCAGATGTCCAGGACGTCATACTTTCTGTGCTTCTCCCCAGCTGACCAAGTCCCCTTGCAATTCTCCTGCAGCAATAATCCATTCGTCATGTCTTTGAATAAGGACACAGGGCTTTAAGACTATGCAATGACTCTGGTATACAGAAGCCCTTCTATTCCATTACATTTTAATTCGATAATTAAAATGATATTGAAGTAAAAGAGAAACATTTCATAACATTCAACAAAAAAATGCTAAGCTCTTGATCATTTTAAAACTAGATAAGAGGAAGCTGGTTCTCTTCATATATCATCTTTGCTAGATCCTCTCCTGCTAAATCTGCTCTAAGCAAATACTGATGGATTATTTTTAGTTTTTCTTGCCTCTTTGTTTGGGGGTCACACCTGATTTACTCAGATCGTATTCGTGGCTCTGCCCTCACAGATCATCACCCTCCTGATGATGCTCAGGCAAGCACACAGGGTGCCAGGGATTAAGCCCAGAGTAAGCCCAGATTGGCCAGAGACAAGGCAGGTGCCCTTCACGCTGTCCTATCATTCCAGCCTCAAGGCTCATCATTTTTAATATAACATAAAGTTTTACATGTCTCACTCAAGACTTGATGGGTTTATTTTTTTTTCTTACAACTAAAATGTGATGCCAACCTATGGTTTCTCATTTCTAAGATAAAATATATGAGATGATGCTAAGGTCTGTATGAGTGCTAAAATTTTTATGAGCCCATAAAAATCACCCAGATAGAAATTTCCATGGAAAAGGGGGCAATTTCAAGACTCTGCGACTGCACCATAGCAGACAGCCTCTCTCTATGCAGTCACCTTCAAGGCTTTGTTGAACCTAAGACCCTGTGCAGATTAACAGAGATACAAAGACAGTCTCTGTTCTAAAGTGAACTTGAAAACCTAACAGCCAAGGGCCAGGGAGATAGTGTAGGAGTTAGAGCATATGCAAGCTTTGATCCCCACTACCGCATGCCTCCCTGCCTCCCAAGACCCATATCATCATATGTGGCCCTGGGGGACCTTGACACAAGGGCCTTCACAGCTCTCAATGTCCAGGTCCTTACTCTGATCCACTTGTCTAGCAGCTGAGAAATCCCCGAGAGCAGCCCTAGCCCCACTGAGCAGTGCTGGAGAGTTCCCCACCCCTAAAAACTAGAACAGAAAAGAGAATATTTCAACTACAGAACAAAGAGATAGGACGCTAAACTGATATTTACTAGTGTGCCTTCGTCCTTTGCAAAATGAGCAATCCAATAACACAGGAGCTATGAATGTGTGTCATCTTTCCTCAAATGAAACCATTATTTCAAAATGGTTGCATTATTCCAGTTTGTTCAGAAGAATAAACCGCATCAGAAACCAAAAACACCTTTCTAGATCTAACCATTATTGAATATATCATTGTGACATCTAAGGAGGAAGATCATTTCTAGCACACATCATTATTTTACTCTTATCACTTAAGATACTACTGTAACTTATAATTATACTAGTTTCTTCTGAGACAAAATTGAGTTTATTCAATATTTCAGAGAAAATCTATAGCAACTCTCAAAATTATAAGAGGTTTAACTTAGGGGCATTAAAAATGACTTCATTATCACAATTTAAAAATGAGACAACATTCCAAGCTCCTCAGAATAGCTGCAATAAAAACAGCAATAACAAAGATCACTGATGAGATGGAAAGCCTGCAAGCATCAGAGATGGCGGGTAGGAACTGAAGATCGGAAACCACTTCAGAAAAAACATTTGGAAGGTGCTTCAAAGTTAAACGTAAAGTCCCCCCAACAAACACAGATTACATTTTATGAATACATTCATGAAAAGTGAACATTTATGTCCAAAGAGGTATATATGAAAATATTCATAAAATATTATTCACAATAAGCTAAAATTTGAAACTCAACAGACGTCCATCAACTGGAGCGCAGTTGAAGAAAAATGGAGAGCACCACACGATAGATTATTACCCAAGAATGAAAGGCCTGAAGCACCAATACATGCCCAGTAAAGATCATTCTCTGAAGAAGCATAAGAATAAGAAGCCAGAAGTAAATGACAAATGTCCTCCAATATCTATTTTTTTTTCTTTTCAGGTCACACCCAGCAATGCTCAGGGCTTACTCCTGGTTCTTCGCTCAGGAATTACTCCTGGCGGTGCTCGAGAGACCGTATGGGATACTGGGGATTGAACACAGGTTGGCCACATGCAAGGCAAATACTCTCCCTGCTGGACTATCGCTCCAGCCCAAATCACCATGTGAGCCAACCAACCGGCCTTGTTCCAGAGACTCATACATAAATCTCAAAATAAATCTCAACTAAAGGCAAAAATTTCTCAGATACCTGGTCCCAACTGCGACTTCTGGGACAATTTCAGGCGGGGAGCAGGCCAACTTGCCGTGCTTCCAAACCTTGGGCAGCCAAAAGCAGAGCCCAACAGCCATCACCACGATTCTGGCCGGACTGCCCAGCGTAACATTCTGGATGATCTAGAGCAACCTCCCCAAGTGCTACAAGGAACATGCCAGTAAAAGCACACTGGACCAGATGCCAAGTGAGGTAGATACCAACCAATCTCGGCTAACATTACCACGGAAGGCTTAATTTGCACCAACAGCTTAGTAAACCCTCAGAGGAGGACTTCATGTCCCCATGGGGAGATATAACAATTTTCCCAAATTTTCTTTGCTGAAATATAATTTGATTATTCCATTAGCTATTTCGTGGTAACAAGCAATATAAAATACATTATTGACGGCCTGCTGTAGGGGCAGGCTTGGGGGTTGAGTAAATGGAGACAGTGGTGGCAGGAAGGTGACGGTGGTGGGATTGGTGTTGGCATACTGAAGGCCTGTATTAAATCCTCATGAACACTTTGGAAACCAAGATGTCTGAATAAAGTGGGGCTAAAATAAAGTTTAGAATTGGAAACGAAAGAAGTAAATGACCTTTGATTCAATTTTAATGGGCCAATGACAATAGGCAAAGGCAAAGATCAGAAAGGAAATGACTGTTTATATACAAGTACCAGGAGCTGAATTTTCTCTTTCTGCTGTTGCTGTTTTGGTTTATATGAGGGAGGAGTCACTCTAAAGGTAATCAGGGAACCTGGGAGCTACCCTGGCAATTCTTGGTCACCCAGAGGCCAGTGATTCAAAGTGAGGGACAAATAATGTGGTGATCTGGTGGCCATGTGGCCCTTGTGGGCATCTGAGTGACTCAGAAGGGCCACGGCCAGCAGTGCTGGTGGGAGGATGAAAGTGTGTGCTCAGGCTGCACTGAAGACGCCCAGGATACAGTACAGAGGGTGCAAACAGGGCTTTAAAACAAGATGGCGAAGGCCTGTACTATCTCTCTGCTGATTTTTCCTTTCAGTAATGCAAGTTCTTGACTCAAACTTGACCAGAAGCAAGTCTATCAAAGATATATGACTTCAGAGAAGGCCAATTCCAACCCAGGGCCAGAACCTAGCCAAGAGCCAGGCCGCCTTCCCTACTAAGCCACCTTGGTTTTGTAGATCCCATTGGCTTGAAATGTATTTGACTGCCAAAATGCATTTCTGACTTCGGTCATGCACTGTCCCTTCCAATTTTTCATTTCTTCTGCCTTATAACTGTCCACATCAAGGAAAGGCAGTCTGCAGACCTGTAGTATATCTACCTCTGGCTCCATGCCCTCTCCCTCCCTGCCTCCCCTGTGCAGTGTAATTCACATTCTCTCAGGAAGGCTCTTATAAAGTAACACACCGCTACTTCCCAAAGTTTTCTGATGGAGATTCTTGACCAACATCTTGCACTTAATAAGAATCCCAGTAGGCAGATGTAAAAGTCGAGGGAACTGAGATCAACAGAAAGAAAAAATAGTCACCTGAAGCTGCGAGTGGGAAAAAATTCAATCATGAATTAACTGGAAAAGATCATGAAGAACTTTTTAGGGTAATAGAGGTTTTAAAACCAGACTTTGACACAAAAGTTCATCTGGAGGAGGTTCATGACAGAAGACAAAGTGCGTAAGGCATTGCCACCTTGGATCATTGCCAAGCCCATAGGGTATCACTCTCAAAGGGTCGCCATTGTCCTAGCTCCCAGGGGTAAGAGCAGTGGTATGGCAGTTCTGCGCAAGGGAGAGAAGCAAGAGGCAAGTGACAACATGATGCCTCTCCATTTTATTTATTTATTCATTTGTTTGGGGAGACCAACCTAGGGGGTCTCAGGACTGATGCTTGGACCTGGGCTCAGGGATTACTCTTGTCAGGCTCAGGGGGCCCTAGACAGTGCCAGAGACTGAACCAGGGTGGGGTTGTGTGCAAAGCAAGCAACTTATCCCTGTACTACCTATCCAGTCCAGAAGTGACTGTATCTCAAAACAAAAGCAAGTCCAAGTCACAGATAACAATTAAAGTCTAAGTCACTGAAAATAGTGAAGATCGCCAAGACAAGCAACAAGTTGATAAATGACCCTAGCAATAAGCGGTAGACCAGACCAGCTACGTATTTTCAGGACTCACCAAGAAGATAGCTATAAAGAAATCACCTGGGACGCTAGGAAGTAAGCTACCAACTGGGAAAATATATCATTACAACATAATCAGATAAAAGGGCAATATCCAAAATATATAAGAAATCATACAACTTAAAAACAAAACAGGCAACCCAATTAATGAATAGGAAAAAACATGAAGATACTTCTCTAAGGAAGATACACATTTGGTCCGCAGATATGAAAATACGCACAGTATCTCTGTTCTTGAGAGTATATCACACGCACAGCAGAGCCTGGCAAGCTACCTGTGTCGTATTTGATATGCCAAAAACCAGTAATAATTATAGACCTTATTCCTATGACCTGAATGAATGGTTTGAGGCTCTTCGTGTTCCTGGAGCAAGCAGATGCCCTTTGGCTACACTAGCATGCAACAGGACATATGAAGAAGTTACTGCACCCACTCAAGCAAATTGATGAACAACGGGAAGACAAGTGATTCAAGTGAGCAAGTGATCTCGGTTCTTAAGGAAATGCAAGCAAAATGAGATTAGCACCTCAGACCAGAGATAATGCCCCATAACCAAGAAGAATGACAATACAAATATGAGTATGAGGTGTGTGAAGTAAAAGGGGCCTGCTACAGTGTTGGTGGGAATGTAAATGAGTGAAACATCAGAAAAAATGGTGTGGAAATGACTTTAAAATAAGAGTGAGGGGTCAGAGCGATAGTCCAGCGGGTAGGGCGTTTGCCTTGCATGCGGCCGGCCTATGCCGGCCCAGGTTCGATCCCTGGCATCCCATGTGGTCCTCTGAGCACCGCCAGGAGTAATTCCCTGAGTGCAGAGCAAGGAGTAACCCCTGAGCATTGCTGGGTGTGACCCAAAAAAGCAAAAGATATATATATAAATAAATAAAATAAGAGTGAAAATTTCATACAATTAAAAATAATTTAATTGTTATTAAATTAGCAATAATTAAATTTAATTAGCAATGGGGCAGAGCTGCTACTGGCTCTCCCTGTGCCTAACCACTCATGAGGCACACGGGAGGGATGGCAGGTTCTAGTCCTGGCCTGCCACCCCAGCAGAGCCCTCACAACTAGCCAGACGAACCCCCCCCCCCCCACTCCATGAGGACCTCCATTTTCCATACCTGGACTTCCCCCTCATCAGAACTCCACCCAGCAGACCAGCCTATCACAGCCTGGCTCAAATGCTGGATTTATTTTTTTTAATTTTTTATTTTTAAAATTACAAATATATACAATTAAAAAGTTCATATTTGGGTTTTGGTCATACAGTGTTCCAGCACCCATCCGTCACCGGTGCCTATCTCCCACCACCAACATCCCGGTTCCCTCCCCCTCTCCCAGCCCTGCTCCATGGCAGGTTATTTCTTTCAGTTTCTCTCTCTTTCTCTTTTCCTTCCCTCCAGACTATGGATTACAGAACATACATAAAAGGGTTGTCATGTGTATCTTTTTTGCCTCTATTTAATGCTCAGTTCTAGGTTGGCATTAGTACCCTCGACAATTGTTAGCAAATGCTGGATTTAGAGATGACTACAAGAGTATGCTACCCGCATGGCAGAGCCTGGCAAGCTACCCGTGTCATATTTGATATGCCAGATACCAGTAACAATTATAGACCTCATTCCCATGACCTGATGGAATGGTTTGAGGCTCTTTATGTTCCTGGAGCAAGCAGGTGCCCTTGGGCTCTACTTGCATGGGACAGGTCATATGGAGATGTTACTGGTGCCCGCTCGAGCCAATTGATGATGAACGGGAAGACAGTGATACAGTGAAAAAATACCACTCCTACACATTTATCAAAAGGGTATGAAAACACTAATTTGAAAAGATACTTATACCCTCAGCATTATTCACAATAGTCAAAGCACTGAATCAACCTAAATGTTCATCAACAAATAATAAGATAAAATACTGTATGTGTTCTTAGTAGAATACTGTCCTGCTATTGAAAGAATAAAATTATGCCTTTTGGGACGAAATAGATGGATTTTGAGGAAATTACTCTAAATGAAATAAGGAAGTAAAAGACAATTACTGCCTGGTTTCAATCACACGAGATATGAATTACTAAGGCAAATCCACGGGCACAAAGCAATAAATCTAATTCCTGAAATTCACTGTTTTGAGTTTAATAAACCACAGAGTTTACCAGAGGGAAACAAGGCAGGGTGGAAGGAATAAGCAATGTCGGAGGTGGGTTGGCAGAGGCCGGTCATGGAAGTGTAGACACCTACACACGTTTGGAGGTCAGAAGCTACAGCCCTAAAACTCTGCAACATCATAAACCAAAGATATGTAAATGAGAAAATTAAGTAAGGAACCTCCGGGGTTGATACAAATATCCAACATTAGAGTTCTCAACCTAAGAAAGAATGACAGGCATGGACCAGTCCCAGGAGGTGACGCATTCCAAAGTTTGTGTCCTGCAAATCAGGCACTTGAAGGAAAATGCCTCAGTAAAGTGACTTAAAATAGTAAGCAAATGACAGAAACAAGCAACTCGTGTTGTGTGTGTGTGTGTGTGTGAAAAACAAGAGGGTGGTTTATAATCAGAATCACTACTGTATTAACGAAAAATTTTTTTTTCCAAGGGACATTATAATGAGTGACAGAAAGCTAAAGACAGACAAAATATTGAAAGCAGAAAGACAAAAAAGGAACTTACATACAAAGGAAAGCCCATAAAACTCGAAGCATATTTATGAGATGAGACTTGAGCCAGAGAGAATGGGGGGATGTAGTACGAAAACTCAGTGCGGTGAATACTTCACCCACAATAATTTTCCAGCTAGGTAGCCTTCATATTTGAAGGAACTATTCAGAGCTGTCACAGACACACAACAACTTATGGAACTCATAGCCTTGAAACCAACGTTGTAAGAAGTATTCGGGCTTCTTTGAAAACCAGGACAAACTTCTCAGCACTTTGCCACTGAGTGTGATATTTACTCACGTGCATATGATTGCCTGCTAGCAGATTAGGAAAGGCCTGTTTACGCTTGGTTTGCTGAGGGTCTATACCTTCAGTTGTTGCCTGTATTATTCCTTCAAATATGAATGATGATCAGAGGCTGATAGAGAATAATCTAATGGTTCATTTATTTAAAATATTTTGTTATGCCACCATGATCTCACAGTGGTATACAATCACAAAGATGTTCATATTTGGGTTTCGGTAATACAATGTTCCAGCACCCATCCCTCCACCAGTGCCCATTTCCCACCACCAATGTCCCCGATTCCCTCCCTCTCCCCAGCCTGCCTCAGTGACAGGTTCTTTATCTCTTTTCTTTCACTTTCAATCTCTCTCCTCTTTCTCTTTCTCCTTCTCTTACACATTGTGGATTGCAATCCATACACTTAGAGGTTATTATGTTTATCTTTTTGCCTGTATTTAATGCTTAGTTCTAGGCAGTTCTAGGTTGGTATTAGTACTTTTGACAATTATGAGCACACTGTTCCCTTCTTTGTCTTTCCTAACCACCTTAATTTCCACCTTTGACAAGACCTCCTGATCCATGATTCACCTGACCTTAGATATTGATATCATAATATGTGTATATATACATATATATTTATGTCCTACATATATATATATATGTTTAATAAATTCTGGAGATAAGAGGTGACTACAAGAGTATGCCACCAGCACAGCAGAGCCTGGCAAGCTACCCGTGTCATATTTGATATGCCAAATACCAGTAACAATTATATGCCTCATTCCCATGACCCGATGGAAAGGTTTGAGGCTCTTTATGTTCCTGGAGCAAGCAGAAGCCCTTGGGATCGACTAGCATGAGACAGGACATATGGAGATGTTACTGGTGCCCGCTCGAGCAAATCGATGATGAACGGGAAGATAGTGATACAGTGATATATTTATGTCATGAAAATAAATGCAGTCATTCTATATCTGTTTTTTTCCTTCTGACTAATTTCACTCAACATGATACTCTCCATGTCCATCCATTTATAGGAAAATTCCATAACTTCATTTTTCCTAACAGCTGCATAGTATTTCATTGTGTAGATGTACCAATGAACATGTACCAATGAACAGACCTGGGGCAGAGCTGCTACTGGCTCTCCCTGTGCCCAGCCGCTCGCTCATGAGGCACCCGGGAGGGATGGCAGGATTCTAGCCCTGGCCCGCCACCCCAGCAGAGCCTCACAACAAGCCAGATGACCCCCCACTTCATGAGGACCTCCATTTTCCACATCTGGAATTCCCCCTCATCAGAACTCCACCCAGCAGACCAGCCTATCACAGCCCATTCATCAATAAATGCTGGATTTTGAGATGATTACAAGAGTATGCTGCCCATACGGCAGAGCCCTGGCAAGCTACCCGTGTCGTATGTGATATGCCAGATACCAGTAACAATTATAGACCTCATTCCCATGACCTGATGGAATGCTTTGAGGCTCTTTATGTTCCTGGAGCAAGCAGGTGTCCTTGGGCTCTACTTGCATGAGACAGATCATATGGAGATGTTACTGGTGCCCGCTCGAAGCAAATTGATGATGAAAGGGAACACAGTGATACACAGATGTACCAAAGTTTCTTTATCCAGTCATCAGTTCTAGGGCACACTGGTTGTTTCCAGATTCTGGCTATTGTAAATAGTGCTGCTATGAAAATAAAACTGCAGATGGTGTTTCTGCTGTGTGTTTTTGGCTTCCCAGGGTATATTACCAGGAGTGGTATATCTGGATCAAATGGGAGCTCAAAAAATGTTAAGTTTTCAACAAAAAAAGTTATGAAATATCCAACAAATCAGTAAAACATGATCAATACAGTGGGAAAAAAGCAAATATTAGAAACTGCCTTTGAAGGGGCCCAGACAGACGATTTGAGACTGAGTTTCAAAACAGCTGTTATAACTCTGATCAAGAACTAAAGAAACCCATGTTAAATAATTAAAGAACTGTATGAATAATGACTAATCAAATACATAACATCAAAGGAAATAATAAGAAAGGAAATTCTGGAGAAAAATGACTGAAGTTAAAATGTCATTCTATGTGAGCTGGCAAAAGACAGACTTGGTAAATGTAAAGACAAACCAATAAAAATATATGAAGCTGAATATTAGAGAGAAAGAGAATGAAGAAAATTGAACAGTGATTCTGAGAAATGTGGGTCATTATTTAATACATATTTTATTCCCATAGTGTGCCAGAGGAAGAGAAAATAAACAGATAATGAATCACATAACGGCTATAAATATTCCAAATTCAATGGGATATATTGAACCAGTTCAGTACAGTCAGCAAGCTCAGGGCAGGAGGAACAGTACGAGGTGAGGGTGCGATCTTGCACGCAGCTATCTGGGGTCAAACTAGGGCATTCCAGAGGGTCACTGCCTAGAATGATCCCTGAGCACAGAGCCAGGAGGGAGCCCTGTGTACTGCTGGGTGAAGCCCAACAGGAAAAAAAAAAAAATATAAGAAGCTCAACAAACTTCATTATTTGATAATCACAGATTCACACCCAACACATCATGAGTAAAATGTTGAAGGAAGTGAATCATCTTGAAATCAATGAAAGAAAAATGTCTCCTGATTTTTAAAGGGAAACAGCAAGACTGATAGTCAACTTCTCCTTAGAAACATTGGAACAAGAAAGCTGTGGGACAAAATATTCAAAGTACTAAAGTGAAAAAACACTTTCCCAAGAATCTTACATTTAGAAGAGGAAAGAGATCAGTGAAAAGACTGGGAGCACGTCAAGATAATTATGGAAATACGGATAGCAGTATAAAGGCATAATGTTTTCCTGTCTTCTATGAACTGTTTTTTAATTACATAAAACAAAAAGAAGAGATACATTTATTTTAAATTTTACTTATTCTTAAATTTTTTACTTGAAATTTTAATTGATTGTATTACTTTAGGTTTAAGGCTATACCCAGTGCTCAGAGTATCCAGGCCCTCTGCTCAGGGATCAACCCTGGCAGATCTTGACATATGATGCAAGAGATTCAATATAGTATAGCAAATGCCTACTTGCTATACTATCTCTCTAGCCCCTGTCCATTGTGTGTGTGTGGGGGGGTGGGGGGGAGGAGGTGGAGTGTATTTAGAAAGAGCCAGCTAGAACTTGTTTTGACAATCTCGATTTTATTAGCAACATCCAATGCATCCTAGCCAGCCACCAGTCACACAAGCTTTCTCTCCATCCATACTGGTCAAGGTGTGGCCTCAGCTACATGAATGCTCTAAGGCTTCCTTAACACTTGTATCACTTATATCACTTGTCTTCCCATTGTTCGATTTCCTCGAGCAGACACCAGTAATGTCTCCATTCATTGGGAATGAGGTCCATTATAGTTACTGTGTTTGGCATATCGAATATACCATGGGTAGCTTGCCAGGCTCTGCCATGACTCTGGTTTCATTCCAGGGGGCCCAGTCTTTTCTATGTCAGGCCATCAACCATCCAGGTCCACGGGGCAGAGCCCTGGGTATCGAGAAGCCTGTTTCCTGTCTGCCACCTGCCGACACAGCCAGGCACTGCAGCCACACCTGCAACACCTCTTCATAGTCTGTTAAATGTGGTGATTCTTTACCTGTGCAACCATAACAAAACAAGGTAATGCTGTCTTCTGTGTTTCTTCACAGCTAAATTAGTGGCCACAGGGCTCTTACTGGTTGCATGAGGGGCTGACTTGGACCTCTTGGGGGTACTGTTTAGAGAAGATCCTCAGCTCTGCAGCTCCAAAGGGTTCCTGGATATTCTCTAAATGCCCCCACCCCCAGCAAACCAAGTCTGCTGAGCACCTTTTACAATACTAATCAGATACAAATGTCATCTTTCTAACCCCCCCGCCTGGAAAATAAAGCATAGAGGACAGAACACCTTATCAGAGAGGGGCTGGCCAGAGAGAACACTGAGAAACAAATGAACACTCCTGCTTCAGCTTCTGTTAAAGGCATAAAACAATCTAGAAAATGACCCAATCTATGCCTGCTGCTCTAACACATATAATAATAGCAGAGTAGAGAGGAAAGTAAACCACAGAAGGAAAACTATTCTCAGCACCCTGAATACCTCTCCTAGGGCAATATGTATATTTATGCCATAGCTGTTTCCCAGAATGGGCAATGCCACCCCGCTGGGGGTTCTGGGACAACAGAGTGGGGTGTGCACTTAGTTGAGGTATTACGAAGGAAGCATCTTATGACTGTAGACTTGATTTTTTTTCTAAAACAGGGGGTAGTAAGCCATGCAAGTCTGCTAGGTCGCCTATATAAGTAACCTCTGCATTACAGAACAACTATGAAAATAACTTAAAGTGTAGTTAAGTATCACACACAGATACTTAACTGCACTTTAAGTTATTTTCATAGTTGTTATTTTCACAAATACACCTGGCAGAGCAGAAACCAGCTTTCCCCGTAGCGGCCGCTGCGTGGGCCCCACAATTTACCTCCAAATTACTGTGAATATTCTACCCACCCTCTGAGAGAGTCCCACGAAGTAATGAGAATATAGCGCCCGCACGGCAGATCCTGGCAAGCTGTCTGATGTGTATTCGATATGCCAAAACCAGTAACAGAAATGTTTATTTTCCTGACCCTGAAAGAGCCCTTAATATGGCAGCAGTAAGAAAGGTGAACAAGCAGTGCCTGATAAAATTTCATGGCCATCCTAGGAAGGAATGGTTTGAGGCTCTTCATATTCCTGAATCAACCAGATGCCATTGGGCTACATTGGCATGTGATAGGGTCCAATGGAAATGTTACTGGTGCCCACTCAAGCAAATCAATGAATAACGGGATTCAAGTGATCAAGTGATCAAGTAGTTAAGTAATCAAAAGATGGGGCCAGAGAGATAGTGCAGTGGAGAGGGCATTTGCCTTGCATGTGGCCCACCGGGTTCAATCCCTAGCATCCCATATTGTCCCCTGAATATTGCCAGGAGTAATTCCTGAGTGCAGAGCTAGGAGGAATTCCTGAGCACCACTGGCCATGACCCAAAAAGCTAAGAAAAAAAAAGTCATGGAAGGAATTAAAATATTAGACTAGAAAATGGTGCAGGAGACAATAGGAGAGATGACTGGGTGAAGAAAACAAGGACCATGAGGCAGAAAACAGATATGCAAATCTAACTATAATAAATATTAAAGGCACATGAATTAATCCCTCAAAAGGCGGAGATAGTCATATGACAGAAGAAACAACCCCAGCAAGTAAGGCACTTGCCCCTCGCACAGGCACCGCCTGGTTAGGTCTCCGGCACCAACAACTCCTACAAGTAAGGCACTTGCCTCGCACAGGCACCACCTGGTTAGGTCTCCGGCACCAACAACTCCTACAAGTAAGGCACTTGCCTCTCGCACAGGCACCTCCTGGTTAGGTCTCCGGCACCAACAACTCCTACAAGTAAGGCATTTGCCTCGCACAGGCACCGCCTGGTTAGGGTCTCCGGCACCAGTCAGTGTGCCAGGGTTGTTCTTCCTCCAGCTCTCTGCCAACGGAGGAGCAGGGGGCCAACCTGCTCTTAGGATTTCTCAGAGGCCATCTAAGTGCTTGACAGGGTACTGTGCAAACTACAGTGAATCGTGAAAGCTTTCGTGGAAAAGTTGACTCTCATGCTGGATTGAATGGGAGTAGTTATAGAGAAAATAAGCTGAAATAGCCACAAATATGTGAGGAGCGAGAGGATGGTGAGGGTAGGATTGCAGGCCATTGCACTACTTCAGAGAAAGACGGAAGGGAACAAGCCCGTGGCAAACAACGAGAAGAGCTGGAGGAGGAGAGACCAAGGAGCGCAGGAAACGGAAGTGAAATCAGATTCCTCAGAGGGCGGCCTATAGTATCAGATGCTGTGGAAATGTCAAGGAGGTTAAGGAACAGAAAGTGGCTATTATTTGGACACGTCTGGAGACCAAGAGCCTTTTAGAGCAATCTTACTGTCAATCCCCTGGGCAGGAGATAGAGCCATAGGTTAAGAGATCAATAGGAAATAAGGACCCAGAAGCAAAGCATCCTTTCAAGGCATTTAACTGTGAAGCAAGGAAAGAGCGACAAAGGGAAGAAAACAAGCAAATATAGAGGCCATAGCTGGGACTGGGGGCACAGGACTTGCCTCCAAACAGGTGATGGCATCTGACAGTGCCACTGCCGGTGGCGCCGAGAGCACACAGGGAGCGAACCCTGAACACAGGGACAGGAAGCGTCCCTGAGCTCTGCTGGGCCTGCCCCCTCAGAAATGCAAGCTTATTTAGGGTATTTAGGGTGGAATGACTGATCTAAGTATGCTTTTTAGATGAAATTAAATGAAACAATGGTAACAGTTACCAAAAAACTTTAAAAAAGATTATAAAGAATATGGAATATAAGAAAAGTGTTGAGGAAACACGAATAAAGGAAAGAGCTCTTTAGAAAGAAGAAGAACCCATTCCAGCAATGACTGGAGAGAGGGAGAGACTGGGAGTGTCAACAGGGCAGCAAAGAGGAGAGGAAGCTGGGAGAGTCAGATCATGGGTTGGGGGGTTGGAGAGAGAGAGAGGGATGGAGTCCAGCAGAAATTTTGCTTCTTCTTGTCCAGAGATAACTTTACAGGAGCTTTAGAAATTCAAATGAGACTGAAAAGAACAGAAATTCACATTCATGAAGGAAACATTGGAGAGCACGTATTATTATTCTTATTAATATTATCTTGATTTTGTGTCATATTCATTGGTGATCAGTGCTAATGTCTGGCTCTGCACTCAGCGATCACTCCTGGCAGGAGTCAGGGGAACATATGGGTTCTGGAACCCAATCAAGTTGGCTGCGGGGGAAGGACACAGAAAAGCACCTTACACGCTCTACTATCACTCCAAGACAAGCAGCTTACACGCTCTACTATCACTCCAAGACAAGCACCTTACACGCTCTACTATCACTCCAAGCCAAGCACCTTACATGCTCTACTATCACTCCAAGCCAAGCACCTTACACGCTCTACTATCACCCCAAGACAAGCACCTTACACGCTCTACTATCACTCCAAGACAAGCACCTTACACGCTCTACTATCACTCCAAGCCAAGCACCTTACACGCTCTACTATCACTCCAAGACAAGCACCTTACAGGCTCTACTATCACTCCAAGACAAGCACCTTACACGCTCTACTATCACTCCAAGACAAGCACCTTACACGCTCTACTATCACTCCAAGACAAGCACCTTACAGGCTATACTATCACTCCAAGACAAGCACCTTACACGCTCTACTATCACTCCAAGACAAGCACCTTACAGGCTATACTATCACTCCAAGGCAAGCACCTTACGTGCTATACTATCACACCAAGCCAAGCACCTATGTGCTCTACTATCACTCCAGCCTAATACATTTGGATTATTAACTTCTCCAAGTTCCCCAAATGACTCATCTCAAAACTGCCACAACTTCCCCCCCTGCCCCAATAAATATCCATATCTAATTTTTAACCTTCCTTTGTGTTTCTCTCTGTGACTTTCCCTTGATGAGCCCATTTCTTGTATCTGGTTCAGGAAAGGGCAAACTTTCCTGGTAACTTAGAGAGATTAAGCTTTCCTGCATAGCACTTTCTCATCTTGTCTCGCCAACAAACTACTCCAAACATGGAGCCTCAGCTCTGGTTTCTGCAATCTCCCTTTTGAACACACACACACACACACACACACACCACACACACACACACACACACTCAATGCTGCTTCTCTCTGTATATATTCTGAGCTGCTTCTTCCTCTATCTAAACCATCAAAACACTCAATGGATTTGTAGTTTCCTGGAAACATGCTGAAGTCCTCATACCCTGAGTTCTCCCAGCATAAATGGTTTGATCCCTACTCATTCGTAACGGTGTTATCACTTATTCCAAGCATCAGAGGGGTGGACTAAAAATGACAAAATCTCCCCCTTTACATGGACAATGCAAATGATTCTTTGATACAGAGCCAAGTTTGTTCACCATTTATGCCATATCTAATGAAAATGAAGCACACACTCAAGCTGTTTCAAAGGTGATGAGAGAATTTTATTATTTTTTTAATATTTTATTATACCACCATGAGATACACAATTACAAAGATGTTCATGTTTGGGTTTAGATCATACAGTGTTCCAGCACCCATTTCCCACCATCAATGTACCTGATTCCCTCCCCCCCTCCCCTAGTTTGTCTCTATGGCAGATCCTTTATCTTCTCTCTGTCTTTCTCTCTCTTCCTTCTCTTATACATTGTGAATTACAATACATATGTTTAGAGGTTATCATGTGTATCTTTTTGCTTATATTCAATATTCAATGCTCAGTTCTAGGCTGGTATAATCACGCTCGACAATTATTAGCACACTGTTCCCTTTTCTATCTTACCTAACCTCTGACTCCCACTGATTTGTGGTAGATTCCACCTTTGACAAGACCTCCTTGGTCAGAGAATTTTAGAACTACAAAATTTGCCAATCCCACTCTGTTGTCTGCCCGAAACATCCATGGGAAACAGATGCCTTGATTTCACTGTCTCCCTTTTTAAGGTAAAATCTCATTCGAAGTAGACTGCACTTCTGTGGAGTTGCTCAATGCTTTGTGACACCCAATGAGACCCTGGTCAGGCTCTGAGCAACATGTTCTCAAGGATTATGGAAATAAAACGTATTAGAAGCAGAAGCTCCATGTGGGGCGGGGCTGTGCACAAGTGGTCTCCCTACTCTGGCACTGGTGGAGACACAGGTGTGCCTGAGCACTCCCCCCCCCCTTGGACCCAGTCTGGTGGAACTTGACACACACACTATCTCAACCACCCACAAAAGGAGAAAGCTCTTAATCAACAGAAATCAGGTCCAGTGCTGAAGTCGGGAAGATGATTCTCCAACATAAAATGTGGCATCTTGGCAGCCAGCTGGGGTGCAGTGGTTTGGAGAAGATCTATTTATCAATGCGTGCGGAGAGCAGGGCAAGCTCTGGGCACGTGGAGTGTTGAACGGAGCGTGAAGAAAGAGCAGTGGCGCCCACATAAATATGAAGAAATGACCTTCTGTTGCGAAGTTGGAGGCAATTCCTCACATGGACTTTTATGCACTTAGAATTTATCTCTCTGGGTTCCAAGGTGCAGGCGGATTACAGTAGGAATAGATAATATAATGCAGAAAGCCGTGAAATAAAGAGAAGGATTGCCATCAGTTATGACCTCAAATAGACGGTCGTTTAGGGACAGCACAAAAGACTCTCCAGTTAGCAGTCACAAAATTTTCAAAGAAAAATAACACCTTCAAAATACAGTTAGGACTTTGGAAAAGAGTTAATATTTTCATTTTTAAAGATCTGCTCACTGTTAAAATAACTAATAGAAAGGAAGTGAATGTTCTCAAAACACATCAAGTTGGTGCCAAAAACCATTTTAGCAGAACTTATAGGGTTATAGAATTTCTTAAAAACAACTCTTTTGAAAAAACAGTTGTGAAGATGACAGCATGGATTTTAGAAATATTTTCGTCTTGCAAAGATAACTTACATTTAATTTCCCCAGTGTAAATTATTTATTAATTAATATATTGATTAATTATTAATTTGTATTAAATTAAAAAACCATGGCAGGGGCCAGAGCAATAGCATAGCGGGTAGGGTGTTTGCCTTGCACGCGGCTGACCAGGGTTCGATCCCCAGCATCCCATATGGTCCCCTGGGTACCGCCAGGAGTAATTCCTGAGCAAAAAGCCAGGAGTAAACCCTGAGAGTGGCCAGGTGTGACCCAAAAAAGCACAAAAAAACAACAAACCATGGCAGGTGGTGACTGAAACATTAGTGAACTGGGTAGGGCACTTGCCTTGTATGCGGCTGTTCTTGGTTCAATCCCTGGCATTCCATGTGGTCCTTAGATTACCACTACAAGTGATCCCTGAGTGCAGAGCTGGAAGTAACCCTTGAACATCACCAGGTGTGAACCAAAAAGCCAGAGAAAAGGGAAAAAATGAGGAAACTGTAAAGAAAGATCAACCAACTCATCCTCAAAATCAAAAAAGGAAGGGAGCTTCTGAGGAAAAAATGCTCCTGGTAGCTTTCACCATGACAGATCAGAGTCGACTTAAGAGGATTCTTAGCCAGTTAGCATTGGCGAACACTGTTGGAGGACAGGTTTAGCTATTCTGGGAGCTTTATTATTTTGCCCACTCCCAGCTTAATCCACTTAAGTCAAGTTTCATTCTAATGAGACTTCTCTTCTATGTAAACACTGCTAGAGGGTGTGGTACTTACAGAAGTCACCTTGATTGAATAACTTCCTGACTTATACATCTACTAAGACTTCTATGTTTTCTAGATTGGGCACAGCTCCTCTTTATTTCCACTGCACCCAACGTGGGACAGTTAGAATTTACCAGGAGACTACCACCCTGGCTACGTTGAGACTATAGGAAGACTATAGGAAGGATCATACTAGTTTGCTCTAAGCAGGCGAGAGTGACCCTTTCAGTACACGAGAACAAGATACTCAGAATCACCCTGGTGCAGATAATAATAAGAAGGACCTTGTGGGTACCATCTAGATTACATGAAGCTCATGAAGTTAAGATGTATTACTTTATATCAGCCCTCTCTCTCTCCAGTGTTTTACATAAGAGATAATCTCCTTAGTCCTTGGCATAACCTTTGTTTATACCTGCAATAAGGTGTGGCACTACACTCTGTTTAGGGTTCTTTGTTGACATGACAACCTCCCAATTGGATTACTTTGGTGTATATAAGGGGCTGACTTGAGGCCCCTTCACCTTTTGCCATTTGGTTCCTCAGCCTTCGGCTTTTGGCTCCTGTGGCTTTTGGCTTTTGGCTTTTGGCCTTTTGCTCTTTGCCCTTTATGCTCCTTCTTCTGGGTAGGACTCAGCTCAGGTGAGATCCTCTCTCTTTGGTGGGAGACTTAGGCTCTTTTGTATGGTCTAAGTTCAGACCAGAGCTAAAGTTTGTTCATTATATTGGAGTGCTGTGGAAGAGCTTTTGTACTATTAAAAGCCATATTTGGAACTGCACCGGACTTGTGAGTTTTCATCTGTTCTCCAGGTGTCCTCGGAGGTAGAAGACAACCTCTGTCCTGACATTGTCGGGGACCCCGGTGGCGTTCCCGACAGAACACCACACCAGCAACTCAATCTCCACAAGCCCCGCCTGATCAAGGTTAAATTTGGTCAAACCCATCTCTTATCTTATGTTATAGAACCCTGTTGACCAGAATCTAATAAATGTCGCTTTCTTTAGTACTTGGGAAAAATTATATCTTAGTATAGAATTCCATCTTATCGCTTTAGAGCCATGCTTCTGAAAATAACACTGAATACCAGCATTTGGGAATACCAACTCCTAGGTATCATGAATAGCTCCGGGAATTATGCAAATACCCTTTATATTTTGCTAACGTAAGACATATACCTTAAAATCATCCCATCCATTTATTCATCAGGATATCTGCATAATACACACATTTTAAAACGTCTTATTTATGACTTAGTCCACTTCAAATTGATGTCTCCTTTCACCATTTAAAACTATCCTAGAATCCCTACATCATGAGGTCTGGAAATTGAAAAGCTTAGTAATCACCCATGTAAAGCCTCACACTAGACATGAGGGTGCCGGTAGTCAAAGAAGTCATACAAATTGGGTATAGATTAAATTTGCAGAACAAAAGTAATACCTTGCAACAACTCATTAGTAAAGCTGAATGTAAGGAACCAGTCTCCAGAGTCTTGTTGAGTTCAATGAGAAGAGATAATAGATTTTCCTAAAAAAGAAAGTCAAATGAATTCATCTCAGATCTTTCAAAAGTTTTATTAATATATGCATAGAACTTTAGATTACTTGCACATATGAGTGATATCCATCATTAGCTTCTTTTCTGGGAGATCCATGTCCGCCAGGCGGCACACTGATTTCTCAGGGTTGTGACCACATGTACAGGGCTGGAGTGAAATTACAGTGGGTAGAGGGCTTGCATGCAGCCGGCCCAGGTTCAATCCCCTGGCATCGCATTTGGTCCCCCAGCACTGCCTGGAGTAATTCCTGAGTATAGAGCCAGGAATAACCAAAGCCATATGCCCGATGTGACGCAGAAGTGGAAAAATAAAAGTAATCTTTAAAAAAAGATACATGTGCGTCCACAATGTCTCACTCCCCGACATTCTGTCCCGCTTCTCACCAGAGAACTCAGCTCCGCTCAAAGAGAGCCATGCTTAGTTTCAGCTTGCCCATCATTTATTCATGCCTTACATTTATTTTCATGGTAAAAAATTGAGCAAGAAGTAACAGCAACAGTCAATGAACAACTGCTACATTAACAGTCCAAATGCCTGTAGTATCTTTCCCAGCCCTATAAAAGCCCTTATATCTCTTAGCTGCTCAAGCTTCTCTGGTTCTAGAAAACTCCTTCAAACCATAAACGTCTCCTGTAGAAACAAATCCTGTAGAAACAAAGCAATCACTCCTGTCACTCAAAAGAACCCGAGGCCCCTATGTTTCTCAATTATACTTCCTCAAAACGCTCCAAGTTTGAAACAAGGCTATTTGCTCACTGCTTTAGAAGAAAACACCATCATGCTCTAGGATATTTTAAATAACTTAAATGTCCTGCTGGTTGTGACTCATCGTTTTCATGAGAACTGAGAAGGAGCATTTGAAGGTCACAGGCCTGGGTATCAAAACGAATGTCTAAACTAGTGGTTCCCAAGAGAGGGAAGATCTTAACTCCAAGGACCATTTGCAATACCTAGAGCCATTTTTAGTTTTCAAAATTGGAGCCAGGGGTTGAGCAAGTGGCTTAGAGAAACGAAAGAGAAGAGATTCAAGTTCCAACTCCTCCCAGATAGTCTTGAATTAGTTCGTGAATTAGATGTTCATCCAACAAATGACAAGACCTGGTGTCTTGACAGTGAATCTGATTGGAAGGGCCTAGTGTCCAGGAGAGAAAACCTTTATCAAGTCTTCACCACCATAGCTAATAGAACATTGCAGGAGGAATTCCTCACAGCCAAGTATATCCAGGTGAGAAAATCTCTTGTAGACTGTTGTAGCTTTAAAAGAACAAAACAAAGCCACAACTGCAGGCCCCGTCTTCCCACTATATTCTCATCAGATTAAAAAGACACTCAGTTTGCTCATGCTAGCTGACTGTTATAGTCATACTACAGTTTATAGGAGGGAAACACCAGTTAACAATTCACAAAACAGAGGAAAAAACAACAAGTAATTCAATGTCAGTGGTGACTTAATTATGTACATAAATTATATGGAATCACAGACTCTTTTATCACTAATTATATTAAGGTTATTTAAGATTCACTTAATGAACAGAGTTGCTATGGTGTGAGTGGCTCCTTAGCAGTTAACAATTCCTTGGGGTTGCCTCAGACTGAGTTTAATCCCTGGCATTTAATGCTGACATATAGCTCTCTATAAACAGAATGCTTATCTAGGAAGGAGGGAAAATGCAAAAGACAAAATACCTGTCCTTTATAACTGCGATTAACCATTAAGACAGAATTAAGAGCTCACAAACCTGACTTCTCCCCAACAGCCCCCACTGAGCTGTGAAGCACAAATAAAGTCTTTAGTTTCCAGACCCCATCTCTGGCAACATCATACAAAAGTTCCCCTGGGAGCCAGCCCTTCTTCTGAGATGCATCTTGAGCTACGTGATGTAGAAAAACAGTGCAAGGGGTCTTGTTCAGACTGAAGCATCATCCTACTGCAATGACTATGATCATAGCACTTACATTATTTTTTTTTTCTAAGCTTTTCTAGGTGGGGAGAAGGGGACACCCAGCTGCACTACTCCTGTGGCTTACTCCTGCCTCTGCACTCAGGGGTCACTCCTGGTGGCTGAGGGCCACGTGCAAGGTGCTAGGGCTGAATTCAGGGCAAGCATCCCACCCACTCTAATATCTGTTGGGACCCAGTGTAACAGTTTGGAGGATGAAAACAATCATCTCAGCGACCACGGTCATTCACTAGGCCAGAGTTTCTGAAGAAGCAAGGAGACCACATCACCTTGGTCAGTCAGTGGTATGAGTGAGGACTTAGTGACCCAGTCAATGGTTGATCTGTGAGGGAACAATGCTAGAACCACACAGAATTAGAGCATTATGAGTACATCAAATGTTCCTTTTTAGTGAATGTACCAATAGTCTTGCCAAAAGTTAGAAAAAACCTAGGCATTTCCTGTGAGACGTGTTGGCTTGGGGTGTTGGGGGTGCTGGGAAGAGGGGTGCAGGTGTCCCAGGTCTCTCTGGAGATGGGGTTTGGGGAAAGACGAGCCATTTCTGATCCAATATAAAATAAGTGAAAAGTTATGTTCCATTAACTAGACAGTAACACCTCATCAAGGTGCCTGTCAATTCTCCAAGACACAGTTTACCACGTGACATGACTGTCTAAATTTGAACACTGCAAAACATGTCTCGCATGAAGATAAAGTGTTCTGTGACCTCAGTTTTGTGAATAACCCATCCCATCAAAAAAGCTACAAATTTCTTTTAGCACCCACCATCTTCTACGAGTAAAAGAAAATCCTTTTCCCATTTTGTGTGTTTTCTTTTTTTGTGCTGCGCACAAGTTAACTGTAAAGCTCATTAGGAAATATAAACCAATTTATATATTTAAAAAACGACAGTGCTGTTCATTGATCCCATTACAATCAAAATAGCCCTTTCTTCATGGTGTAGAACATAATTGCATCTTTCTCCCATAAGACTTAGGGTAATTTTCTATTGGACTCCATGAATATTAAATTGATTGAGTTTGACAAGTCAATGGAAAGGAAATGTATCATGAAAGGTTTTTTTATTCCGATTTTGAAAGCAATGCAGCAGCCATATTAAAGTAACCTACAGGTCTAGTGACCAGACCTTGGCGCGATGCCTCTTGTGTCAGGTTTGTCTTAGGCATTCGGAATGTGACGACGGCAAGGACAAGTGCCTGTCCTCATGGGATTCCAATTCCAGCAGCAGGACAGAGAAGACAAAGGGCTGCAGGAATCCCTTGCCTCATGGAGCCTTGCAGGATGGAATGTGCTTTCATGGCTGAGGCTACACCCAGCAGCGTGTGGGCCAGGAAGCATTCAGTATCCACTGGGCTCTCGGGATGGACAGGCAGCATAGTACCAGCCTATGTAACCCACTCAGCTAAAACCGGGCCACTACTTTGTTATGCAGCTAAAGGAATTGGGCTACACTGCAGGTCGCAAATCTATCAAATCAATTTTTCAAGCACCATGGGACATCTCTTGTCTCTATCACCTTTTCTTGAAATGGTTATTTTTGCCAGTGTTGTTATTGTTAGTATATGTTGTCATGATCTTTGAACAGTGCTTTTTGCTGTTACTGCTCTGGGAGCCTTTGTCCATCTAGAAGGTGAACGCAAGTTTAATGTAGGGGGTTTTGATAGCTCCCCTCACTCTCTGTCCCTGGCTCGCTTGCTCTCCTTGGGCCTCCTGGGTCCCTGGAATAGATTATTGCTGAAATCAGGCCGACTGACCCTGCAACAGCATCTGTGTGTTCAAGAGTTTAAAAAGGGTAGATCAGTTGTATCACTTGTCTTCCTGTTGTTCATTGATTTGCTCGAGTGCACACCAGTAACATCTTCATACGTCCTGTCACATGCTACTGTAGCCCAAGTGCATCTGCTCACTCCAGGAACATGAAGAGCCTCAAACCATTCATTCAGGTCATGAGAGTCTATAATTGTTACTGGTTTTTGGCATATCAAATACAACATGGGTAGTTTGCCAGGCTCTGCTGAAAAGGGTAGATACAAAGGAAAAGTTCTTGGAGGAAACTCCAAGTGAGACTCCAGCGAGTACACACAATGCTAAGAAGGGAAAGGAGCTCTCAGCTGAGTGGAGTCAGCCACAGTGGTTGGACAGATGAAACCACAGTATTCCCTGAAGTCAAGGCCAAAATCAGGGCAAGGCCTTAACTCTACCCCACTGCCAAAACGCCAGGTCCCCCGAGAGCTGAGATGGACAGGGACAAGAAAGGCCATGTCCTGCCTACAAACAAAACCCATTCACTGGGCTGAGGGAGCTACTTTAAGTCTCAAGTCAGAACTTAAGAAAATATATTTCACAAGGTAACCTTTGCCATTGAAAATGATTCCTCTAATCAAAGTCAATGTCAAATGAGAGGAACATAACAGATGCCACTGTGACCACTGGTGGGTCAAGTGAAGAAATCAAAGTGTTAACATTAGCAGGAGCTTCAGACAAAGCCATGGATACATTTGAGGTGCTCAAGACTTTAGTGGAAAGCCAGAGACAAAGTAGAGGGGGGGGGGAAAAGAAACTGCCATACATCTGGTCAACCTTGCATCCGGTTTCCCCAAGCACATCATGGTCACTCTAAAGCACAGAGCCAGGAGTATGCTCTGAACACCTCGTGCTGTGACTTACAAAACAAAACATACAAAAATTTTACAAGACTTTGATGTAGAAAGCTACTTCAAATATAGTGAAAACAGCACAAAATTAGAATTAAAGTAGAGATTAAAGAAATGTCCAAATTACTGTAATTTCATGATAAAGCATGCATAGAAAAGGAGCCAGTTCGAAGGGACCAGAAACAATATAGGAATCTACTTCTGGTATAGATGCTGTGGCTACTGTTGAAATGACCATAACAGATTTATAATATGATACAGACTTAATTGATAGAGCGACCTCAGCGCTTGAATGAACAGAATCTAATTTTGATGTTTGATTGTAGGTGAAATGCTATTAAACAGCACCTTGTGTCAAAGAAAAATCTCTTATGGTGTTAGTGCTGGGCTGGAGAGATAGGATAGCAGGTAGGAAGCTTGCATCGTACACATGAACCCAAGTTTCATTCCCACAACCACATATGGTTCACTGAGCCTCACCAGGACTGAGACCTGAGTTCAGAGCCAGGAGTAAGCCCCTGAGCACTGCCAGAGTGGCCCATAAGCAGAAAGAAAGAAAGAAAGAAAGAAAGAAAGAAAGAAAAGAAAGAAAGAAAGAAAGAAAGAAAGAAAGAAAGAAAGAAAAGAAAGAAAGAAAAGAAAGAAAGAAAGAAAGAAAGAAAGAAAGAAAGAAAGAAAGAAAGAAAGAAAGAAAGAAAGAAAGAAAGAAAGAAAAGAAAGAAAGAAAGAAAGAAAGAAAGAAAGAAAGAAAGATAGAAAGAAAGAAATTAAGAACAGAGTGAGGAAGGGAGAGCAGGAGGGAGGGAGGGAAGGAGGGAGGAAGGGAGGGAAGAAGGAAGGAAGGAAGGAAGGAAGGAGGGAAAGAAGGAAGGAAGGAAGGAAGGAAGGGAGGGAGGAAGGAAGGAAGGAAGGAAGGAAGGAAGGAAGGAGGAAGAAGGAAGAAAAAAGAAAGTGTCAAAACTGCAGACTTAGCCATTTCTTTTTTTAATTGCCACAGGTACCCAACCTTAAGCAACTGTCCCATCAAAAAATCAGTCAGTGCCTTCAACACCCAACATTAGCAAGACCATGGCGCACTGCAGTCTCAGAGGAGAACCAGCATCTTAGACAGTCAAGAACTCTGAGTGAGTAAGCAGATACAGCTTGCTCTGGCCACACCGGGCAGTTCCCCTCACAGATGACTGCAAAAGCATAACTCCAGGGGCCACAGAAAACCACAAACAGAAACCACAGAAAACCACAGAAAACCATGGGACTTACTTATGCTGATACCTGCTTTACTGCTCTAGACTAGAAGAGAACCTGTGCAGTCCGCGGAGGCACACCTGAATGATAACAGATCAATAGATTTGTTAGAAGCTGCTAAATATGTGATTAAAACAGGAACAGCCTGGGGGCTGCCCATGGAGGCAGGACTGTCAGATCAAAAGCCCTGGAGAAGGGGACGCAGAGACAAGGGTCGGAGGAGGTAGAGACAGCCAGGGGACCTCCGAGGGACAAGCTTCAGCAAGAGATCAGAACCCTGAAGAGGGCTCCGGGGCAGGCAGGCCAGCAGGCAGCAGCTGGCGGGGCTGAGCAGTGGAGATTTGATAGTCATCACCGCCAGGTGGCAAAGGAAGGGACAGCAGGTGATGGGGGTGGGACGGGGGACGGGGGGGGGGACAGGAAGGCCATGCAGGTGCCCGCTGGCCCTGAGAATTCGCTGACAACACACAACACACGGGCCTCCAGTCAGCATCTGCGTACACACATGCCAACAATAAGCACCATACAGCTAGCATTCCCTTGAATACTAAATTTGGGTTTGGCGAAATTCTAAATAATTGCTGTGGACAGCGGTAATAAATAAATATACTTTCTAAATATATGTAAAACTTGACACCCCTCACATCACTGGACTCAAATGGGGTCAATGCAGGTGCAGGTGGGTGAAGGTGCTGATCACGTGGACCTGCTCTGGGGCAGCGCCACACTCTCGGCCACGTGGCATGACACAGCCTGGCCTTCCTAGTCAGTTCAGCAGGTGACAAGGATGTGAGTAACAGAAAAACAGATCTAAGTTACATTCCGGGACGCATATGGCACCTTGAGTTCTTAACTGAGACTGGACACGCAGTAGCAAGCTGAAGGGGACCTAACACATGTGCATGTATGTGTACGGATTTTGGTGTATAGAACATTAAAGTTGATTTCACAACTTGAATATGAAATCATTTTTACTTGCTACTCTTGTGTCCTTGAGGTACTTGCTGCGGTGTTCGTGATCACTATACTGAGAGACCTGAAAGCAAATTCTTTCTAGTCCTCCGGAAGGTAACCAAGAAATCCTTGCATGCATTTATTGTTTATACTTCAGCATTTGTTTCTATTTTGGCTGCATCAACATGTTTATGATGTAAAAAGAAAAGGAAATTTCACACCAGTCTCTTCTTCCAGACTTTGTTACTATCCATTTGATTTGGTATTATTGAAGTAACTTTATAGAAAGAAAAAGATAAGTTAAAAATGGCCCACTCCATTTGCCAAATACACAATGATGGGAAGCCCTTGGTTTTCTTTCTTAAGTATGTCTGCATGAAGTACAATAGCGTTGCTCAGTCCCAGAGGCTGCCTTCTACTACTTCTGACTGTTTTTCTCTGTGGTAGAAAACTTCCATTAATAGTTTAGTCAATAAACAGATCAATGAGAAAAAGAGTGAAAAGCACCAAGATAATGGGTTTGATAAACCAAGACGCATGGGCCACGCCAGAGCCAAGACAGAGACACCCAATAGTCACTTTGGTTAACAGGTACCTCAATGCCTTCATTGGCGTTTTGCGTCAAGCTTGCAAAACATGTTTTATCAAACAACAATAATTGCCACTTCTGATTACAATTAACAATTAAATTGTGCATATAAATAATACCTAGCAAAGTATTTTGGAAGCCCTCCCTGCTGGTGTGACAAAGCCCCTAGCAGCAGAGAGAATCCCAATGTCCTCTTCCATCACTGAATCTGTGGTTGGTAACCTCAGGCACGATCAGACAATTCATGCTGTCACCGTAAATCACAAAGAACAAACAGGAAAAGCAGCTCATTGGAGTGGACTCGCTTTATCAAGTAGAGATATGGAGGAAGTCATTATTTCGCTGGCAGAAGCCCAACAGAGGAGTCCTAAAACCACCAGGAAGCAAACTTAACTTTTTCTGTTACATAAACTTTGGCCTAGTTCTTGAATATATAATTTCTTTCAGTCCAGAGTTCTAACCATTACACATGGATATAATTTCTTTCATACACTATTATATACTGGCCCAATAAAATGCAAAATGTGAGCCTATATTCTAAGCAACTCTATCCAGAAATGCTGTTCATCTTAAGAGAAACTTATATGGGTCAAAAAATCAATTTCTCACTTACTTACATCGAATAAAAAATTGTTTACACTAGGATCCAGAGTGACAGTGCGGAGTGTCCGACCTGGGTTGCATCTCTGCCATCTGTATCGTCTCCTGAGCACCACCAGAAGTATTTCCTGAGTGCAGAACCAGGAGGAAACCCCGAGTATTTCTGGGCATGGCCTCAAAACAAAGCAAATAAACTCAGAGAAAGAGAAAGAGAGAGAGAGAGAGAGAGAGAGAGAGAGAGAGAGAGAGAGAGAACAGAGACAATGAGAGTGCGGGAGAGAGAAGAGAGGAGAAAGAGGAAGAGAGGGAAGGGAAGGAGGGAGAAAGAGAGTGAGAGAGAAGGAGAGTGAGAGAGAGAACAGAGTGAGAGAGAGGGAGAGAGAAGAGAAAGAAGAGAGAAAAAGAGAGGGAAGGGAGGCGTGAGAAAGAGTGAGAAAAGAGAGAGGACAGAGGGGAGGGAGAGAGAGGAAGAGGGAAAGCGAGAACGTGCAAAGGTCTAGGTTCAAGTCCCAGCAACGCCTGGACCCTTGAGCATGGAAGTACCATTAGCTCCTGAGCACTGCAGGGTGGGGCCCAGGAACCAAAACCGAAATAGTTTTATGAGGGTTTGGAATATGCCAATAATTACAGTGGCAGTCAAAAACTGAAACTCCTGGGAGCAATAATTAAGAAGCAAAATTAGCTCTTTCAGACCCATTTATTACTTGTAAATTTAATGGTTTCCTTTTAAAAGATTAAAAATAGCGAAGTTTAATGTGCTTACTGATCATCTAAGAAAAATTCATAAAAGTAAACAAAGAAGAAAATCTTCAAATGTGAACAAAATAATAGGCTTCACTTGTACCTAAGCCTATTATTTATAAGAGTAACTAAATTTAGACAAAATGGCATCATATGGTTTGTATACTTTTATGATTTGCTCCTGTAAAAGTTGCAACCCCATTTATGGACTCATAATATTCCGTCTTTTCAATATATTTCTACTTGGTGTGAAGCTGATAGTGCTCTCCCGCTTCTCCCCCTGTCTATGGTGTGAAGCCGGAGCGCTCTTTCCACTTCTCCCCTGTCTTGGTGTGAAGTTGAAGGTGCTCTCCCTGCTTCTCCCCTGTCTTGGTGTCCCTGCTTCTCCCCTGTCTTGGTGTAAAGCTAAGTGTTCTTCCCATTTCACCCCTGTCTTGGTGTAAAGGTGAGAGTGTTCTTCCCATTTCTCCCCTGTCCTGGTGTGAAGCTGAAGGTGCTCTCCCCGCTTCTCCCCTGTCTGTCCTTTTTCCTTCTCTTCCTCCCACACTGCATTTTCCTCCCTTTTTTAGGTGAGTCCAAGCACTGACTCTGTTCCAGCTCTGTGCCTGGAGCTCTGCGTCCCTTCCTCCCATTTCCCCCCCCCTCTCCTTCTGAGAAGTCATCACAGATGCGTCTATTTTATCAGTATCCAAAACGAAGCTTAGGAAGAAATTCGAATGGCCAAAAAACATATGAAAAAATGCTCATCATCACTAATCATCAGAGAGATGCAAATCAAAACAACAATGAGATACCACTTTACACCACAGAGACTGGCACATATTCAAAAGAGCAAGAACAACAAGTGCTGGCGTGGATGTGGGGAAAAGGGGACACTCATCCATTGTTGGTGGGAATGCCAGCTGGTACAGCCTTTCTGGAAAACAATATGGACTTTCCTCCAAAGACTAGAAATTGAACTCCCATTTGACCCAGCCATACCACTCCTGGGAATCTACTCTGGGAAACCAAAAATACGCAGCGGAAACACCATCCCTACTTTTATGTTCATAGCAGCATTATTCACAATAGCCAGAATCTGGAAGCAACCAGAGTGCCCGAAAATCGATGACTGGATAAAGAAGCTTTGGTACATCTACACAATGGAATACTATGCAGCTGTTAGGAAAAATGAAGTTATAAAATTTGCCTATAAATGGATGGACATGGAGAAGATTATATTGAGCGAAATTAGCCAGAAGGAGAGAGACAGATACAGAATGACTGCATTTATTTGCATGGCATAAATATATATGTACATATTATGATACCAATATCCAAGGTCAAGTGAAATATATATCAGGAGGTCTTGTCAAAGATGGGAATCAGAGGTTAGGTAAGACAGAAAATGGAACAGGGTGCTAATAATTGTCGAGGGTACTAATGCCAACCTAGAACTGAGCATTAAATAGAGGCAAAAGGATACACATGACAACCTTTTAATGTATGTTCTGTAATCCATAGTCTGGAAGGAAAAGAGAAAGAGAGAGAAAGGGAAAGAAATAAAGAACCTGCCATGGAGGTGGGCTGGGGGAAGGGGGAGGGAACCGGGGACGTTGGTGGTGGGAGATGGGCACTGGTGGGAGGGACCGGGTGCTGGAACACTGTATGACCAAAACCCAAACATGAACTTTTTAATTGTGTATCTTTTTATTTGTATATCTCACGGTGGTATAATAAAATACTTAAAAAAAATGAAGCTTAGGGTGCTCGAGGGGTGGCCAGAAGCCAGGATTCTTCATGAGGAGAAAAACTGAAGGTAGTGGTCAGGATTTTAACCCTGTCACAATAGGACACTTCTGAAATTCCTCTCCTGGAGTCAGTGGCAATGTACCCTGGCCCAAACACTCTTTTGAGTGAAGATTCACCTTTCCATTAAAACCGTTTTCCTACAATTTCCAAGTGACCTTCAATAAATGTTTTACCAGCAATACACAGAATTCTCGACTTCCTACCTCTTGGGAACCAATATTACTCTGCAATACTTTTTTGCTTTTAGGGCCACACCCAATAGAACTTAGAGCTTACTCCTGGCTCTGTGTACAAGAATCACTCCTGGTGAGGCTTGGGGGCCATATGGGGTGCCAAGGATCAAATCCAGGTTGGCTAAATGCAAAGTAAACATCTTGTACTTACCTTGTACTGTTGTACTATCTCTCCAGGCCCCTACATATTTTTGCTCAAACTATCTTCGTGTTCCTACCTACTAAAGTAGGCCTCAACCTCGTGCTTCCTGAGTAGGCCTGAAAAACAAACCTGCACCCAGCTTTGCCCACCACGTCTTCTTAGGAACTTCTGTTAGCTGCTGACCTCCTCCTGCAAAGACCTGGGCTCACAAGGTGCCTCTGGATCTAGGGTGCTCTTCCCACATGCTCACCAAGCTCTAGACACTTGTGGGTCATGACTATAAATACAATATTCTGGGCCATTTTTAAGTAAGGCATTGGTCAGCTCAAAGCCATGGGACTCCAATGAAATCCAATCACAATCCAAATGGCATAAGGTTCTTCCTATGAGGGTTGATTACTTTTTATCCAGCTTTTAAGAATGGAATGAGATCCATCAAAATGCCATTTCGCAGCAGCTGTGGCAGTCCTCACACATTTCATGTAATGTTATCCAGGAAGTAAACATCACACACACTTGTGGTTTCAGCAATTAAATCAGATGCTAATGTGGTTCCAAGCTTCTGAGTTTTATTTTCTTTCAATGATGGAACACCCTCACTTGGTATTTTCGCATCAAGGCACAAGTCAACCATCCTAGACTAATTTCTGCAACAGAAAAGGTTGTGTCTGTCATGGGTTATTCTGATTTGGCAGACCAAACTATTGTAGCAACAAGGCACCTGGGGATAATTCTATTCCCAATGCTTCAGATGACTTCGGGATGGAAAGTTATAAAAACTGTGAACACCTATGGTCGGCTCCACGCTGATTTCAGCCGAAGACAAAAACATCAGTTAAGATGACGCTGAGCTCTTTGAAGTCTGTATTTGTTTACACGATTTCTGTATAGATCTGAACAGACATTCACTTGTATCACTTGTCTTCCCACTGTTCATAGATTTTTCTTGAGTGGGCACCAGTAACATCTCCATATGTCCTGTTGCAAGCAAGTGTAGCCCAAGGGCATCTGTTTGCTCCAGGAACAGGAAGAGCCTCAAACAATTCCTTCAGGACAAGGGAATGAGATCCATAATTGTTACTGGTTTTTGGCATATCAAATAGAACATAGGTAGCTTGCCAAGCTCTGCCGTGGACATTACAGAGAGCTAATGAATGAGTGGCTTTATTCCATCTCTGCTCCTTCCATAACTGTGTGCAACATCAGCCATTGTGCTTCTCTTACAAAATAATCACAGAGCTGGAGCAGTATCGGGCTGAGAGAGAGCCCACCTATGTTCAATGTTGCATCACTGCACCCTGTTGGGAGCCAGAGAAAAATCCCAGCTGAATGCCAATGAGTGCCAGAGCCATTTGAGTTTCTCAATTATTTGCTGACATTTTGGGGGTTAAAAGTAACTTAAAATTAACTCAGATTTGACAATATAGAATTATGTCCATGACAAATCATTATCAATATAATATAAACTGCAAAGTAAATAAAAATAATAACAAAATAAATAAAAAATTAAAACAATTTTGTAGAAAATATTAATCTTTTCTCCAAACAAATTAAACCTAATTGGTTCTTTGAGGCCTGGAGAGCTCCTAAGGCTAATAATGCACACAACTTACTTGCCAGATATGGGTTTCAATCTCCAACATTGCCATAGACTGAGTCCAGAGCTAGTGTAGCCCTTGAGCACTGAAAGGTGTGGCCCCACTGAAAGGTGTAGACATAAGAATAAAGTAATAAAAGAGAGAGAATGAGAGAAGAAAGAAGAAAAGGAGAATGAGAAGAAAAGGAAGAGGAGGAAGAGTAGAAGGAGGAAGAGGAGAAGAAGGAGAAGGGTTCCTGCCTTAGAGACTGTCTGCAGGGATGGAAGGGAAACTGGGGACATTGGCATTGGGAAATGTGAGCTGGTGGAGAGATGGGTGTTGGCTGTATGACTGAAACAGCATAAGACTGAAACCCAATCGTGAACAGCTTTGTAATGGTCTCTCTCAGGGCGATTCAATAAAAATAAATAATTTTTTAAAAACGTTAAATTGTTTCTTGAAAGCAGCTCACTATGAATTTCTTGGGAGCCTTTCCAAGGCTCTTGTGGATGTTGGCGGGTGCCTTGGTGACAGCCATTTCCACAGGTCAGGAAAGGTGGGATGTGAGCAAACCTGTACAGTCAGAAGGTGAAACCTAATATTCGTTCTTCACGTCTCAGCTGAAAGGTCCTGATAAGCTCTGGGGCACTTTCCTCATCTGTTTCCCTTGACCTTCTATATCATTTGTCACTTACTTAGTTGACACGAACATTAACTGCGAGACCCTTGAGTCGTGTCTCCTTGACATCACTGTTCTCCTGAATGTGGCCAAGTGCGGCTGCTCATTTGGCCATATTTCGAAAATAACATTGAGCACCAAAGGCTAATAACTGACTCATTCCTTAAACAAATTCATTTTTTAAAAATGCCTTGGTGACTAGGACAGTACCTTTTTTTTTTTTTTAGATTTTGGAACACTAAGCCCAATTCCAGGTTCAATTTTCTTCTTTAATAAAAAGATGTATCATTTGCCTAAAGCATGGTTCATTTAAATATGCAGATACATTATTTACACAAATAGCTGTAAGGCACAATGTCTGATGGTTGCTGTATGACTGTGAGGTTCAGAACCAGGGAAATTACCTGAAACGGGATTGACTGGTCAGATTGCTAAGGGAGGAAAATTAACTAGAATAAGGAAAGACAGTGTAAGAGAAAGATCAAAAGTCACCTTCACCCCCAAACTTCTTTGCTTTGCTTTTCATTCCCTCCAGTTCTACTGATTTTTTAAAAAAAATTGCCTAAAGTCATTTTGCTGATGGGGTGGTGGGGCTGGATGGTACTCCTAGCTCTGTGCTGAGAAATGACCCGGTAGTGCTGGAGACCAAATGGGGTGTCGGGAATGAATCAGGGTTGACTGCATGAGAGGTCAGTGCTCACCTCCTTTACTCTCTCCTGAAATTCAGTAATCTTACATACACTATAATTTTCTAAATACATACAATCACACACCCAAATTAATTCACTTAATTCATACTGAATTACTATGCAGAATATTTCAATCTTCTCTGAAAACATCCTCATGCCTACATGTACACATTTTCAACTACTGACAATCTTTGGGTCAGTTTTATTTGCTCCTGAACTTAAGAAAATCTGAAGAGCAGTCAGCTTCTGCTCAGTGGAGTGCCATCCAGTTATCCACTGAATATGTTTAAACATATGCATGTATGATTTTCATTGATGTGGGTAGAGGATATTGCATTCATCACTTAGATGTGTGCATGTACATACACAGACACACAGTTTAACTGTCGGGGCTGCCAGTCATAACCCTACTTCAAAGTGCTTCTATCTCATAGCCTGTCTCCAGGTGAGCGCCATGATTTGAAAATCACAGTGACATTCTAATGAAAATCTGGTTTTAGACATGTTCCCATTTCAACAATTTCTGTTGCATTCTACTCACAAGAGTAGAATGGCTGTGTTGCAGATAGATACAGTTTGGTTTATAACAACAAAGCCACATGATTTCCTCCAAATCTACTCTACGACTTTCCGTTCCATCACCAATACATGGACAGTAAGACTGGCCCTTATTCTTTGCAGAAGAGTTTATTTTTTTTTGGTTGGGGAGGGCATACTCAAGGGGTGCTCAGCATTTACTCCTGACTCTGTGCTCAGGGATCACTCCCAGAGGGGCTCGAGGGTGCCTGGGATCAAACCCAAGTTGGCTGTGCACAGGGCAAGCATTCTACCTGCTGTACTATTGCTAGTCACAAAACTGTGAATATGTTTGCAAATTTCTATAAAATTTTCCCACAAAAAATACAAAATCTTCAAATATAATTTTTGAAAAGCAATTTAGACATAAAAATGTTTTCAAATCTGGCTATTAAAGAACACAGTTTGGGAAATCAGTAGAAAAGCTGAAGAAACCACATTAATGTCAGCTTCCCACAGTCCATCTGCACTGCCCTGGGTTAGTTTTGTATGGATATGATAAGTGAATCAGTCCATTTGTCCCCTATTTAAATAGATATAAAATTTTCCACCTTCTATGTTCTGCTGGCATATGTCCTATCAAATTCATACTGGCTGTTCACACTTGCTATCTACACGTTCATTTTTCCTTAACCTGAAGTTTTTTAAGAACTGATCTGCTTTGGGCAGACAACATTGCAAGTTGACATATTCAACGTTCGCTTGAGTGTGTCTGGACGGGCACTTCATGACTCTGGTGACGCTAAAGCACACCAACTCCGCAGGGCCAATATCATGACTTGGAAAATCTCAGGCCTGAAGATGGCTCAGTGGCTCAGAGCACCCACCCTGCCGGGACAAGGCTATAAATCCAAGCCACTGTTGCTCACAGTTAGCAAGGAGATGCAGACAGCGCCTGCTGGAACCCCCAAGGAGAAAGGCCCAGAACCTGGCTAAGAGGCTTGAGAAGGGCCCGGGGCAAGAGGGAAGCCAGGAGTTTAACCCTGGCATAAAACATTCAGAGGGCAGCAAATCACCCATGGTCTGGGGACCTAGTAATGGGAAAACAAAACAAACCAACAAAAAACAAGTTTAATCCAACAGTGTTGACAAAACAGAGCTAATGGAATACTTGGAGGTGTCTGGGGAGGGGTCTTTGAGCTCATACCCAGATCAGGGTTTAATCCTGCTTTGTGCTCAGGGATCACTGATGGTGATCCAATGTTGGGCCAGGATTCGAACCTGGGTCAGTCCCATCAGGGCAGGTGTATTATACCCTGTACTGTCTTCTCCAGCCTAGCAACAAATTTTAAAGAAAATATTTGTGGTAGTCAAAAATTGTGGTTGAATTTCCGAAACAGTGACACTTGCCTTATGGGTTAGACATTTATTCAAGTAGCTTAAAAACTTTAGTGAATGATTCCCTTAAAACGCTTTTAGTTAATACAGGTAATTTAGGTAATATATAAAATCTGCAATCTTTATGTTTTTCATAAACATAGTTTTCTTTAGATTCAGCTGTAGACCTATCTTTCCACATTCTCGGTCGAAGTCAGCCAGCATTTGTGCCGCTTGACTCACATACATGGGGCAGAGCTGCTACTGGCTCTCCCTGTGCCCAGCTGTTCACGAGGCATCCAGGAGGGATGATGGGTTCTAGCCCTGGCCCGCCAACCCAGCAGAGCCTTGCAACAAGCCAGATGACATCCCCCCCACTCCATGAGGGCCTCCATTTTCCACATCCGGACTTCTCCCTCATCAGAACTCCACCCAGAAGACCAGCCTATCACAGCCTGGCTCGCACGGATGCTTGCAGCTGCACTATTCATCAATAAATGCTGGATTTAGGGATGACTACAAGAGTATGCTACCCACATGGCAGAGCCTGTCAAGCTACCTGTGTTGTATTTGATATGCTAAATACCAGTAACAATTTTAGACCTCATTCCCATGACCTGATGGAATGATTTAAGGCTCTTTATGTTCCTGGAGCAAGCAGATGCCCTTGGGCCCTACTAGCATGAGACAGGACATACGGAGATGTTACTGGTGCCCGCCGAGCCAATCGATGATGAACGGAAGACAGTGACAGTGATACAGTGATATAAAATCTAAAAAAAAGAAAAAATAAACTTAGTTCGCTATTTTAAAAAGTAAACTGTTAGGAATAAAATTATCAGGGTGTGTGTGTGTGTGTGTGTGTATATGTGTGTGTGTGTTTGCTTTGTTTTACCAACCCTCCCAAAAAAAAGTAGCTTAGCAAAAATGTTATTAGAAAACCAGAAACTTTTTAAACTGATCATAATTATGGTAAGAGACTATTGTAAACAGGGCTTCTGGTGCTGAAAAAGAGTACTGTGTCAAGAAAATAAAAACTTTATGATGACATGAATTCTAAGATGTTACTTCAAACATACTTAAGAGATCACTGATTCTAGATACTGAAAATCCAAGCTACAGATATATCCAAGTTACAAGCTAAGAAGATTTTGCAAATATTTGGACAAAAAAAGCAGTAGATCTAGAACTAGAATTGTAGTTCCATCACAATTTTTAACCACTGCCTCTGAGACCATTATGGAAATAGTTTTCAGATTTGTTAAGTGTGGGTGTTGGGAATGCATAGCATAATTACCTCTTAAAATGTGAACCCTTTGGGATCTTCTGATTTTCTTTAAAATGTCCTCTTTGGAAGTTCACATTCCTTAATATTTGTTTTCTCTAAACATGATAAAAATCAACTCAAAATAATTATAATAAGTGAAAAATATATGTTTATAAGAACACTTTTCAAAATGTTTATTACTTTTTCTACCTTTATTTAAACGCTGTGTTTTCAAAGCTGTTTGTACACAGCTGTTTCAGGTACTCAAGTCTCCGGGACCAATCCCACTACCACTGTGACCTCCCCTCCACCACTGTCCAGTTTTCTGCCCATCCCCCAAGCCTGCTCCCTTAGCAGGCACTAAGCAATTTATTTCATATTGCTTGTTACAACAAAATGGTAAGTGGAATTATCCATAAACAGTTCAGTAAAATAAATTTGTAAAAAAAAAGTCAAGGTCATTCTCTGAGGATTTTCTGAGCTGCCTATTGCTAGTTGAGCAAAACAAACAGCAAAGAGAAATCTTGTCAGCGCTCTCCACTCATTGAGCACACGAAAAATGGTTAACCCAATGATGAACAGCTTTGGAATAGTGTATCTCAGAGTGTATAATACATTTTCAAGTAAATAAATGAATAAAAGATAAAGCAATAATAGCTAACATAGTGCCTACAAATATCAATTATAGACAAATATCCCTGATACTCAATTTGAAAATAATTTTAGACAAATTTTGTAAGAAACTGGGCAAAATGTTACTAGTTTTCCAACCCAGTGCTACCATGAGCTTTGCTTCTTGCAGACTTTCAGACTTTCTACCGGTTATTTTATACTGCCGTATCTGCTACAATATTATTTGATATAGATAGATAGATAGATAGATAGATAGATAGATAGATAGATAGATAGATAGATAGATGATAGATAGATAGACAGACAGACAGACAGACAGACAGATAGACAGACAGACAGATAGATGATTGATAGATAGATGGATGGATGGATGGATGGATGGATGGATGATAGATAGATAGATAGATAGATGAGATAAATTTATGCATTAAATTTTTCCTTTACTTAAAAATGGTTAAGATATATTTTTTCCCAATCCCACCCTCTTATTAGAAAGCAACCCCTTCCTTCAAAGAAAAAAAAATGGAATAGACCCAAGGAAACACTTTAGATGGCTGGAATAGAGCTGCAAATACATACCTCTTACCTCAGTACCTTTGGAGATAGCTATCAGTTCTATCAGTACAGAGTGAAAATTAAAGCCTTTTAATTGATGTAGATAATGAGAAAAGCAAATTAAGCCTTTTATTTTTATTCATTTTCTAAGCCTAAACTTGATTACTGGACAACTGCCTAGACAAAAGTCACCAATGATCAAATCACGCAGTTCAAAATAGCTCCACTGGCTCCCACGGAGAGGAAGCACTGGAGCCTCATGTACAGGAAGGACCAGACCCTCAGAGTGAAAGAACCCAAATGCACTCGCCCTCTCTGGAGGTAACTAACCAGATGCTGTAGAAAAGAGTCTGCGTGACTCACCTGCAGCAAAACTGTTCATAAGAATCCAACTATCATAATGTCCCCCATCATAGATTACCGTAGAATGGGAAAAGAATCATTTTCCTGGGAAAGAGGCAATTTCCGACCATGATTTGGAGTTTACATTTTCTTTTTATTTTTAGGTCATACCTAGCCATACTCAGGGGTCACTCCTGGCTCTGCACTGAGGAATTGCTCCTAGTGGTGCTTGGGGGACCATATGGGATGCAGGGGATAAAACCCAGGTTGGATGCATGCAAGGCAAATGCCCGGCTTGCTCTACTAAAGCATGGGAGTTCATATTTTTATCCAAAATTAGTGTTTTAATATATAAATATCCTGCCAATAGGTGTAATAGAAACAGAATCAAATGACCTTTTATGGGTAACGTACTTTATAGGATAGTGATATTACTGGGAAAATATATATATCTATATATGAATACATATATGTATATTACTGGGAAATATATATCTATACATATACATATATATTCCTGAAAAAAGAAAATACTTTAAAATATTAATAGTAAGATGAAATAATTTAATAACCTTAATTATAATATGCTCATGAAACATATATTAGCATTACACATATTTATAATTTTCCAACTAATTGTTTTAATCATGGTTAGTATTTCAGAGTAGAGGACTAAGAAAACTGAATTTTAAACTCACTGCCTTAAAGTTTGTGTATTCATTTCAAAGACACACACATAAGATTCTCATGACAATATAATCCAGAAGTCAAAATTCAGCAAAGGAATTATAAATAATATATCAATATGCAAATAATATCAACTGTGTTATTTATTTTACCCATGTATTCATAACTAATAGAATACAGTAACTTATGTTATTATGTCCTTAAATTATATTAGTTTGACTAATCAATTTTAATGGTGGTGGAAGGGATTTGACAGGCAACAATCCAAAGCTCATTCCTATGGTAGTCACGGAGGTGCAAACCCTCAAAACAGATGCTTGGCCATCTCCAAATTGCACTAGCTGCCAACCTATCTCAAAGCCACGACTTGATCAAAAAGGTTCAGTCTTGAAATTCCTCCCGATCTAAATGTCTCTATGGAAGCAGCTAATGAAAATGTTATTTCCAAGCAATAGATTAAGTCTAACCGTAGAGCCTTTATTCGGAGTGGCACGTGTCAGTCACACACTGATGCACCATATTATTAAATCAGCATTTGCAGGAGTCACTCCATGTCATATTTTAGAAAAATGAATAATTTCTTTTAAAGCAGTTTTAGCTTAAACTTCATAATTCATGACCGATGAAATAACTTATTACAGAATAGTTCACGTTTCCCAAGTTTCAGATGGCTGAGATCATTTTCCATCCAAATATCCATTCTAATTTATGTGACATGTTTGAGGGTCCCTGGAAATTATGGAAAAGCTGGAGTGGGTAGCTTAGCTCTCTACTCATGGAGAAACTACTCTAAAATATCACATTTGGGGTATGAAGTTAAGAAGGAACTCACCATCGTGGCTCAATGAAAAGAAAATCACTGTGTTGAAAAAATATTAAAAAAGAATCCCCATTACAGTAATGGCTCCTTGGAAAAGGAATAATTTAAATGTTACCTGATTTGGGACTATTTAAGTTGATCGCCTTTTGCTACACTGAGAGCCAGGATCTGTTAGAAATTCATTTTCCAAACTACTTAACACCCTAAGGAAATTAAGTAGTTAAGAAGGAGGAGGAGGAGAAGGCGGAGGAAGAGGGAGGAGGCGGAGGAGGAGGAGGAGGAGGAGGAGAAGGAGGAGGAGAAGGAGGAGAAGGAGGAGAAGAAGGAGAAGGAGGAGAAGGAGGAGGAGAAGGAGAAGAAGAAGGAGAAGGAGAAGGGAAGAAGGAGAAGGGAAGAAGAAAAAGAAGAAGAAAAAGAAGAAGAAGAAGAAGAAGGAAGAAGAAGAAGAAGAAAAAGAAGAAGAAGAAAGAAGAAGAAGAAAAAGAAGAAGAAGAAGAAGGAAGAAGAAGAAGGAGGAGGAGGAATAGGAGGAGGAGGAGGAGAAGAATGAAGAAGAGAGAGAGAGAGAGAAGTGCCTGTCATAAAGGCAGGTTGGGTAGGGGTAGGGGATCTGGGGTGTTGGGGTCGTGAGTGCTGGAACACTGAATGACTGAAGCCCAACATGAACTGCTTTATAATGGTCTATCTCATGGTGATATAATTTTTTAAAAAAGAGGGCTTAAGTCCCAATTGTGAGGTCCAGGGAGAGGTTCCACAAACTGACCCGAAATAAAATCAGGTCTAGCTGAACAGTCCAAGGAGGCAGCTGGGTGACGGACAGGAGGAGGCTGAAAGCTGATAGCACACACTGGCTCCATCCTGCAGGCTCCTCGGTCGAGGCCACGTGTCTTCTAGACAATTCCTAGAATCAATAAGCTTGGAATGAAAACACTTTGAAGGGAAGTTTTCAAACCCTGAATGCAAATTGTACCTTAAGAAAAGAATATGCTCTAAGGAAAGAACGATTTTGGCCTAGAAAGATCAGCATGTCCTTCAGAGAGGAAAGATGACGTGTAATTTTCAGTGTTGGGATTATGTCAACACCCAGAAATGGCAAAATCAGAAAAATATTTCTGTTTTGGACTAGGTTGCAGGAATATTTTCAGTTAAAAATAAAAGTGCACCACAAAGCGATGGCAAAGAGAACTAATTGTGCCTCATCATTGGAACTGTTCTCCCACATGTGAGGGAAGGCGGAGCGCGGTGCCTGGTCAGCGTCCCCACTGTGCAGAAGGCAGAAAGCAGAGCAGAGGGGCTCAGTGACTCTTAACTGAAAGGCTGCGTGCACACTGCTACTGATGACCTGATTTCTAGGAAAGGGTTGGCGAAACCACAAACTTACTTTCGGGTAAGAGTCCAACCTTAAGGCCAAGCGACTCTCTTCTGATGTCATAGTTGAGCACACATGATACACTCAGAAGATGCAGGATCTGAGCTCAGGGAACTCACCACTGAATTTTCCAGCAAGTCTAGAATTTACGTAATCCCTAGGTGCTATCAATTTTCTTTCCTTTCTCAAGCAGGGAACAGCAGGAGGGCGGAAGCCAGTTGCTGTAGAGTTTGATCTCCTGTGGTTATTCTTCAATGTATTTACCTCTCCCTATTTTCCTCTATTTATACATAGAACCATCACTACATACAAAGACAGCAATACCAATGCCTCTAGATTACAATAGCATGTTTGTGGCTTTGAAAGTCTAGTCTGATGTGTGTGTGTGTGCATGCGCATGTTTATATGTATGTGTTCTGACTTTAAAGGTTAATCAGAGATTTATTTCAAGCTGCAGTAAATAATTATGCAGATGCTTTGTTATTTTTGTGAGTTAAAATTACCTTGGGATGTTGTTACCTTACATCTGGGAATTCAATTGACTCTTTTTCTCATACTTTAAAATCTTATTTTGCAAGGCTATGTTTTATTGTTCAAGAGGGTTTACAACAGCCTCAAGCCAAACGCATCAATGATTCAGGTTGACATTAGCACGCAGATTTACTTCCTCAATATTAGGAATATAACTGATTTTACATTAACTTCACTGCATAAAGTGAAGTTTTACTTTATGCAGGATTCTGTAACTTCAGAAGTGAGTAAAGATGGATTATAAAATTTAAAAAAAAGGTGATTCCATGTTAGAAGCTGTGTCACTGGTCCACTCAAACACTACATCAGAAGGCCAAAAACCCAGAGTGTAGTTCCCGGCTGCTGAGTGGGGGGGTTCGGCCATCACCTCTCCTTCCTGGGCCACGTGGACAGGTCTCCTACCTTGAGCCAATCCTAACCAAGCCTGGACATGTTCATCATCTATTTAGCAAAGGGAATAACACTCAGCCACCGTGTCTGAGAAACACACTCAACGTAAAGTTATATTTACACGAAAGTCAGTACATAGGATGACTTTCTTCATATCAAATAACTATGCAATTCAGTTGCCCTTTGAATGCCCAACAGAAGGGACACTGGCACATTTTATTTTTTATTTTAAAGCAAGCATTTATTTCAAAAGGTGGAGGAGGCACATGCCCGTTAAGACTGAAGTAAAGCATTTATTTAAGGAAAGAGGTCAGCAAAGAGACTCCCAAGATTGAGGGGTGTGGATCGAAGGTGGAAACCCAAGGCAATAGACCCTGAAGTGTAATGATACCAGTAGGTTCTTTCTTCAATGAAGCAATTCATTGGCTTTCAAAATGATTGTTTAAAGGGGATCTAGCTTCAAAGAGAATCTGCTTATTCCAACACATGCCAAGCCCCAGTCAGTTCTTTATGATTTACTTAGGAAAGTTGTTTTTTTATTGATTCTAATTCAACCAAATCTTTGATACAAATCATTTGAGCCAGTCCTAACCAAGCCTGGACATGTTCATCATCTATTTAACAAAGGGAATAACACTCAGCCACCGTGTCTGAGAAACACATCCAATGTAAAGTTATCTTTACACTAAAGTCAGTACATGGGATGACTTTCTTCGTATCAAACTTGTCTTCCCGTTGTTCATCGATTTGCTCGAGCAGGCACCAGTAACATCTCCATACGTCCTGTCACATGCTAGTGTAGGCAAAGGGCATCTGCTCGCTCCAGGAAGAAGAAGAGCCTCAAATCATTCCTTCAGGTCATGGGAATGAGATCTATAATTGTTACTGGTTTTTGGCATATCAAATACGACATGGGTAGCTTGCCAGGTTTTTCCAGTTCATAAACAAGTTGAAAAATTACCTCTAGTATATTTCACTGTAATTCAATTAAAAATAAATAAGTAAATAAAAACTACCCTTAGTAATATAAAAAAGCTTTTATGTTGAAAAGAGAAATATGTTGCTAATAAATTAAAACTCATATTTGAAACAGGCACTTATTACCCAAAGATAACAAGAACACAGTATTACAAGTAATACTTCAGGTGACACTATTCTAAAAGATCAAGTTGAGGGAAGAGAAGAAAGAGAAGGAGAGGGAAGATGAGGAGGCAGAAGAAGAGGAAGGAAGAACAGCAGGATGGAGCACAGAAGAGAATCACGTCCCCGAGGCGCCACAGAGGATACTTGATATATCACACTCCCACCTGAGTGAGAACAAGAAACCAACCTGCAATGTAAAACATGGGGGAAGAATATGTGTTTCATAGCATCTATCCCAGCCCATGTTTTAAAAACTCTTTTTAAAATTGTCTCTCTTATTTAGAACTTTATAAAATTCTGAGGATCAGCTTAGCACCTTTACATGTGTCAGAATTTGCCACATCTACCACCAAAGCTCCAACACCTTTCAGTTTTGTTCTCGCATTTCTAAATTCTCCATTGGCATGGTCAACCATGACTTGAGCTCAACAGAGCCTCTGTTCACTGGACATCTGGCCCAATGGGAATGTTTACTGTGGGTAGAACTGCAGAGGGTGGAGGAAGGCAAGAGGAACGGTCAGAAAAAATACTGGAGGGGCAGTTTGGTTTTGTTTGGGAGAAATGTGGCAGTATAAGGGGGCTACTCCAGTCTCTTGCTCGGGAGTGACTGCAGGGTGGGGCGGTGCGAAGGACAAAGGGCACTGTGCTCGGGCTGGCGGGACGCAAAGGCAGGGCAGGCTCCTGAGCGCCTGTGCTACCCGTCAGCCCCGGAGGCCAGTTCTCATTCTTCTTTCTCAGAAGCTTATCTTTTGGCATCCCCTTCATGAGACACAACCCGGCCGCCTTTGTGTTCTTGTATGTTGCTTCTTCGATATTTTCCCAGTGGTTCTCAGGGTTACCCTCAGTGGTTATTGAGAATTCATGAGGTGCCAGGGACCAAGACAGGCACCAGCCTGCAGAGCTTCGCGTACCAGCCTCTGAGCCATCTCCCTAAAGCTCTACCTCTTCGCCTACCAGCCCTATGAGCCGTGTCCCAAACACTCTACCTCTTCATTTTTTTTATCCTTTCATTTTCTCCTGTATTTTATGTTGATTTGACCCATTAAATCATAAGTGACCAGAGAATATCTTTATTCATGGCAATAATATTTCCCAGTAGTTAAATCCAAAGTGGTAGAAAAGTAATGTTCCACCTTTCTTGAAAATAAGTGATTTTTCAATACCTGCAGCCTGACACCAGCCCCTGGGCCAGTAACTGAAGACCCTTGCTTTATGCCATAGGCCATAATGAACACTGGAGGGGTCGACAATTACTGATGGGGTTGAGCACCCCTTCCTTTGTCAGTCCTGAATGCTGGCAGCCATTTTATGAGAGAAGTTAAGCAGAGGACAAGCATCATTCCAAGGTGATCCTGGCTGCAGCGGGAGTCCTCCACCCTGAGACTGGATCAGCCTGGAGAGCAACACAACTCTCCACCAAGCTCTGGAACAGCCACTAGAATCGCAAACATGACACTGTCTGAATACTCCTTGGAAGCTCAAAAAGCTAAAGATGGACTTTAAAGCATTCGGTCTCTTAGGAATATTTATTTTTCAAAACCTGAAAAAAAGTCTTTCAAACCCAAATCTGTCTGAAACAAATCCTGTCATTCTTTCACAGAATTTTCATCTCAAACTTAGAAGGCCCTTGAACTTTTCCTTTTGTGTTATAAATACATTTGTTACTCAATTAAGGATTTCTTTTATTCTTCTACTGAGTCTTTGGGGGTGGACTCCCCAATCAGTGTTCAGGGGCTCAGGGACCCACCTGGTGATTTTTGGCCTCCATTGCTGGGACTCAATATTATGGCTCCAGGACGCATTTTTACCAAGCCCTAATTCTGCCAAGTATGTTATGAAATATGCTAGTCTAATTCATGTTGACTCTTCTTTGTTTTGGATGAGCTACTACACTGCTAGTGAATATTAAGTTTGCTAGACATTTCACTTCTTTAAAGTATTTTATACTCTCTCCAGGCTAACCCCAAACTTGAGCACCGTCACATGCATCCACTGGGGTCCACTGCGTGCTTCCCTACTGGCTCTCTGGACTGATCCTTGGCATGCTTTTAGTTCCAAGTGATTTTCCAGGGAAGTGATGTCATGCAGAATTTTTATGGAATCTCATCTACTTTTTTGATCTTTTGATCAAAGATTTTGATGTGGCAAAAGACAAATTAACCTAACCCAAATGCTTCCATTCAAGTTCAATAGGAATCCAGGTGATCTTGGAAATGCTTTTGAAAAGAAAAATGTCTACTCTTTCAAAATATCTCTGACTAATCATTTACATAGAGAGGGAACAGCCAGGAAAGGAGAGGGAGAGGAAAGGAGAGGGAGTTTCCTTCACCGCGGCAGACACGGCTTTTCTATAGGAGATTGGCAGATCAAAATCATTAGAAGTGAACCTAAAAAGACAGCAGACAGACATGAGACCTCAGATGTCACCAGAATTCCAGCACCAGTAGGGACCAAAATCTGTAGAGGTTATCAAATAAATGCATCAGACCGAGTCTCCGTACACCAACTCCATCTCACCTACTATGCTGTTACAAATGGAATTTCATCTCCTATGCAAACAGCTGCAGCCCAGAGGACTGAATCTCTCTGAAGAGGAGAGTCGGATTTCGAGCTTTGAGCAAACCATCAGGACCCTATCATTGGTGAAGACACTAGACCAGCTGAATCAAGAGTTAAAACTCCCCAACTCTTAATGTTACTAGCTCAAGAGTCTATCCTATAGATACCACAGTCTTTGGAATATTTAAAATAATCTTAGACTATTAGTTTAATACTACCCAGCAGTGACTCTTGGTTTAAAAAATTATGTTTGATGAAGGCAAAGCACTTGTAATTCTACTGACTACTGATAGCAGAAAGAAGCAGAAGCTGAGGTTCTGGACTCTATGTCCGACCCATATATCCGGCCATAAGCCATGCAGACTACAGGAAGGGTTAGGAAACCCCTCTAGGAAGATAAACAAAAAGAAACACACTATTTTAAAATATTTTGGTGTTAAGATGTTAAGACCATGACAAGTTTTAGATTATTTAGAGGGAAAAAATAGCAGACTTTGCTGAGTCTTCTGAATGTCCAAAGAGCATGAGGGTTTCTAAACAGCTGCCTCTGAAGGACAGGGTGCGCACATGTGTGTGTCTGTGTCCGAGTGTGTGCGTGTGTCCGTGTCTGTCAGTGTGTGAGAGATGTCACTGTGCCTGTGTGTCTGAATGTTTATTTCTGTGTCTGCCAATGTGCTTCCTGAGCCTCAATCCATCACTGTCATTTATTTCTTGACAGCTCGGTGCTGAATCACAGAGACAGATATCTTCACGTCCTGGCACAATGGATCTCAGTGGTTCTGAGTCAACATCATTCTTAGAAATTGAGATCCCAGAGGAAAATTGGTTTCTTCAACCATTTGGGCTGCTGTGACAAAATATCAAAGATGTGGGTGACTTATGCACTGTAGAAATGTATCCCACCCTCTTCAGGGGCCAGGATGCCTAAGAACAAAGAACCAACAGGAACGGAAGGGAGTGAAGGCCTCTTCTTGGTTCACAGAAGCAGCTTCCAGCAGCGTCAACATGTGGTGGGTGGGAAAATTAGGGGTCGTGAGGGCACTGCCAGAAGGACAGTTACCTCCTTCCCAAGGGCACCAGGGGCATGTCTCCGGAAGGACCCACCACCAAGTATCTCCAGAGCAAACTACGTCACACAGTTTGGGAGAACGCCGCCATTAGCAGAGAGCAGAGTGTGACTTCTACACACCACTGTCTCCTTTTCCAGGAGAGATTCTTAACTAGGCCTTCCAGGAACAAGGTCAATCTAAGAACCAACTGTGCTGATCTTGGCACTACAGTTCTGAAGTGGCCATTCCTGCCTTCCGCCTTCGCTCTGATGGCAAAGAGAGCGACAGAAGCTCTAGTCTCTGAATCTAAGAGGCTGCACCAGCACTAAGGCTATGGGAGATAGAAGACTGGTTTCAGTCACTCATGCAGTGATGGCTGAGTACTGAGCAGGGGCCAGAGCTTGTGCTACATCAGAAATATGGGGCTCCACGCCCATTCCGGTCTGCCCTCCTAGTCCAGTGAGGCCACAGTGTTCATTCCAGCCTCCTTTGCGGTCATGCCATTAACCTCTGAGCTGAGGTTGTGTCAAGGCAGGGGCTGTTGCTGAGGCTCATCTCCCTCCCAGGATGTCAACCACCAGCCTAAGCTTCAGAATTTGAAACAGTCATTTTCTCGGAAACATTCAAGTAGGATTATTCAATGGATCTTTTATTGTTATTATTATTATTATTTTTATTATTATAACACCATGAGATAGACATTTACAAGCTGCTCATGATTGGGCTTCAGTTATACAATGTTGCAGCACCCATCCCTTCGCCAGTGCACATTTCCCACCACCAAAGGCCCCCGATTCCCCAACGCCCCTGCCTGCCTCTAAAGCAGGCATTCTTCCCTTTCTCCTCCCTCCTCTCTCTCTCTCTCTCTCTCTCTCTCTCTCTCTCTCTCTCTGTCTCTCTCCTTCCCTCTCTCCCCCTCTATCTCTTACATATTGTGAATTGCCATACAACATTTAGGGGTTATCATGTAAATCCCTTTGCCAACATTCAATACTCAGTTCTAGTCTGGCGTTACCATTTCCAACAATTAGTAGAGCACTGGTATATACTTATATCCCACAGATAAATTCAGTCATTCTATATCTGTCATTTACCATCTGACTGATTTCACCAAGCATGATAACATAATAATCTCCATGTCTATCCTATTGTAGGTAAATTTCATGACTTCATTTTTCCTGACAGCTGCATAGTATTTCAATGGCTCTTTCTCTGGAATATTCTCCGGCCCCTGTGCTTCCCTCCCCAGAGAGACAGATGCTCCTAGTATGTCCTCTCAAGCATGTCTTGCTACTTCCTTCCCTTGGTCTTTCTGGAGCCTCCACTAAAGCACTGGCTCAGTAGACAACATGCTCCGGCCTTGGAGAAAACAAAGCATTCTCTTTCCATCACCAAAATGAAAGGAAAATACGTGCAACAGAAAGCAAAAAGGACGGATTTGTTGGTAAGAGCCTACACTTTTTATTACTAAACCACAATCTTAATTACCGAGTCATTTATCTCGAGGTAATCACCACTGACCACTCCATTGAGACACGTTATAATTTTATGCATTATTCCTTAAAAACACATCAGCTCCTGCCCATCAGAGAGGCCCGTTTTTGCCAGCTCCCTGCGAATTTGCTAATTGCCTGTTTCCAGAATCCTACAGACCGATCAGGAAAGGGCGATTGTTCCCAAGCAGCGTTCCTGGGGCCACCATTTGAAGTAATTATCACAGTAGAGCAGGAAGCAGACGGGCTGTCTGTACACGGACCGAGGCTAACAGCTTGCTCCCCTCCAGCGCAGGTAAATGGGCGGCTTGTTTCCCTCCAGGAACCTGGGAGAGGCACATCAGTAACTCTGTGACATGGCAGTGACTTCTCTGAGGCTTCTCCAGGGAAGACACACGACGTTCCACTCCGGCTTACTACGGCTGACTCCGACGCTCTGGCCCGGAGCTCAGCTCTTTATATTCAAGTCATTTTCGGCACCTAAAGCCCAGGGTACCTCTCTCGGGCTGGGCTCAATCTAGCAGACTCTGACAGACAGAAGCAAGACTACAGAGACAGGCCCCAGCGCTCAGGACTGAGCCAAGCTGAGTGGCACAGAGCCATCTGCATGAGGTTCTGCGACAGAGACATTCACTCAATAAAAAGGAAGCAAAGTTGGGCTGGGAGAGGGCTTTGGGGGCTCTGCAGTGAGCCCAATCCATGCCACGCACAGTCTTCCAAGCATCACTGGATACAAGTCCATAGGGCCCCCCAAGCACTACTGAGGCTGGCTCTGGAGGCCCCTGGCTGGGGTCACGGGGGTCTTGTGGTCCGCAGGAGGATTATCACAACCTGGGCACCCAGCCTTGGACTCTGGGCTCACTGGCCTCGAATCAGTCGTGCGTCCCCAGACACTGCAGGAAACTGCCCACTTCCCCCAAGTGAAAACGTGTCTACTCTGGACACTGGACGGCTTGAAATGAAAAATATGGGTTCCCCAAAGAGACATTTCTTTGTGTAACTTCAGATGGGAAATAAGGGGTCTAAGAGAGCCCTGAGTCTGATCACCAGAAGCTATCACTGAGAAAATGAAAAAAAAAGTGCAAGAAGTTTTTATGTATGTGTATTTTAAAATGGGAAGTCCAATGTGGAAAATGGCGGCGCCCATGGAGTGGGTGGGGGTCATCCTCTCATCAGAACTCCACCCAGCCAACCAGCCCATCACAGCCCGGCTCAGCGGCCGCAAGGGGCCGCGCAGTTCATCAATAAAGGCTTTATTTGGAGGTGTTTATAGAGTATGCCTCCCGCACGGCAAGCCTAGCAAGCTGCTCGTGTTGTATTTGATATGCCAAATGCCAGTAACAATTATATTAGATCATTCTCATGACCTAATATAATGGTTTGAGGCTCTTTATGTTCCTGTACCAAGCCAATGCCCTTGGCTCTACAGCATGTGACAGAACATATTGAGATATTACTGGTGCCCGCTCTAGCAAATAGATGATTAACGGGAAGATCGTGATCGTGATCGTGATCGTATTTTAAAATACACCATACAAACATGTGGGACACAGCTACTAAAGATGATTATCAGCTAGAACAGAAGACAGAGTCTGAAAACATCTTTGGGGGTGTGGAGGGCAGAGGCCACAGTGCCTAGGGGCTGGAACCACTATGGCAGGTCCATGCCAGGCCAGCGGCTTCAGATCTCTACTCTTTCTCTGGCCCCATGTAGTTATAGTCACATTTTCCAGTCCGTCATGCATCGACTGATAGTATCACCTGCAGATGATTAGGACTTAGTTTTCACTGATGAGTGACTCTGTGCTCTTGGTCTCCCTGTGTCTGCTTCCCACATATTCCCACATATCTTGCCCTTCTTATCTTACTTTGCAATCCACAGACCCAGAATGGAGACGCAGACATTTAAATATTCCCTTAATGCAACACATTAGACAGAATATTAAGCTTCCATGTCAGAATGTAAACTCCAATGAGGTGGTAAGAATTTCACTGGAGCAATGTTTAGTATTCGAAGTGCTGCACCAACTAGTGATCCAACAGGGGCAGAAAACGAGTGGCATCCTCATTTACTAATCCCTGCTTTCCAGGAAGCCACAGATTCAAACCTCGATTTATAATCCACGAGAAACCACTCCCAGCACCCGCAGAATGTAGTTGTGCGAAGGTGATTGTTCTCATTTCTGAAGCTCACATTGGTCTTTTTTTTTAAATGGTTCATGGCCCAACCGGAGCAATGATCTCCCTTCGCTTCTACTCTACAGTTCCCAAGAATTAGTAGCTATTGTTTTCCTAATTCCCATAAGTGTTCTTCATACAGTGCTCCAAAGGTGATGGATGCCTGTCATCTGGAACTTCTTCCTGCCAGGATGTGAAAATGCCATGGCTGAAAGGTCCTGAGGATAGACCACCCTAATCAGTTCCAGTGAGTTTCCAATCTCTGCGCCCTTCAGAAAGCCTGCTGGAAAGCAAAGCAGGGAAAAGAGAAATCACCACTGAAACCCCACTGAGACCCACCACTGAAAGCTGCAGGCAGCAGGGGACCCTAATTCATCAGGAGGGCAGAGGTGAGGCCAGGGCAGGTCTCCAAGTCTCTGCATCCTGTCCCGGCCCTCCGTGTCCTCACTGCAGTAGGAAGGGCGGGGAGGAAATCCACTAGGAGCCCTCAAAAATTCTAAAACCTGGTGACAATGAAAGTGCTGGGACTGCAGATCTCAGGGACAAGAGCGACACATTTCTAACAGCTTTCAACAGGTGTTTACCCAGGGGCAGCAAGGCCAGGTGGAGGCATATTGGCCTTGCCTTGTTTCTGTTTGCTTGCTTCACCTTGACCTCAGTAAAACGAACTAAAGAGTGAGGCACAAAGCTTCTTGTTCCTTGGAAACGACCAAGGAACAAGGCGCTTTCCAGGCAATGTGCTTTCCAAAAGAAGCTGGGGTGTACATCTAATTCCAACAGAATGGTAAGTCTTAGGAATCATTTTCCGCACAAAGGTCTTGCCAGGTTTTCAGAATCAGTTCTGTTTACTCTCTGCTCAAGAAAATCTGGCACCATTGTGGGAATTTGAACTGGGAATGAAGTAAATGGCTCACATCACTACCAGCTGAAATTCTCCTTCAGGCGACAGGCAGGCGGGCAGAATGAGTGGAGAACAGCTAGACCACCACAGACCCCTGGAGAGGAAAGGGAGGTTTCTGCCGAGCTCTCTATCAAAGGGGGCATAAAAACACGAGCCAGAGACTGCAGAGAGGAGGAGCACTGTGGGACTTTGTACTAGATCTTGTACTGATTCTTGCAGTGTCTCCTAGAATCACTCCGTGTGTGTGAGGTTATTTCATCTGCACAACTCCAGGGGTCTGTGTGAGATCCTGAACTTCCTTTCATATAGTTTTCCCGATGATCCAGAGTCAAACAAGCAGAAACGGAGTGACAAGCACATCCTTCCTGTTGCCTGCCTCACGCAGACCTACTCCCTGGAACTTGGGTGACAGCTGACTGGTATTTTCAGCTTCTGACCCTCCTTGGTGATGGTGCCTAATCAAAGTGTCATTTTGTAGATCCGAAGCACTGGAGTCTGCATTGTTCCACTGGCTAGGCACATGCAGCTCATTATTTTTAGAAAAGAGTAGAATTATAAGACCGGAAGAGCAATCAGTAGTGCCAATGCTATCCTGGCCTCCTAGGACATTTTTCTCCATCTGTCTCTGAAATTCCATTCAAATAAGGGACAAGAGCTGAAGGTGCTGTACAAAGCTGCTGGACTCCATGTGGACTGAAGTGACCCAGGAAGGCAGGTTTGGGCCACAGTGGGTTAAGCAAAGTGAAAATGGAACCGCCAGAGCAGGCTTCCCTGGATGGTCAAGTTCACGTCTAACATTGTTTTTGCTTAGGGGGGGTCACCCAGTGTTGCTCGGGGGTTACTCTTGACTCTACACTCAGGAATTGCTCCTGGCTGTGCTCAGAGGGCCATAAGGACTGCCTGCAAGGCGAACACTGACCCCACTGGATTATCACTCTCCAACCCTCATCTAGTAGCTTCTAATGATCCCTTAGAATCACCCAGCTCTGGTTATTTGGGCACCAGATAATACCTGACTTCATCAAAACAATCTAAAGAGGATCATCACAGCAAGCTGGCCGCTGCAATGTAAATTTCAAGTTTTAGCTGCAAATTTTTTTAAGCAGCCTATAATTCTGTCCTACTTTACAAGGTGCGTACAATATTGTCAGACTCAATTTATTATTTCTAAATTAAAAAATTCAAAGCAGAGTGTCTTTTGGGTAGACACCAAGAGGTTTTTTCTGGGCGAATCTGCACCAGTAAATAACACATCATAGTTTTAATGCTAATAACAATCCTATTACTACTAATTAAGATTTGACAAACACTTGGACGCTATTGATCTCTCCTCTGAGAGATGCATTATCTCATCTAATTCCCACCCATCAAATCTCCTTGGAGAGTCTTTCCCCTGGGTCAGAGATGAGGAAGTGAAGATTAACAATGTTTATCCTTAAATCCGCACCAACCCCGAAAGTCCCTTTAACAGTCACATTCATTCTGGGAACAAGTGCAGAAAATGAGGACCCAGGGCAGAAGAAATGTTGTGCTTTGGGAAAAGTCTATTGAATAGCAAAAGACAAGGGAAAGAGGATGTGGCAGTTTGCAGGTGCTGAGAGCTTTCGGGAGCACCTCACTGAGCCGCCCCAAAGACATCACAGACTGCAGGCCTGGCCATCGTGGTCCAACCAGGTAGAACAGTCTATGGGAAGAGTGGGCCCTTAGCTGGAGCGGGCTCTGGGCACATGAGCTTTTCAACTCTATAGTAAGGACGGAAATGCAGTTTTGAGGGATGGGACCGTGAGTAGGGTGGCTGCTTGCATGAGGCCAACCTGGGTTCAATCCCCAGCACCCCATATGATCCTCAGGTCCACCAGGAGAGATCCCTGAGTACAGTGCCAGGGAATAACTCCAGCACAGCTGGGTGTGCCCCCTCCTTCCAAACAAAATGCTCTATAGTTCTCATGATTAACCACGTTCAAAGTTCTCTCAGGAGCACTGTCAAATCCAGACAGATTCTCAGGGCCAGTAACTGGGTTTCTCTTCCAGGGACACCTCAAACTAATGAAATGTGCGAAGGGAAATGCATTCCTAAGATAGTTGCACTTTAAGTTTGATTTTCTTTGGTGTTTTTGTGGTTTATATTTTCTTTGGGGGTGGGGAGGCCTTGGCCCACACCTGGCAGTCTTAGGGGCTACTGTGGCTCTGTGCTGAGGGGTGTCTCCTCGCAGTGCTCAGGGATGCCTTGTGGTACCAAGGATGGAACTGGAGCTCAATGCATGCAAGGCCTTAAAACCTAAACTATGTAGCTCATTATTATGAGCAACATAATAGTTAATGCCTTATAGTAATGTGTATCATATACAAGAGAGGCATTTAGTCACCAATGTACTTTTAATGTAGAGAGAGTAAGAGAAAGGAAGCTTGGATCTCTATCCCTCCTAGGAGCGGCCACCAGGACCTCAAGCTCTAAATCTAACTTTTCCTACAAGTCTGTGTGCCGCCATCAACACGCTGCTCTTGTCCTTCCCACTGTCATTTACCTGGTTATCCTCTGAGCCAACTTGAGGCCCTCTGAGCATCCTCTAAATGACTTCTCAAATACAACCCGAATTCTTCCCAACACACCCTTCAGGTTATAGCGACCACAATCGCCCTAAACAACAAATCCAACCACATCAATCAACTCAGCATCCTATGACCACCAGATACAAAAGAAACACACTCCCCACCCCCTCAGAAGCCAGCGAAGAGTCTTTAGCCCCTGTCCTGTCTCCCTCACAGGGCTCAGCCCTGGCACCCATGACCACCCACAGCCTCTGCACGGGTCCAGAGGGAAGCTCTGGTGCCTGAGGTCCGGGGAAGCCGAAGTGGAGCTAGTCGACACTCCCTGGAATTCCCCACCTACCTCTAGCACCGCCCTACTGCAGCTGAGCCAGAGGCCACCAGCTCCGACTTAGAGAGCAGCACGGGGAGCAAAAGAAGAAAGCTGATAAAGATTCCATGAATGCTCACTCAGACACCGTGACAGTTGGGGCCTCGATCCTCAAAGCTAAGAGCGACTAGACTTAACCGGGGACAGGGAGAACCTTGGCTCTCCAGGAGCACCAATTCCAGGAGAGACTATCAGAAGAGAGAGAAAGGTATCACACTCCACACTGCAAGTAAAGACTCAAAGCCCACTCACCGGAAGGAGGGAGGAAGATGTAACGGCAAACATGGCCGTTACCCAAGGACACCAAGGAGGTGAGAAGTGGAGTCTGCGGGCACTCAGAAGGAAGGCGTGGCTAGAGAAATGTGGCCCTGAAGCAGGAGGGAGGCAAAGGAGAGGCAGGCAGAGAAGGCAGTGGGGCCAGAGTCAGGACTGAGGTGGAGGGCTGCAGCGGCACTGAGGAGAGCCGCCATTCACTGTGAGCCACAGAAAGACAAGCACGGGACTGCTGATGGCCATGACGCAAGGATGGTCCTGAGAAGCTGACCCTAGACTGTCAAGCTTCCTTTCTGCTCACACAGTACAACTGTTAGTGCAACCTGGAACCCTGATCACAAATGCCCTTCCAAGGCCTCAACCAAGCAAGACTGAGCATCATGTCCAGGCTTGTGGGGCGTTCAGCAGGCAAAAAAACACAAGGAATGCAAAATGCAAAGGGGCTGGAGATAGTTTGGGGCTTAAGGCATGTGGCCTATGCTGGTTTGGTCCCCTGAGCACACAGCCAAGAATAGTCCCTAAGCACCACTGTGGCCCAAACTACTACTCCCTGGGAAAACATAATAGATGAAGGCTGAAGGAACCAGGGGAAAATAAGCAATGCATTTTCAGAAGACCAAGAGAAAAGGTTAATGCTCCAGCCAGCTCCATTTTCTAGATAGGATTCTGAAAAGAAGTGATGGGACATAAATATATGCCATCCACTGACATCATGCTTGAATTCTGAGCAATTCCAGCAGTGAGGTTCAGAGATGTGAGACGACTTTGCTAAAATTACTCCTTTTTTATAAGCTCCAAATTTCTTGCCTACACTATCGAAATCCGTATCGAAAATAACCACGACACTTTTGGGATGTAAATGTCCCCGCCTCTCTGCGAGGAAGGAAGCCGAGGCCCAGGACCACGGGGGAGCAGGGTAGAGTGAGTCTGCCCTCAAGAGGCTGCCTGCTGTGCCGGGGCTTCCAGATTCTGCGGCTTCTTCCCGCATAGGGAGGTGGACAGAACACCCCAGTGGACAGGGGGACCGCGGGGGTGGGACATCTGCCAGGCGGGATAGTCACGGGGGGAGGAGGGGATGCTCATGCTCGCGATAGTCACGGGGGCGGGGGTGCTCGCTTAACCCAGAGCCACGCTGATGAAAGACAGTGAGGAGCAGGAACGAGGAGGAATGAGGGGCAGAGCTGCCCATGGATGGTATCTGCACCGAAATCACAACCCTGGCACCTATTCTCCCCCCTGCTATAATGTCTCACTACCAGAACATTCTAATGTCTCCGCAGCAGGGCAGTTTGCGACATTTGCGTGAAAGCAATGATGGCACCAGCCAAAGGTTACTGAACTGTCATGGGTCGGAGCGACAGAACAGAGGGGATGGCATCGGCCTTGCAAGAGGCCGGCCCAGGTTCCATCTCCGGCATCCCATTTGGCACCTCCGCCCCACCCCCCACCCCAGCACTGCCAAGAGTAATTTCTGAGCCAGAAGTAAGCCCTGAGCACTGCCAAGTGTGACCCAAAAAAGCCAAAAAATAAAAAAAATCAGAGCAAAACTCGTTCAAGATCAGAAACATTGTACTACTATATGTGAGATTATATACTTCCAGACTGTCTTTTAATCCCATAATGGCAATGGTAATTAATATCTCTGTTATATATTTTGGTAAGCATTTTAATTAACTTATTTCTATTTTTTATTATACCACTGTGAGATTTCTACAATGATAATTGTGATAATTCTACAATTAAAATATTCATGTTTGGGTTTCAGTCATAGTGTTCCATAACTGATTCCTCCACCAGTGCCCATTTCCCACCACCAATGTCCCCATATTCCTTCCCTCCTCCCCCAGTCCTAATGGCAGGCATTTTTCCTCTTCTCTCTCTCTCTCCCTCTCTCCCTCTCTCCCTTCTCTCACACATTGTGACTTGCAATACATATATTTAGAGGTTATCATGCATATCCCTTTGCCCACATTCAATGCTCAGTTCTAGGTTGGTATTACCATGTGTTAAGTACTTTTTTTTTGCAGGATGCATGATACAGTAGAAACTGTAGAAACTAAACACGATTTTTTATGAGACAAAATTCTTTATATATGTTTTGTAGAAGTTATCTTTCCATTCTACAATAAAAATTTTATTTTAATTATGAAATAGATATGAAGAATTTCTACCACCTAAATAGATAACATCAGCTAGGACCAGGGAGACTGTGCCAAGGGTAAGACACTTGACCTATAAGCTGAATCCCAGTCTGGTCCCAGCCCACCATCCTGTCCCCTAAGACCACTAGGAGTTACCCCTGTGCACAGAGCCGGGAGGCTAACCCCTGAGCACTGCCAGTGTGTTTCCCAGCCCTCTTTCCCCCATCCCAGAAGACAAAAGCAAAGAACTACACCCTAGTCAGCTAGTCAGGTACGTGTGAGTACGGTGAGTGTGTAAACTGAGGGGCCACTGCAGAGAAGATGGAAGATTTCTTCCACATACCCATGCCATAGTGTCAAACAAAGCAGGATCCTGGTTCCACGGAAGGATTCTCACTGGTGTTGTAGTTAGTACCACAACTTTCATATTGGTGTTGATATTGGGATATGGTAAAAGTAGTATTTTTGATCATAAATAAGGGGTCACCAGATGCACCAGCGTAAAATGACCTGGAGAGTGAAAAGAAGGACACGCCTACCAGCTAACTGAAGGAAGACAGCTGGGCCCACGGGCTCTGCCCAACCGCACACACAGTGCTGTGGAGGGACTTGCCACAGCCACTCCAAAGTGGCCAGGGTTGGAGGCCTGGCACCTGATGCCGCGAAACTTCTTCCCAGCACACAAAACAAGGAAGGTGATTCCACACTGTGAAACATCACAGGCAAAGCTGAATTGACCCCCTAAAAATAATCACCTAAGAAGGAGCTTTCAAAAATGATCATTTGAAGTTCGGCAATTTTCAAATTGCCACAATTGCAAAATGACTTCAATAAAAGGAACAGAGTCAAAGGAAATGGCTCCTAGTTGGGGGAACTAAAACAGCCCCCCACCCCCGGAGTGAACTAGGAAGAACAGGACCAGGGATCTGGACTCCAGGACGCCACACCAGGGCGCTGTGAACTCACATTTAGGCAGCAGCACACAGATTCAGGACACAAGGAAACAGAAAAAAAGGGCAACACAAGCAAGTCTGTCAAACACTGTGACAAACAAATAAGAAATCATATTTCATGGACACGGTGAGGCCCTCAGGCAGCCCAGCTCTGACAGCTTCTCAGGGAAGTGACCAACCAGCTGCCCCCGGCCCTGACCTCCCTCAGCAGGTGGGGCTCAGACTGGACAAAGGTGTTAGGCCCAGAGCTACAGGACAGCAGCGAGGGCGTTCGCCCTGTACCAGGGAAGACCCCCGGGTTCAATCCTGGGCACTGCATAAGGTCCCCCCAAGCCCTCCAGGTGTAACCCCTGAGTACAAAGCAAGGAATAAGCCCTGAGAACAAACAAAAGGAAAAACAAAGACCCAATCAAGGCACTATATTGTCTGGGCTGAAGGAAGGAGGGTTCAAAGGCCCAGAGCACAAGGCTATCAGCAGGAGCCCCGGTCTAGCCAGACCTTCCCAGGGGAGCAGCCAGTAAGCATGAAGCCCGGTGCGCCCAGACACTGCTGGATGTGCACCCCACAAACCACAATCAAAATAACCCGAAAGGCAAATTTGTGCTCACAGCAATAGATCTTCCCCCCAAAAAAAAAATAATAAACCTCTTTCATGACAGAAGAAAACATGGCTGTAGGCACTGTTGGGTTAATACAAAATTAATCCTTCCTCATGAAAAGAATCACGTTTTCCATAATAGAAAACACACTGAGGGAGAAAAAGAAATCACCTTTTGTTGCTAAAATGTAAACAGCTGCATTATAAAAGACATCTATCACTGGGTTGGAGCAAGTGTATAGCAGGGAGGGCATTTGGCTTGCCTGTGCCAACGCAGGTTCAGTTTCTGGCACCACCAGCAGGGAGCAGTGAGCACAGCGCCAGGTGTAAGCCCGAACGCTGTGCAGGTGTGGTTCCAAATAGAACAAAACAAAACAACTGTATCCATCAAGCAGGAAGTCTCCTAAGATAAGCCAAAGGACTGTGAACAGAGAAAAGGTCTGGGAACAAGGGACAGGTTCGGTTACTGGTTCCAGAAAGCAGTTTGAGACCATTCTGAAAATCAGCTTCAAGCACACAAAGAGGGGGTCAGAGCGATAGTCCAGCAGGGAGGGCATTTGCCTTGCATGCAGCCGACCCAGGTTCCATCCCGGCATCCCATATGGTCCTCTGAGCACCACCAGGAGTAATTCCTGAGTGCAGAGCCACGAATAACCCCTAAGCATCGCCAGGTGTGGCCCAAAAAGGAAAAAAAGAAATCAAACACACAAAAAAATCAAGCAGAAGAATTAGTGTTTTAAAGCGACCTTCATCACGAAAACACACAGTCATGCAGAAATGGTACTGCTTAAGGGAACTTTCAAATAAGACATTGAAGTAGTAAATGTTTTTGCTTCCAATCATACCACTATATTTTTAAAATGTGCCCAGTGCCCTTCTCTATACTTGATGCCAACATTTTAAGGGATTTCTGCAACATAAAAGTTTAACTTACGCTTCCTTTTTTAAAAAGACATGGTTAAAATTCTGGTATTAAATGTCTACCTGATATCTCAAAAACACGCACATACTCAGAACATATTTTGCTCTGGGGGCCACTTCCTGAGATGCTCCTGGGCTACTGCTGGTCTGAGCTCAAGAGTCTCTCCTGGTGGCACTCAAGCAAACATCTGGTGCCCAGGATCAAGCCTGGGCTTCTCACACAGAAAGCACATGCTGAGGCCTACTGAGCTTCTCTCTGACCCCTGGTAATAGTTTTCTGGCTGACGATTAATACATCAAAATTAAGAGATACTACTATTTAATCATTTAAAAGCATGGTTATAATAAAGCGCTGAATGTGAATCTTATACTGAGCATGTAATTGCTACATTTGTTTCTCCAACCTAATTTACCTGTTTTGCTAATGTTTCCCACCAAAAATTATTTCTGAAATCTAGAACAGAATTCCTAAGTCGTGAGGAAAATACAGAACTCAAGCTGGAAGAAAGCAGAAAAAGGAAAGCACGTTAGAATGGCAGCGGCGGAGGCACACCAAGGCCAGCAGCAGGAGTGAGACCTGGCTGAGTCCTACGGACTAGACTTTCGTAGCAAAGGGCGAGGACATGAGGACCTGGGAGGGTATGAGATCCTCCAAAAGCTCAGGAGAATGTTTGGGGACATGAGGGGAGAAGAAAAGTAAGCCAAGATAACTTAGAAGAGAAAGTTTGGAACATGAAAGAAACCTCAACTAAGGCATATGTGTAAGACGCCTTATAAAATATTGTCTTGCCCTTTCCCATCTTCAATGCTAGCAACAAAATCTCCATCCCTCATCCTGGATGAATCCTAAAAATATTGAGGGAGTTGATTTTCATGCATGTAAATTCACCAATGACAGAACATTTTCAAAAGCTCATTGTGATTTGCCAGGATGGACAAGATGATTCTGAATTTACCAAAGACAAAAACAAAACCAAAATTAGTAGCATGATATACAATGACCTAAAGAACTAAATCTGCTGCAACTCAGCAGCATAAAACTAAAATATTTAGTGATCATAATTATTTGCTACTCTCAGTCTATCTAGATAGATAATACAAAAATAAATGGTGATATAATACCACAAATTAAGAGCATGATTTAGATTGAAACAAATGAGTGAGACCCAGTTTTCCAAGATACTGCATTTGATCATAGGCTGGAATTATAGCTTCCTGTATTTTATATCAGACAAAATTCCCACCTCACAGCACTTTTGGGGCAGGCATGTGCCTTGGGTAAAACACTCACTTATGGCTTTGGTTCAATCCCAGTATCAAGACCACCAGCACCCCCACAAAAAGCACTGTTGGCACTTTGTAGAATGCACATGAAGGGCCCAGAACAGACATTTAAAACCAAGAAATCTTAGCCATAATAGAATGCTGATGAGGGTGTAATATTCATATCCTCTGCCCAATAAACTACTCTTGCACATAGCTATACCCATGATATCTCTACAGAAGGAAAGGATAGAGATTGCTAACAATAATCTTCCTGATGAATCTCCTCCAAACTGAATCCACACATGTGAACATGATGCAGTATGAAGATAGCATGTAATCTAAGCATTTTTTTCAGGAGGAGCACCCCCAGTGTCGCCAGGGGCCACTTCTGGCAGTGCTCAGGGAACACATGCATGCTGGGGACAGAACTGGGCCTGGCTGCGTGAGGATGGGCCCTGCCCCTGTTCTATTCCCCTGGCCTGAGTTATCAGTGTTGTCTATAGTCTCTGTCCATGGTACTTGTGTTCTCCAGATAAGTCTGTAGCACTGGGTTAGTGAAAAATGAATGTGCTTCTAGGGAACATAGAGCATTAGGTTCCTGTGAATCTTAGTGCACAGTATTTTCATTAAGCTGACAATTACAAATTAGTTTTATGTCTGCTTTTTATTAAAGAAATCTTATTCTAAACATGGAACTGAGTCATAAACATTAAACTCACCATCAACAGAACTATAACTTATGCCCAAAGGAAGGGAATAAAATATGCATTCTCTCCATCTGCCACGTCACTGCCTTCATACAGGAAGGGACAGGGCTAGAGCTCAGTCCCTCACTTGTGGCCATCTCAAAACAGTCAAATCACTGCAACAGATAAAGGCCCAAAGACACCAAGGCTGCATAAAAGTGAAGTGGTTAAGGTCTGAGTGCTGGAGCGACCAGGTACGGCTGAATCACCTTGTTTGACCTTGGCTGCAAACAGGCAATCAGGCAGCAGGATTTTTTTTATCACTCTGTGCAAATCTCGATGAGTAAAAATGAAACAGAAATCTTGATTGGGGTTTGCAAGTAGGCAAATTTAAAAATACAGAAGCTACAAATAATGTGGATTGACTGCACATCTAACAGTGAATATAAAATACTCATAGAAAAATTACACTTTCTAATTTTGTATAATCTTGTCTCTTTCCCCCCTTCCCTCCGTTCAACAATCTCTTGAACACTGTTTTTCAAGCAGTAAGCACCCAATCAGTGCTGGCTGAAGAGAAAATAGCAGAGCTGGGGAGACATTCAATCCCAGGGAAATGAAACAGACAAAGGATTAGGAACTCACAACTTTGCTTGTCACCTTTAGGATATTCGTACTTGGACAGGAGAAGAGAGAATCAGGGAAAGCATGTGCACGCGGCACACCTGGCTCAACTCTTTGCAACTCCAGGGCAGTCCCTGAGAACAGAGTCAGCAGTAAACCCTGGGCACCACCAACTGCAGGAGTAACCCTGAGAACAGAATCAGCAATAAGCCCTGAGAACCACCAACTGCAGGAGTAACCCGAAGAACAGAGTCAGCACTAAGCAATGGGCACCACTAACTGCGGGGGTAACCCTGAGAAGTCAGTCAGCAGTAAGCCCGATCACCACCAACTCTAGCTGTTTCCTCCCCAAACCAAGAAACAAAAATCCAAAATCATTTCATGCAGTTTGTCACTCTACACCATGTTAGTAATAGACATTTGGCTTCCATGACTGCCGCTGGGACACGGTCCTCTAGAAGAAAATGACATTGGTTAGGAAAAGTTGAGGCAAGAGAAAGTGGGGAGAAAATCACTGGCTTTATTGATGGGCTAAAGGAGGTTAAAATAAGAAAAATGTCAGCCCAGAAGCAGGAGCCTGGGAGAATGGGGCTACACAAAGGAAGGTGCTTGTTTCTATATTATATTATTCAAGAGATGATTCCATAAAATCACCTCATGCTTCATTGTTGAAAACAAGTGTCCAGCAATAATCTTTGGGAGACAAATCCCCTATCAAAATCTATTCAAGCAATTTCTTAGTGCCAAACAATGAGGGAAAAGTCTCTGTCAGGACATTCTGAAACCTGGCGGGGTCTGCTCTGCTCACTTACAGCAGTTGCAAGCTAAGTCATCCTCTACAGGATTTGTCAGGAGTAACACAAACACCCAGCACTTTTAGAATTGAATGTACAGACACCGATCGTAAGAACTCAGAGAAACCACCCGACACTTTCAGAATGGGTTGGTACAGACACCAAGCAATTCAAAGTGAGTTTGCTTTTGGTATCCTCGGACAATGCATCCCTGTATCAGACAATCCAGTGGATTACTTTTATTTCCAGGCAAAGGCCCATGCTTGCACTAATGGAGAACTCTCCACTAATGGAGAACTCTGCACTAATGGAGAACTCTCTGCCCACTGCCTTCTACTCCATTTTGCTTTCAGATGCCTTATAATTTGTTGTTAGCTTAACTATTTCACAGATTAAATGAGCATATTAAGAAATTCTTGACTGGGGCCAGAGTGATAGCACAGCGGGTAGGGCATTTGCCTTGCATCCGGCTGAACCGGGTTTAATCCCTGGCATCCCATATGGTCTCCTGAGCACCACCAGGAGTAATTCCTGAGTGCAGAGCCAGGAGTAACCCCTGAGCCGGGTGTGACCCAAAAAGAAAAAAAAAAAGAAATTCTTGACTGAAGCAAACGGATTCTAGAACCACTGGGTATTATTCTCCCCTAGGGGGTTAGACAGGTCAGAGCTGAGATAGGCCAACAGGGCTAGAGGCAAAGAAACTGAAAATTTTACCCCTGAGGAAGTACCACTCTGCTCAAGCCAACCCTCTCTGAAACGAATGTGCTTCCTGTCTTCCAAATTGCCCAGAAGAATTAAAATAATAAAGTCTGCAACTCACTAGAAAATATATTAATAATAAAGGTTCAGATTGGGGGATAATGACCACGGGTGTCAAAGCCAGTGTTGGAGTTTCCAGCAGGAAGCGTCTTTATGCTCAGAACACTTGCCTCTCCCTGACCTTGCCCAGAGCTGGGTTTTGCCAAGTCAGAGTGGGAAGCGAGGCGACACGCAGGCTACAAAGCAAACATGGTGGCTGTGATGCCATAGGGCCCTCAAGTGGGCTGCGACATCGCCTCATGCCTCTCAGTGCGATGTGTCCAGAGACAATAAGAGGTTCGAGGTGGATCTCTCTTAGCTCAAGGGTTTAGACCTAACACGTCTCTGTGCTCAGAGAGTAGCGTGCTCTCTAGACAGAAAAATAGAGCAAAAAGAAATTGTGACTTTAGGAATTGGTGTCTGGAGAAGAAATTTTTTCCAAATACTGGATTTGAATTAATTTTTTAGGCTCAGCTTATATATTTGGCAAATATTTAAAATTTGAGGGAAAAATAACAAAAATATATTTTTCTCAGAAACAAGCCTCACTTCCTGAAATAGCTAAGGAGCAAGGGAATACTATCCTTTCATTCCTGCCTGAGGGGCCCCTGTGAAAGCCTGAATGCTGTGGAGAAGAAGGCCGTGGGAAACCTAAATGGCCAACTTGCACCAACATCCTCAACTCAGAGCAACATTCGTCCCCTCCCCAGCTATCTGTGTGCCCCGTGAGGAAGGGAGCAGCAATGACTCCTGAATGGAACATCTGAACGGACTACAGGAGGAGCGAGGACTAAATGACAGGCTCTCTCAAATGTCTTGGAAATTCATTACCGGGAAGCCTCGATGGCGGGTGTCCTATCAATCTTGCCCGGGCCCGACCCTCGAGGACCACCTACAGAGACATGAAGACAGCTCATGGTGGAGAGGAGCCCCGTGCTCGCCCTCGCCGACACTCACGACGAAGATTAATTAAGAAGCCGTCTCAGAATGCAGATGCTACTTAATGAGCACTGAAGTGACAGAGCGTCCCTCGCGGAGGTCACGAGGCAGATGACAGCATGTGGCAGATGGTGAGCATTAACATGGGCTGCTGGAAAGATGAGTGAGCGCCGCACAGCTCTCACCTGGCAGCGAGGGTTCAAGGCCCTGCACTCACCTGCAGGGACTTGGACTCCAGCCCTGAGCACCGGCTCCGAGGCTCAAGTCCTGCTTCCACGGTGGCAGCAAATGTTAGCGGAAGCGTTTGCTTAGACTATGTGTGCTCGCCCACTTACCCCAACTCAGAGGGATGTATCCTAACCATTACCTCATAACACGACAAAGCTACACAGCTGAAATGAATGTATGTTTGTTCCTGTGGCGCCCTTTGTCCACTCTGATTATAACTGTTGGGGTTCTGGCGTGGCTCAGAGTTAAGAAGGGCCTATTTGGTCCATTTCCTTGAAGCCTGGTACAAGGAAGGAAATGATTTAGTATGATCACACAAACGAAAATGGAACATCTACGCTATGATGCAAATGTAGTGTAAAATAACCACAGATAGACAAAGTCAACATGTTTTTCTCCAGGGCCGCAACAGAAGACAGTTTTCTGAATTGAGTGCGAGATTCTTAGTGTCTCAACCAACAATCCACTTGCTGACAATTAAACTAGAGAAACTGTCAGGAGATGAAGTCAGAGGGGAAACAAGTTAATATGACCGTAGGCATGTCAGGAGCAGGCGCTTGTCAAGGTCAGCAATAAACCATTTCCAAACAACCAACCGTGTACCTGTGACAGACCCTCGCCCGACCCACGGGACATGGAGAAACAAAGCTCCACTAAACAGGGCACCACTAAACAGGGCTCCACTAAGCAGGGCTCCACTAAACAGGGCTCCACTAAGCAGGGCTCCGCTAAACAGGGCTCCACTAAGCAGGGCTCCACTAAACAGGGCTCCACTAAGCAGGGCTCCACTAAACAGGGCTCCACTAAGCAGGGCTCCACTAAGCAGGGCTCCACTAAACAGGGCTCCACTAAGCAGGGCTCCACTAAGCAGGGCTCCACTAAGCAGGGCTCCACTAAGCAGGGCACCCTTCAAACTACTTCCCCAGCCAGTTCCATTCTAGAGCAAAAGGAGGGCCACACCTCACTCAAAGGAGTGCTGGAAAACAGAAGGAAAAGACAACGCTCACTCAGGGAGGAAAAGAGAAGTCTGATGAGCGAGACGAAGTATCTTACCAGTTCTCTGTAGACCTATGCCATTAGTGCAAATGTCATATGTGCAAATGTGCACAGAAAACCCTCTCCATGATGGGAGCCTGAGCAAGGAACCGTGGCTCGAGTGGGGAGCAAAAGAGATGAGGGGAAACTTTCCTGAACTCACGTGGCCGTAGTTTCTCACAAGGTAATTTAAAGAAACTCCTAGTCAAGTCTGTAGAGCGGGCTGTCTCTCCAGGAAGCGCCGCACAGGGAAACACACTTGAACCTGTGCCCTCCATCTCCTGCCAAACCCTCTGCCCTCCAGGCCACACCGCCTGCACCTGCCCCGCGTATGGACATCTCACCCTGGCTGAAGGGAATCCCCCCCGAGGCATCACGAGCCCCTTATATTCTCTCTTGGCCAGTAGCAACCAAAACCTATGCCCAGGTCAGCACAGTCCTATCTCCTGTCGTTGCGGAGGGCCTGGACTTGTTTCCGACCAAGAGACTATGGCAGAGAAGGACACCGTCCCCACACCCACACCAGCACCCCACTGGGAAAGCCCACCTGAGAGGCGCTGGGGTAACCTGGAGAAAGCGGGAGCTGCCCGAGGAGAATGTGCCCACCAGCCTTGAGCTTGGGATCAGTCAGGCGTTTTGCCCTGCAGAAATTTTGCTCATAACCTGCACAGATAAGCCGAGTTTTGAGTGAGCATACAGATATGGATAGAAATCAGCTGACACCTCAAAAACAGCCACGTGAACTTCTGAGCAGAGACCCAGAGAAACCTGGACATCTGGCCCACAGATGCTGGGAAGGCTCTCAAGCACATGGGCGTGAAGGGATATCGCGGTAAGCGGTGTGACTCAAAATGGGACGTCACGGTAAGCATGTGTGTGTCTCATAATGGGATGTTGCAGTAAGCATGTGTGTGTCTCATGATGGGATGTCGCGGTAAGCATGTGTGTCTCATAATGGGGTGTTGCAGTAAACATGTGTGTCTCATAATGGATCACACCATCTCCTCTGTCTGCCACTTTCCTGGACTTGCCTCTACTTGGAGACACACCCAGTTACGGAGTTCACTCACCACTGGTTACTGCTCTTTACTTCTGAGCTTGCTCACCTCGTAGACTACAACAAGACGGTGATGCCTAGCAGTGTTGCTGGATTTCTGATAGCTTGTGACTTCAACACAGCATCCTGCAGACCACCGCCACTAGCCTGGCACAACCGGAGGGTGAGCTACGGCTAATCCCCCACCTCCACGTAGGCAGATGGTAGCCTCCAGCTCATTTCTGCTCTATCTAGTGCATGTGATTCAATTCAGGAAAACTTCCAAAGAAACCCCAAGGTCTAACCCAAAGGAGTCTAAGAAATGCACCTTCACTTTTTCAAATGTCCTGCCTCTATGCCTTTCCCAATGAGCACAGATGTGTAAGACCGATCAAATATTGTCCTCGGAGGCCAACAAAACAATGGACTCTTCTGCATTCTTATAAGGCACCTAAAGATACCAGAAGGTTTAACTTCTTGCTTGATTTTCTATTATTAATCTGTATGCTGTAAGTCAGTATTTTAGATGAGCACTGGCTGATGACTACAAATAAGTTCATTAAAAAGAACCCCTCCTGTGAAAGAAAAATAAATGAGCTTCAAAAGGAATGTTGGTAGGATTGAGGAAGAGAAGTCAAGCGACTGGAGGTCACAGACCCCACAGGCTGCCTGAGCACCCCCAGGGCAACCCCAAGCACAGAGCTGGGTGGGAGTAGTCCATGAACTACGGCCCACCAAAAAGGTCATAAATGCGAATAATTCTTACTCCTAGATTTCATATGCTCTCTCTCACCCTTCATTATCTTTAAAGCAATAGTGCTCCATATTAATAAGAACTTTCCAATTCTAAATTTCTATATTTCAAAAATTCCAGGATATCCATTTTATCGCTAATTGTGGCGAATAGAGAACTCGGAGGAATTACTGTGTCAGCATAATAGAGATTTTTTTTTAAAGGTTAGGAAGTAATTGCGTGAACAATGGCAAAATGCATAGTCGCATGGAGTCACCACCTATATTTCGCATCTAGAACAATACAAACTGTTTCTCAACTTATTCCTGAAAGAAGGATATGACCTGAGGAAGCTGAGGAAATTCAATGGTGAAGGATCCAAGTAAAAAGAAAAATTACTATCTTCTGCAAGGGTTTGATTGTACTTCTCTCTAGATATTAAAGAGATTTTAGTATTTTCACTAGCTGTCATAATGCTAGAATGCCTCTTTATTGATGTAGCATTGTATCTGCCCTGATGTATCCACCTGCATAATTTGAATAACAATAGCTACAGTCTAGAAATAGTTTCCCTGCAGAGAAGCCCAGATTTCTGCAAAGTGATCCTCGCCAAGTTTCCACATCCTGGATAGGTGTGGCTGGCCAACTCGGAGCAAGAATGGCTGCTGTAGGTTTAGGCGCTCATCCACATCTGCGGCACGGGAGTGAGAGGACAGGAAGTGGGATCATGGGGAGGGCAGTGCAGAGATGATTTCGGGGAAGAAATCTGTCTTCCAAAACACAGCAAGTTTCTAATTTTATCTGTCACATCTAGGCCTCAGGACACCACTGTCCACAGAAGAGCCTGGAAAATAAAATTGAGCTTTCTATTTTATTTGCAGGGTGGAAAAGGGAAAGGTGGCCAAAATCAGCCAATCTGAGATTTTGGAAATAACTTTACAGGCTCTATGTGCTTCTACAGTTACTATATTTTTTCTTTTTTGATTTTTGGGCCACCCCCACAGGACTCAGGACTTACTCTGGCTCTGTGCTCAGGGACCACTCCTGGTGGGCACAGGGGTCATATAGAGTGTTGGGATTGAAGCAGGGTCAGCTATGAGGAGAGAGAATGTCCTTCTTGCTTCACTATTGCTCTGGCCCCGTATCATCACTAATATTTAAGAAATTTAACAACTGTATTTAACTCTGGGGCCCAGTTATTTAGAATATCTAGAATATAGAATATAAGAAGATCATCTTTTATTCACTGATCACATTCTCTTCTACATCACGACAGTGTATGCATGTGTGTTTCCTAGTATAATTTAATCATGTAAAAGCTTCTCTTTGGTCTGTAAAGACACCAGTCTAAGTGTCAGACAAAATAAGATGATGGGCAAATACGGTATCTCAAACTGTATACAATTTGGTCAAGTTCTTTCTGTGTTGTTTGTCTCTGCTTGCTAAGAACATTCTGCTCTGAAGAAACAATGAACAAAGTGAAAACTGAAGCAGAAAGCAAAGAAAGAGCAGCCCAGAGAGGAAACTTCCATCTTTTTTGAAACTATTTAGATTATGCAGCTTTTCATGCCAACAAGCGTGGTTTGTATGACTTTTCAATAGAGAGAGATTTTGTGAAAAGATATAAACTTAATATTACATTGATGGTGTGTTTGTGAAAATATCCAACAGTGTAAATGTCATTTATTTTAAAAATAGAAAACATTCTTATTTAAGGAGAATTAAAGGAGAATACTATAAAATTTCATACCAGCAGATTTTTACCAAAGGAAAATGCCTAAGGTGTTTTAAAGTCTACAACATTGATGTGTTTTGTGATACATGGAACATACACAATTTCCACTGCAGAAATGAAAGTAGAGCCACAAAAATCCTTCAAATGAGTGAAGGAGAAAACACACAGTGTGGTCTAAAACCAGTGAGAAAATTCGGAGAGGCTCAAAAAACTTGGGAGGGAAAAAAAAATTCTTTTTTTTCTCCTCTGGGGAAGTTTTAGGAAACCAGCAATAATTAATTTGCCTCTATAACTGCTTTCTGTCTCTGTTCGCTAACAAAACAGAGAAGCTTCAGGCTGAGGGAAAGAGGCACTAATTTCCTCCCTGTGACTTTCAGATTCCAACTAATGGCCAAGCCAGAGAGCTGAAGTCATTTTGCTCACTCTCCCTTCACACCCTCCTTGATTATGTTACTGTTTTTTCTCCAAGAATTTGCAAAAGCTCCTAACCTCTGGATCTGATTCCAAAAAAAATAATAGGCCCTGAAGTCATTTTTCTCAAAGCATAATAGGACTATCCCATCTCCTGGCTTTAAAAACACCATCACTAACACGATTCCCACCCAGATAACTGCCCCACCTTTTCTAAACATGATTTCTCCCACGTACTACAAAGCAAAATGGAAACCCCTTAGGTTTATGTGCATGGCATTCCATTAATATGAGAACAGTGGTTCAGTTATCAAGTCAATGTGATAGAGGTTATGACACAATTTACAAAGGATGAGGAGGGCAGGAGTGATAGCACAGAGGGTAGGGCATTTGCTTTGCATGTGGTTGACTCAGGTTCAATTCCCGGCATCCCATATGGTCTCCTGAGCACCGCCACGAGTAATTCCTGAGTGCAGTCAGGAGTAACCCCTGAGTACTGCCGGGTGTGACCCCCCAAAAAAGAAAAAAAATATAAAAAGGATGTGGAGTGCCCCAATGTGCTGTATGTTTAAGTATTTTCCTCAGCTTGACCCCCTGTACTGGCCTGGCACCATCACGGTGCATGGCGCTGGCATCCGCATATCCAATCACCGTCCCAATGCCAGGATGGCAAGAAGTGGATGGAGGCAATGTCAGAGGGTGGCCACTAGGAGGGCTCCATCACCAGCCCACGAGCTCCCCTAATGGACTCAATTCCAAAGGCGAGACTCTGCAGACTTATTAGTGCCTGTGCAAAAGCCAGGGGACTTAAAATCTGCACAGTCAGGATCGTCCTTTAACTGAAGTCATTTTCTCTTGCTCTACTGTTCTGACGGGTTACCCTACCAGCAAAAACAATGCATTCTACCAAAGAAGGCATTATTAGGAGGATCGCTCTTTGGTTCTACAGTAAATCCACAAAGAAGAAAACTCAGTCTAAAAGAGACCTGGATGGTCATTTTAGAAATCTGGAAGTTTCCTTGGCAGAAACTAATATTATAATATTGTTTTAATAATAACAAATATTATGTTTCCTAATATTTTTATTTCCTCTGTCTTTAAGACCCAGATTTACTGAACAAGCTGTTTTCTCATCTAACTGGCCAGGATCACCCACTTCCAATTTTTTGGTTATAGAGCACCTTTGTCTAGTCTTAATCTACCAATGTTATTACTCATGATATTCTTTTCTGCCATACTATTATAAAATCTATTAGAGATACACATTTTTAATCAATCCTTCCAGTTCTGCTTAAAATGTTCGTTGATTAGATGACTCCACAGACAGCTAAATGGATCAACTGCCCCAAGATCCTGCTGTCCACCTCTCTCTCCTTCTTTCCCGTGAGCTACCCCCACAAAACTCTGAGCTGTTGCTCTCAAAATTCCAGCCCAATAAGTCTGAAGCAATATATTTATCCAACTTAATTTTAAAGATCAGCCCTCAATAGGTCCAAGGAATTTATTCCCCAGCTTTCACATATGAATCCTTGTAAAGAAAAGTTCAAGCATATAATCTTAGGCTACCATCATTGGCTCTGTGCTTAGGGATGACTCCTGAAGAGCGCAGTCAGGAGAAAGCTCTGAGCACTGCCAGATGTACCCTCTCCAAAACAAAACTCTCAGTTTACTTATCTGTTAAGTGGGCACAATAGTGGCACATTCCTGATGTGAAGCAGGATGGTCTGTACCCTAGTGCCTGGGTCTGAGTAAGCCCTTGATGACCTTTACTGAATATCATCACCACTCCAAAAGTCAGATCAGGCTTTTCTGTCTGAGATGTAAAGTTTGTGGCCTTTCATCCTAGGAAAGAAATTCCCAGCTTTCTAGTCTCTCCACTGTGGGGTGAAAATAGCTAACTGACCCCTACTGATCGCACTCTACAGTTAGAGCAAGACCATTTATTTAAACAGTGTTTGTGGAAGCAATTAGTCACATGGAGAAAAGTCTACACAGAAACCTTCCTGGTTATTCAATTAGCTGGAGGAAGAGTATTGACCCTTTATGCCACAATTATCACTTCAGAAACTTTCAGTGTTCCTGAGTTCCCACAGCTAAACATTTCTCTGAAGTCTGTAGTGGTAAAAGTGGTTGGTAATTTTTAAGATCATAACTCTCAGGAATATTCTCAGCAAAGCTACTGTGAGAGACTGTCTAGGGCTCCAGAATCATCTCTGCAACATCTGACACTTCCTTGCTTCTCTCGTTCCAGCTGAACATCACCTCATGTTCCCTTGAGTGACACCAACAACCAGTCATCAAGAAACACTGAGACATTTTCAACGTATGCCCTTAGTTTACAAGGACACAGAGAATGTTAAAAGAAAAATCATTTTATAAAAGAAAATTTGTATCAAACTGTGATAGTGCTTAGGAAGTTCAAACTAATAAGCGGTGAGATACCTTCTTTAGTTAAAACTCCTTGTCTCATGACACTGAGAAAATGGACACAATTTAAATAATACTTTGATGACTTTACATAATACTTTTATGTAAAGACTGCCTTTGTCTCAGGCTTACCGAAGACAAAAATAACTCTAACACAGTTATTCCTTCAAGAAAATTAAAGGTTAGCAATTTCCCAGTTATCATACTCAGGGGATTCTACCAGATTCAAAATAGCTAAGGACACTGGTTAGAAAGGCACATTTGAACAAAACTCTTTGTAGTTAAATATACGGCATAATGGAAATGGAGAACTGGTATTGAACAGTAATATAAAAATAAGATTATTTCTTGGTAATACAGTCTTCTATAATATCCTGTGGATCATGATATAGATAAATAAAAATGAAGTTGAAATATTTGCTGCCTGAATTGCATGCACATACTCTTCTCAAAATGGACAGAAAGAAGAAATAAGATGTCTCTAATTTACTATGAAAAATAATGTTAACTTTGATCCTAAAAAACTCATGTTACTTTAAACTTTAGTTTTAATTTGAGATGAAAGAAATGAATATACCTGGCTGATTTCGTCAACACCATTTCATATCATCAATAGCATTGGGGTTGCTTTTTATTCCTCCTATCAGTATGATCAAGGCTGGGTTAATGTTTTAATTCTTTAAGGAGATATTTTGCATCTGACAACACAAACAATGCAGACATCCCCCCCCACACACACACACACACACCAGTTTTTTCTCACCAGTTTCATTAGAAAGGCAAGACTCTACCTTAACAATACTCATAGCTTCATCATCAGGTCTATAGAGAGAGATACAGGTTAACCAATGGGACAGATACAGTTTAACCAACAATGTGAGATACAGTTTAACAGGGAGCAACACTTCTATCTATTTTTATGGCACAGATTAGAAATTATGTGGCTGATTCAAAAATTAACAAGGCTCAATCTTGTTGACTGCCAATCCAGACTCACCGCCATGCTCGGTGACCTTCAGAAGCGCAGAGTGGACCTGGGGTTGCCTGAGGGTGCCCATGATATGCATTCAAATTTCTATTTTTTTTTTTTTGCTTTTTGGGTCACACCCGGCAATGCTCAGGGGTTACTCCTGGCTATGCACTCAGGAATTACTAATGGCGGTGCTCAGGGGATCATATAGGATGCCGGGGATCAAACCCAGGCCTGCGCAGGCCGGCTGTGTGCAAGGCAAACGCCATACCCGCTGGGCTATCGCTCCGGCTCCAACATCTACATAGTATTTTATTGTGTAGATGTAGCATAGTTTCTTTATTCACCCATTTGTTCTTAGGCACATTGATTGTTTCCAGATTCTGGATATTGTGATTAGTGCTGCAAGGACATAGGAATAAGGATAACTTTTTCTGCATTGTGATTTTGCATACCTTCAGTATATTTCCACGAGCAGTATTGCTGGGTTGTTTGGAAGCTCAATTTCTAGTTTTTGAGGACTGTTCATCCACATTGTTTTAAAAAAAGCTAGGCCAGTAGACATTTTCATGAGCAGTAATGAGAGTCTTTTTCTTCCACATCCTGTCTAGCACCAGTTGTTCTTGCTCTTTTGGATGTGTGCCATTCTCTGTGGTGTGAGATGATACCTCATTGTTTTTTATTTGCATCTTACTGATAGATAAATGATGAATTAGTGATGAAGAGCATTGGTGATGAAGAGCAATTTTTCATGTGCCTTTTGAACATTCTTCTTTCTTTGAGGAAATTTCTGTTCGTCTCTCTTTTACCATTGTTTTGATGGAATTGGATTTTCTTCTTGTAAAGCTCTACCTCAAAACTCGAGTATTTATTGAAGAACTGTGCAGGGAGTCGGATGTGGAAAATGGCGGCCCTCATGGTGTGGGGGGGTTCCTCTGGCTTCTTGTGAGGCTCTGCTGGGGTGGCGGTCCAGGGCTAGAACCCGCCATCCCTCCCGGATGCCTTGTCATCAGCTGGGCACAGGGAGAGCAAGTAGCAGCTCTGCCCCCGCGTGTGTGAGTCTCTGGATCAGCATACCTGGTCCGGGCTTGGAAAAACTGCTGAAGGGTGGGTCAGTGATGAGCTGGGCTGCAATCAGCTCTTCTGCTGGGTGGAGCTCTGATGAGAGGGGAGTCGGATGTGGAAAATGGAGGCCCTCATGGTGTGTGTGTGGGGGTTTCCCTCTGGCTTCTTGTGAAGCTATGCTGGGGAGCGGGCCAGGGGCTAGAACCCACCATCCCTCCCGACGCCTCATGATCAGTTGGGCACAGGGAGAGCAAGAAGCAGCTCTGCCCCGTGTGTGTGAGTCTCTGGATCGGCATACCTGGTCCGGGCTTGGAAAAACTGCTACAGGGGTGGGTCAGTAATGATGCTCGAGTTTTGAGGTGACTAGAAGATTATCCCACCCTCACGGCAAAGCCTGGCAAGCTACCTGTGTCATATTTGACATGCCAAATACCAGTAACAATTATAGACCTCATTCCCTTGACTTGATGGAATGGTTTGAGGCTCTTTATGTTCCTGGAGTGGGCAGATGCTCTTGGGCTATCTCGCATGTGACAGGACATATTGAGATGTTACTGGTGCCCGCTCGAGTAATCAATGATCTATGGGAAGTCAAGTGATCAAGTGATCAAGTGACTGTTGTTAATCATGAGTTAAAATAGCTTAATAATAAATTACCTTCCATGCCTAATTTCGTCACGCGGACTGTATGTTTCCCATGAGTGATGGCTTAATTTGTTTTTAAAGAGAATTTGAAAGATTTTTCTTGTGATTGTATCTGAAAACAAAGTCAATGACTGACTGAAGGAGCACTCCCAGGGCGCTGGGCTGGCGGATAATGAAAAAGGGGAAATCTAGCCAAATCGACTGAAGTCGGTCATTCAGAGAAACAAATGCCACGGAGATCCTTAAATGTGTTTTGTCTTCCTAGGGATAACAGCACAGTTTTATTTAATGAAAGGGGAAAAAACACTTCTTTTTTTCTAAAGATCATTGATGACTCTCTCTCCCTCTCCCCCTCTCTCCCCCTCTCTCTTTACTCTCTATTTCTCTCTACTTACTCTCTCTTTCTCTCTCTCTCTCTGCCCCATTTCAGGCTATTAAAGAACCCAACCATGTCCTGGTGAATATGTGCTTTATACATTTCACAGAGTACATGGGAGCAAATATACATGTAGGATAAGAAAATCTGAATAAAGGCCCACTCTTAATGAGTCAGAAAGAGAGGGGCAGACAGAACGATTGCACTCATTTGCGGGATATAAAAAATTAGTATGAAACTAATATCCAAGGATGAAAGAAACAGTCCAGGAGGACTGGTCCATATTTGGAAACTCTCAAGAAACTAATATCTAAGGACAAAAGAAACAGTCCAGGAGAACTGGTCCATATTTGGAAACTCTCAAGAATGTGGGGTTGGATGGAGAGTGGCAGAGGGCAGTTAGGACAGAAAAGGGAACTTATGATCACATGGACATAAACTGAGTGAAGAAATATACATGGTAACTAACTGTTCAGTAGCCATAACGCAAACCATATGCCCAAAAGGAGTAGGGGAAACAGAGAGAGAGAAGAGAGAGAGAGAGAGAGAGAGAAGAGCAGAGAGAGAGAGATAGAAGTGCCTGCCATAGAATGGCAGGTGGATTGGTGTGTGGGCAGGGAGGGAAGTTGGGGACACTGGTGGTGGGAAATAGGCACTGGTGGAAGAGTGGGTTATGGACCACTGTATGACTGAAACCCAATCATGAACACCTTTGTAACTCTGTAACTCACAGTGGTTCATTTTTCTTAAATAACTAAAATTAAAAAAAAATAAAACTGAAGCAATGGCTAAATCCTTCTGTTCCATCTTAACTATAACATGTAGTACTACTCATCTGTCATTTAATAGATCCAAGAAGATAAATAAAGACAGTATGCTCCAGCATGCAACTCTTAGATATTATGGTCAGGCCCGTAACTCACCGCGATCACGTCTTCCCGTTGATCTCTATTTTAGAGCGGCCCTAATTCTCCATTGTCCTGTCTCATGCCAGTAGAGCCGGGGCATCGCACGGAACCAGAGCCTCAAACCTTTATTGTCTGGATGACATAATATATTTACTGGATTTGGCATATCTATAAAACACGGAAGCTTCCAGGCTTGCGGCGGGCAAACTCTTTTAAACACCTCCAAATAAAGCATTTATTGAGGCGCCGCGTGGGCGCTGCTGGGTGGAGTTCGGCGGGGAGTCCAGAAGTGGAAAAGCCTCCGTAATCATAGCTACTGTAAAACTAAAACAATTGAAGCTTTTTTTTTTTTTTTTTTAAAATTTTTTTATTATTCCACCGTGAGACATACAATTACAAAGGTGTTCATAATTGGTTCTTGGTAATACAGTATTCCAGCACCCCTCCTTCCACCAGTGCCCCATTTCTACCACCAATGTACCCCATGCCCTCCCGCCCACCCCAAGGCTGCCTCAATAGCAGGTACCCCCGTTTCCTCTCTTTTTTCTCTCTGTCTCTCTCTGTCTCTGCATCTCTCTCCCTCTTATTTTACCACATTGTGGCTAGCCCTGCAGATATTTAGAGTTTATCATTTAAGTCTCTTTGTGTATATTCAATGGTGAGTTTTAATCTGCCATTACCATTTCCCACATTTAGTAAAACACTGGTATCTATTTATATCCTATTAATGAATGCAGTCATTCTATATAAGTCCTTTTCCTTCTGACTAATTTCACTCAGCATGATAGTCTCCATGTCCATCCATTTGCAGGTAAATTTCATAATTTCGTCTTTTCTGACAGCTACATAGTATTCCATAGTGTAGATGAACCACAATTTCTTTTGGATATAGTATCTGTCTTAGGTTTGCTTTCCTTTCCTTAGTCCCAGCGGGATTGAATAGAGGGAAAAGAGGAGATGTGAATATCCCAATGTAACATCCAATCCTGTCCAGCAAGAGTGATTTCCACAGCCAGCTGTGGGAATCCCCCTCTTAAAGGATACTACTCGCTTCTTAAAGGCCTCTTAAAGGGACAGTACACTGCAGTTGGCAACCTTTATATACAGTTGAGGCCAGGGTTCGGAATCTGGCTAAAGACTATGCATGGGTGCCCCAGGAGAGCATCCTGGGGGATTCCAGATGGAGAGAGCAGAGGCCCCTGGTGTCTGGGCCTTAAGGGCCTGCAAAGAGTCCATGGGGCCCCTGGAGTCTGAGCTGGACAGTCAGCACCAAGGGGGAGAAGCTGTTCCTGCTGCTTAGGCCCGAGGGCCAGCATCAGAGCCACAGGCCTGGTACCTAAGCCCAAAGTCTGGCACCAAAGCTACAGGGCTACAGGGCTACAGGGCAACAGGGTAAAGGGACCAAACAGCAAAACTCAGAGAAATAGTTAGGGGCTTAGAGAAACAGTGAAATAGAGGCAACGGGATGAAACAATGTATGGGGAAAACATAGATAGGGACAGAGCCGAGAAATCCAGAGAAAAGAGGCCCCAGAGAGAAAAGCCCTGAAGAAAAATGATCTGAGAAGAGAGGTCCTGGAAAAGGGCCTGAAGAGATAAGCCCTGTTCTGAACAGAGACATCTGGAAGTGAGAGCCCTGACTACAGGGGCCTGCACAGATGCCCCAAAGAGAGCTGCCTGCAGGAGAATCCACTGGAAGAGGGCCAGAGGTCCTTGGAGAGACGTTTCTGCAACAAGCAGGAAGTGAAGCAAAAGTAACGATTAAAGGGTAACCTTCAGGAACCTCTGGCCTTACTCTTTCTTCTGTCATGTGTCATGGGGAGTGGCGGGGCAGAGGTCAGGGGCCCTAATGGACTGTGAATACTGCTGGGGACCCAAAAGACCCGGCATCTGCTGCCATGATCAGCCCCTGACCCCCAAGTACTATTAGGGCTATGGAATCCACAGAGGGTCCCTGGGGCCTTGGGACCTCCCTGAGTGGGGAGCCACAATCC